>OZ018321.1:139791962-140254700 GCA_963969495.1 Ceratothoa steindachneri | reverse complement strand
GTAACAATTGGCGAAAATATGGAAAGTAATAGCTTGGACTTCCTGCAAACAAACATTGGGGAAATAAAATAAAGTTGTAGCATGGATTTCCTGAAAACATTCGGGAAAAGAGAGAAAGTAGTAAGATGCACTTCCTGCAACTATTGGCAAAAAGATGGAAAGTAATAGCATGGAGTTCCAGCAAACATTCGGGAAAAGAGAGAATATCGTAGTATGGATTTCGTGCAAACATTGTGGAAAAGAGCGAAAGTTGTATCAAGGACTTCCCCAAACATTGGGGAAAAGAGAGAAAGAGGTTGCATGGACTTGCTGCAAATATTGAGATACAGAGAAAAAGTAGTAGCATGGATCTTTTGCAATTATTGGGTTAAATAGAGAAAGTAGTAATGCAAACATTGGAGAAAAGAGAGAAAGTAGTAGCAAGAACTTTCTGAAACCAATTTCAAAATGATGGAAAGTAATAGCATGGAGTTCCTGAAACCATTGGCGAAAAGATTGAAAGTAATAGCATGGATTTCCTGCAAACATTGAGGAGAAGAGAAAAAGATCTCGCATGGACTTCCTGCAAACATTGAGGGAAAAAAGATAAAGTAGTATCATGAATTTTCTTCAATCAATTGCGAAAAGAGGGAAAGTAATAGCATCCACCTTCTGCAACCATTGGCAAAAGGATGGAGAGTAATAACATTTTTTACCTGCAATCATTAGGGAGGAAAGACAAAGTATTAGCATTGACTTCCTGCAAACATTGAGCGAAAGAGATACAGTAGCAGCATGGACTTCCTCCAAACATTGGGGAAAAGCGATAAAGTACAAGCATGGATTTCCTCTAAACATTGGGAAAAGAGAGAAATTAGTAGTATAGACTTCCTGCAAACATTGGGAAAAAGAGATAAACTAGTAGCATTGATTTCCTGCATACATTGAGGAAAAGAGAGGAAGTGATTGAATGGATTTCCTGCAACCATCGGCGAAAAGATGACAGTAATAACATGGACTTCCTTCAACCATTGGCGAAAAGATGGAAAGTAATAGCATGGATTTCCTGCAAACATTGGGTAAAAAAGAGAAAATAGTAGCATGGACCTCCTGCAAACATTGGGGAAAAGAGAGAATGTAGTAGCATGAACTTCCTGCAGCCTTTGGCGCAAAAATGCAAACTAATAGCATGGCCTTCCTGCAACCATTGGCCAAAAGATGGAAAGTACTAGCATTGATTTCTTGCAAAATTTGGGGAAAAGAGAGAAAGTAGTAGCATGGATTTCCTGCAACCTTTGGGGAAAAGAGATAAAGTAATCGCATTGATTTCCTGCAAACATTGGCTAAAAGAGGGAAAATAATATCATTGACCTCCTGCAAACGTTGGGGAAATGAGAGAAAATAGTAGCATGGAATTCCGCAACCATTGCCGAAATGGGGGATTTAGTATCGTATAATATACGGAAAACTATTTTAACCACTATATGTTGGATTCCAACCTCTATCATCTATCGCTCCTCACTATCAGAACCACGATTCTCATCGACTGAGCCAGTCGATGAAGGATACTGTTATTTCTGCGTACATTCACCATCATCCGACTTCGACGCAGGGGACTTCCGCCGTGCCGTCTCACGGGTGTCTATGTCTTTCCTCATGCTAGATAGTTCCACTGTAGGGGAAGGACTACACAATCAATCCCAGAGCTCAGGTCCTTGCAGACCTGATCGTCAATCTGGAGATAGATGTCCTAAATGCGGATGACTTTATGCATTACTGCCGGAGAACTACTTAATATTTTCTCTCGATCTTTCCCTGTGCTCTCCGGTTGCACAGCCTGATTTTGGGTAGGAGGTGGTCAATGACCTTTTTAGTAGTGACATTTTCCAATTCAATTATTTTTTTCTACGCCGCTTTCCCCTGAAATACTTCCCTGCTTGTTCATGGAGCGAGGGTGGTGGTCCTCATTTCAGGAAAGGATTTCTCTGTTCCACTCAGGAGTTTAAGTCGCTGTTGGACTAACTACTTTTTATAGAACGTGTGGTCATTTTGCACGCCGACCGTTTTCAGGATGATTGGCCGAGTGTAAAACGGTCCTCAGACAAAAGCGATATGCAAATATGGGTTATAAGAGCCGCCCGAACAATTTCATCATGCACGGCGCAGGTTGACGGCGTCCCGCAGACAAGTGTCCTTCGTGTCACACTCTTTGACTTTAACATCAATAGCATCACATCGTTGTTACTTGAAAATATTCTCGTTGTGCGACGCTCGGCTTAAAAAACCTGGAGCGTCGCTCCCAACGGGCAGGAAACTGCTTTTCTCACTATGCCAAAGCGCACTTCTGCCGCCATCCACGACTCCACTTTGACCCGTAGTAGTTCTTAAACAGGGTTCACCTGGAAGTGGCGGATTCGCACCGTTTCCTTGGGATTGCTTTCGACCGAAGCCTCATCGAGGAGGATCATATTCGTATCCTTAGGGTCTATTGTACCCGAACGAAGGACATTCTTTGTTCCTTGACGTTCAACACTTGGGGCACTGATAGGACTACTGCTTTATTTTTATACCGATCCTTTGTTCGTTCAAAGCTTGACTACAGATACGAATTTTACTCATCCGTAACCGAGCGTGTATGGCAGAAGGTGGACTTGATCCACCACAACAGTATCTGTCTAGCGACAGGTGCCTTAAGCAAGCCCCCCATTGAGATCTTACTTGCCGATGCCAAAGAAATGTGTCAAGCCAATAAAGAATTTCGTTTTGCTTAGTGAACCAGTTTTCTGCCCTCGCGTGTCACGACTTTCTAATGAATTTTGGGGAACTAATCCACGGGTTAAGCCAAGACCAAAAGCAGAATATAAGACAAATCAAGAGACTCGAAAAGAAAACAATTAACAATAAGTTAGCAGTCGCAATCAATATAATAATATATATATTTAACCATTGTTTGAAATTCTTATATTCTGGCACAACAATATCTTTACTTGCTAATTAATATTATTTTTAGATTTAAGACAGATTCAAGAGAACTGCGCATTTTCTCTATCATATAATATACTTAAAATGAGTAAACGTTTCACCACGCATGCTCGGCAGTTTACGCTCATGCGTGACTGACCGTTAGTTATGAGCGAACAACGTTGTGGCCGCAGGGACAGATCGAACGTCTTAACTATAACTATATTTGAAGAACTTTATATTTTTTTCTCTTGATTTGGATGTCCTTTTGCAGGGGGAGAAGGGGAGAAATTGGAGAAGGGGGGGAGGATATTAGGGAAGAGAGGCGATATTAGGAAGAGTGGAGGGGGGAGGAGAGGAGATAAATTTTCTCTTGTTTTAGATATCCTTTTTTAAGGGAGGCAGAAATGGAGAGAGGAGAGAGATGGAGAGAGAGAGAGATAGAGAGAGGGAGGGGTAGATATAGTTGGAAAAAGGGGGATTAGTTGTGAGGAGGAGGGAAGAGTTGAAATGGGGGTAGGAAAAGGAGTGAGATCGAACAAGGAAAGAGGAGGGAGGTGAAGGGGGGAGGAGAGAGAGAGAGAGGAGGAGAGATTTGGGGGAGATGGGAGATGGGGAGGGAGAGATAAGGAGAGAGAGAGGGTGAGTAGAGGAGGCTGAGAGGGAGAGGGTGGAGAGGGAGGGGTGGGTATAAAGAATGCACTGGAAATTCCTAACGGTTTAGTTGTCCACTTTTTAAAAATCACAAAATCACGCTCTTAAAATATAGAGTGATGGAGGATGTATAATAATAATTATAATAATAAATCTCTGCAACAGTCTAAACCCTGCTATGTTCATTCCATAGAACAGACAAGCAAATTAGAACAGGGGTGGGCAATCTTTTTTACCAGAGTGGCCGCAAATTTTACAATATTTGAAAAAAAACTATTTTGTGGATTTTTATATTTAATTTATCAAAGAGAAAAAGTAATTTTACTATAAAGTATTTACAATCAATCTTGCCTTTAATGACTCTTTTAATGCTGTTTATCATTTACAACTACTTTGATATTTGGTTCTAGCATAGTAGTCCTCAATTTGAGTTGATCTTCTTAATGTACATCCGTGATCTGAGTTCTCACCTTTGTTTGTAGGAGAAGGATGATTTACAGCAATAAGTAGTGGCAAAGCAAGAAAGCATTTTTCGAGCATGATGACGGAGACGACAGTAATTAATTGCAATTTTCCAAATTTCAAGTTGATCGTTTTTTAAATCAAGTTAAAATTTCATAATGTTATCTTCTGAAAGTTCTGTCAACTCCATCTGCAAATCGTCCGGTGCTGTAGAAATATCTACTAAGTGAGGTTGAAAAGACAGATTTAAAGATTGTTCATGTATTTCAAAATCTTTCAATCTTTAATTATAATTTTGAATTAATGTATCAATAACAGATCAATAGTCCTGAAATTAAAATTATACACATGGTTCTTCTTGTTAATAATTATGTCAATTGAGGAAAATGTTCTTTAGCTTTTGCGTACTCAAACTCACAAAGAATATTTTTTAAACTAACCTTTTTCCGAAAGACCTGGACTTTTATCCACATGGATTTGGTTTTATCTTGAAGAGTGTATTTAATTCATTGTGTTTTATCATTAAACCCCATAAAAATGCAGTGTTCTTTATAAATTCATCATCCATTAATTCACAATGTATTAGGTTGAGGAATAAGTTCTGGCGTTTTTTTTTAATGTTGTGTTGATTTAAGTTTTGTTGACGTGATTTTTGCACATATTAAGAAACAATAATAAATAATGAGAGCAAAATTTGCAAAGGTTGTTAGGCTATGGAGGGGGGCATCCATATCCTTTTATCAATTTATATTTATTCTTCTTCATCTTGGTTTTTCATTTAATTTTCTCTTTATCGATTCTTCTTCTTGACTTCCGTATACTTCTTGGCTGGGTTGGTCGTTAATCTTCGTTTTCTTTCTTGATTTTCTTTCATTTATCTTGGGGGCTGATTTCTTTGTCTTCTTGATGAGTTAGTCCTTCGAACGTTTTTCTTCCGTTTTCTTTCTTGAGGTGATCTTCATAAAAGGTTTTGGA
The DNA here is from genome assembly GCA_963969495.1 of Ceratothoa steindachneri. Classification (NCBI taxonomy): domain Eukaryota; kingdom Metazoa; phylum Arthropoda; class Malacostraca; order Isopoda; family Cymothoidae; genus Ceratothoa; species Ceratothoa steindachneri. The sequence goes on along the minus strand of OZ018321.1, from coordinate 140,249,669 downwards.
CTGTTAAGTTTAGAACGCGGTACCGTTGGATTTAAACGCCAATACTCTAGCCTCACGACCGGCTTTAGTCCGTCTCATGGTTGGTAAGTTTATCGGCCATTTATATTATCGAGTTGGAAGGAATTTCTCTCATACATTTTCGCATCCCTACACAGGTCCCTTTCTAGAAAGCGGAGTGAATTTGAGGATTGGGGAGAGACTAGTCTTGGATTTCTTAATTAAGGAGCAGTAGCTCTTCCTCATATGGCCTCCGAGTCTGCGGGATGAGTGGAGCTAATTTAGAGGGATTGAGGAGAGCGAACAAAGTTTGTCTCTAATCAATGGCTTCTCCTTCCCCGGTTCTCCGAAGTTCCCAGCAGCACTTTTTCTTAAATCTCTAGTAGGAGGGTAGGTGCAGTTGTAACGAAGATCAGAAGATTGTTCGGCCGTTGAGGGTCACCAGTTATGGGGGAGCATATCCATCTTATCCCCATTTATTCATTTATTTATCAATAGTATTCTTGCTTTTCTGGTTTCCTCGATGCATTTTCTTGTCTTCCTTGAAATTTTCTTCCTTTTATCTTGTGGTGCCGTTGGATTTGAACCTCAATATTCTAACCTCACGACCGGCTTTAGTCCGTCTCATGGTTGGTAAGTTTATCGGCCACTTACATTATCGAGTTGGAAGGAATTTCTCTCATACATTTTCACACCCCTACAAGGCTACGTCTCTTAACAGCGTAGACTATTAGGCTTTTGCTTAGGCTACGTCTTGAAGTTGAGTAATAAGTCATTGCGGTTTATTTAAAAGTTGTGTTAATTTAATTTTTGTTCTGTACCCTCAAAATAAAATGTCAAGTTGAAAGAAAGGCGCATTTTCGACACTTGTTGCTATACATTTTCAATCGAGAAGGGAACAATGCAAACGCAGCCAAAACTCGTCGCGATATTTGTGTTGTGTACGGAGAAAATGCTTTATCAGAAAGGACAGCTCAGTGGTGGTTTTCACGTTTCAAAAACGGTCATTTCAATCTTAATGACGAAAAACGTTCTGGTCACCCCATTAAGTTGGATGAAGATCGATTAAACGACCTTCTTCATGAAAATCCTCGTCAATCGACTAGATAATTAATTGGCTGTACAAGTGGCGTGTGATCAGAAAACTGTAGTGAATCACCTTCATTCGATGGGGAAAGTTCAAAAACAAGGTGCATGGGTTCCGCATGCTTTGAGGGAAAGCAACAAACTTCAACGCTTCACGATTGCCGCAGGTTTGCTTGTTCGTCACAAGACTACTCGTGGATATAGGGACAGATTTCTTCACCGCATCATCATTGGCGACGAAAAGTGGTGTGTTTATGTCAACATGAACCATCGAAAACAATGGCTTAGCCCCAATGCAAAACCACTTCCGCGACTAAAGCAAGGACTTGACCCACGAAAGACGATGCTGTGTATGTGGTGGGATTGTGAAGTATCATTCTTTATGAGCTCCTGGCGAACAACGAGATTATCAATGCAGAACTCTATGTTCAACAAATGTATTGACTCGCCGAAGCTATTCGTGAAAAGCGACCTCAGAGACGTTATAGAGTCCTTCTGCAACACGACAATGCTCGTCCTCACATTTCCAATATGACAAAAGACGCCATCCAAACGCTTAATTGGCAAATCCTGGCGCATCCTCTATATTTGCCAGACTTGGCTCCATCGGATATCTATCTGTTCCGATCGCTCTCCAACAATTTGCGCGGCGTTTCGTTCAATACTGATGTGGAATTAATAACCTGGTTAGACTAATTCTTCGAGTTAAAATCCAGAGATTTCTATTGCAGAGGCATCGAAAAACTAGTTGAACGTTGGGGAGAAGTCGTAAATAACAACGGAGAATACATTATTGATTAAATGGCATATTGTCATCAATTAAAAATGACGTTTTTATAAAATTTTTAATGGTAATGAATAAATTTGATAAAACCTCAAGAACTTTTTCCTCAACCCAATATATCATCATCACTATAAAAACTGCCATTTTGTCTTTAAAATTTAAAATTCTGTCCAAGATTCTTCTCCGAGACAACTAACTAATGAAATTGACAATGATATGGCAAGTCTAATATTTAGATTTCATTGTGGTTCTTAATGACGAGTGGAATTGTTTCTTATAAAGTTAACAATACCTATTATTTTATCAAAAGTGTCTTTTAGAGTAATAGAATTTGCAGCTTGATTTTGCTGATGCATGATACAATTAAAAACAATTAAGGAATGTGGATTGGGTGGTTGTTTTTAACAGCCCAATAAATCCCCTACGGGAACCTTTCGTGGAAAGGGCACCATCTGGGCTTACACTTACTAGGTTATCTAGATGAAGCTTGGCTTCTTGACATTTATTTCTCTTTCAAAGCGTTGAAAGTATCAATTCTCCCATTTCTATCTTTAAGAGTATATGAAGAAGTAGTTCTTCGATACAATGAAAATCCTCTGTTATTGCACAAATAAATATTAAGAGCTGCGCTGAATTAGTATTGTCAGTTGATTCATCCAACGCTAGGGAATAAAATACATCTTTTTAATTCTTGCATTAAGTTGCTCATTTAAGTTGCAAGCTAATTCATGTTGACGGTTTGCTATTTTTTTCTCGAAGGAGGAAATTCTCTATTCTTGTGTACCTTTCCAGGATCTAAGCAACACACAACTTCTATGATTGACTCTTTTAAAATTTCAAAATCACTAAAAGGTTTCCTTCATTTTTCTAATAAAAGAGATACTTTATAAGTGGCTTCAATAGCATCATTCCAATTTTGAGATAGTTTCCTAAATGTTTTCTGCTTTCGCCTACTTTTTTCCTTCAATTTACAAAACGCAACTTTCCGCTCTTCTCCTTATAATCCAAAATATTTATAATTTATATGTGTTTCATAATGAATCTTAGCATTATGTTTTTACAGACATGAAATTATACTTATATTATCACAGTAAACAAAGCATTTTATCTTGATTGTAAACAAGAAAGGATTGCAAGCCTCATTCTAAATTAAATACTCTTCCTTCTTCGTTTAATTTTCGTTTCGTCTTTGGAGCCATTGTTGGGGTAATAACAGTACAAATAATAATCAAATAAGTTTACATTAAAAAATAAACTTAAAATAATGATTTAAAGTTGCAAACGATTTTGAGCACTTTTTAGAATGTTAAAATGAGATTTGTTTGTCATAAAATGAACTTAACAAAAGTCACACAAATCTGAACGTTCCAAAGAAGACTATTCACTAGGGACCTACACAACATTACAATCTCAAAGCATACTGGCAATCAGGGCTGCCAGAGAGCGCGGGAAAATGCTAATTAACTCACGCCTAATTAAGAGAGAGTTAGGATTTTTAGAATATAATTTTCATTTTTGTGTACATAAAATATAAATCAATAATTTCAAAACAAAATACTAATTAATATAAGACCTTAGAATATCTAAAAAGTGTAACAAAAGGTATAAGAATTGGTCATTATCGTACTTTGCGTCCCCGTAGCACAGGGCCCTTAAGAGGAAAAAATGTGCTGGTGCGAGACCTTTTTTGCCCCCCCCTTATAAATTATAAATCATAAATGATTAAGAACTTCATCAGCCTTTCAATACTATAACTATAAAATGATATGCTTTATTTATTATAGTTTTAAATTCTAACCATTTACCAATGTTTTTTGTTAACTTCAAAATGTCTCAGGCTGATCTCAAAGAATACACATAACACAGTTGCTTCGTGAATTTCACAACTATATATCAAATTTAACATTAATAGTATAGCAATTCTCACTAGCAAAACAAATTTAATAATTCTATAACCCTAATACCAGTAAAAGAAGGACAAGAATTTAGCAAAAACTCCCTGTATTTATACTTCTTGGCTTAATAATGAACATAAAAATGTACAAGCATTTCATACATGGTGATGAAAAAAAATTAAAATCAAATTTGCCATTTGGAATTTTTAGTAAGCCTACTTATATAATAACCAATAGTAGCCATATACATAAATGTACATCTTATTCATAATTCAGACCTAATGCATGTCCATATCATTAATTATTTACAAATACCTAAATCATTCATCACCTGAATGCTCACTGTTTCATGAGGGCTACAGTCTACAGAAAATATATAAATGATAGTAAACTTAGTAAATAAACTAATTTTATTAAAACAGGGTTGCCTTGCCTGCCTTTTTATTGGCAAAACTACGAATTAAGTGTCAAAGTCTATATGTTTTGCAATGTTAGACTCAATACTGGGCCTAGCCAGGTTGTTCAGGCGACCCTGACCCATGGTGGACCCGAGATAATTTTTGATGAGCTTAAGCTTGCTGAAGCTCCTTTCTGCTGATGCTACTGTGGCTGGTGCTGTAAGGAACATCCTCAAGCTGACATTGAGATTGGAAAATATACTTTCTAATCTGTAATCTGCCAAAGCATTTTACAGTTCCAATGCACCCAAGTGTTCTCTACCAAAATTGGCATTGTGAAACATTGCTATGTTATTCATTTACTGCTAATGTCTTTAGAATACTTCTCCGCTAGTTTAGCTGCTTTGCGCTTCAATTCCTCTTCTGACATCTTTTGGTAGTCCTAAAGAAAGTTGAAGGTGTTAGAAATCTGTTTGGCTGTACTGAAACGAACTGTAATCCCTCCAATAACATTATCCATTACTACATAAAATATGTGCTTTCGGAAGTGGGCTTCCTCAGAGTATTCATTTGCTTCGTTCATTTCATTCACATTTTCATCAGCTGTATCCTCATCATAGAATCTTGTTCTTTTTCTGGGAGTGGTACTACGGTCCCTAAACAATTATACTTCTATCTGCAGGCTAGATGCAACAAGCTTAGCTTTATTCTACATTGCTTTCTAACTGTCATAGAGAGCCACTAGTTGTGCAAGCAAGCTTTTATATTTGCAACTTCCATATCTAAAGACGCATCACTAGCTTGAATGACTTTGTTGCAAAAGTCAATAGGGACCAGTATTCTGTGCTACACGACTGATATTATGATGAAAATAAAGGAACTGACATAACATATAGCTCCATGGATTTCGTTCCTGGTTTTTGGAGTGAGATTCAGCTCTAGCAGGTCTTCCAAAGCAAACTTAACCCCTGGAAGGTGAGCTACAAATTGTTTTACACTCTCAACTCGATCTGACCAACTGGTGCCAGATATGCCATGAAACGAACAACCAATACCCTTTTCCAATATTTCCCACCTTTTGGGGATGCAACTTAATAAGGTGTATATTGTTGGAAATAGTTCCAAAGTAGGAGATTGCTTCTGGAATACATTTAGCAGCATCATTACCACATATATTAAGTGTGTGGCAACTACAAGGAGAGAATATAGCAGTAGGGCACTTTTCTTTTTTTATTGTTTGTGCACCATTGTATTTGCCTGACATGTTTGCCGCATTGTCATAACCTTGTGCCTTACAATCAGCAAGTTGAATAGCATGGTTTTCCAATGTTTCAGTAATAATTTGAGCAATTTCAGATCCTGTTTTGTCACTACAATCTACAAATTTCAGAAATCGTTCCACAATTTCAAATCTTGATTCATGGTGAACTAGGTAACGCTAAAAGAATGTTGTTCGCTCAACATGAGATGAATCTTGTGTGGAATCTACTATTATTGCATAGTACTTTGCAGACTGCCTTTCTCTCAAAACATGCTGCTTAACAAGATCAGAACATTCTGCAATGAATTCAGTTTGAGACTCATTAGAGATGCAATGTACTTGCAGTCTTTCACCCTTTTTCTGCGACTCTTCTATCATTAGCACATGTTCCTTTAGAATGGGGTCCCAGTCAGAAAGTAACTCTATCAGGCCTAAAAGGTTTCCATTATTTGAGTCACCAATGCATTGCGAAGAACCCTGGAAAGCAAGGCCACGTTCTCCTAAGAATAGGGTAACATCAATAATTCGTTCCAAAAAGTTGTACCATTTTTTCGATTCCACTTTAATTGATGCTTCTAGAAGTTTCTCAATACCTTCTTGCAATGACAGACGGCTTTCTAATTCACGGCAAGCTAGATAGCATTTCCTATGCCCATTACTCTTTTCCTACTCGGGGACCCTGTTATATAATTTCCGCCACTCAGCACTGGCTGGCCAGCCTTCAGTTGTAGCAAATGCAGATTTGGATGCAGTACTCAGCCTGCAGCAAACACTGTTCCAAAATAGCCGGCATGGAAAACAATATAATGACTCCTTATGCTGACTCCAGATAAGCCAGTATCGGGTATGTTGTTCTGCATTAATGTTTCTAAAATTCAGTATACCTTCTGGAAATGTTTGATTGTTACCTCTGGAAACATAATTATCTATGTCTGATTGAGAAAGAAATTCTGCTGTGAGGAATCCAATGTCAAGCCTGACAAGCCCAGTGCTATTTTTTTCAAATTGATCTTGAACTACATTCATTGATTCACTACTTGTTTTAGAAATTTCTGTTGCACTGTCTGCCTGATTTTTGGAATCTACATTCTTATCTGCTCCACCAAGTTCAGGTTCTGAATTAATATCTATATCCATCGTATTTGTACATGCCCCCGAATTTGTTTCTTTATTAGCTTCTATCTCATTTCCATATAGGCTCTCTTGTTCACGACTGCCACTTACACTTTCCCTTTCTTCCAAATTTTCATCCGTATATGTTTCTGCAATATCTTGTTTTCTTTACATACTTACTTGAAAGAGTGTCTGTAATCCTCTTCTTTCATTGTCATCACGTTTCTTTTTTTCTTTCCTGTTTTGTGCTCTTGATTTATGCAGACATACTTCAGATGGGCAGATTCTGAAAAAAAATATAATAAGAATTGTCAGCTTTTTCTTTTCAACATTAGAAATCAAATCACTTATAAAAATGAAAATATTACATTACAAGTGAAAGGCCTGTGTGAAGAGTCGGGAATAGTGTTTGTATATGTATGGAAAGGCTTTTTCGGGAATAAGGGATTGTATGCGATGGATGGGCTCCATCTGAGCTGGGATAGGGTTGAGGTTTTGTGGCAGGAGTTGGATAGTGTTATTGGGTCCTTGCGGGCAGGAAACTAGGTTCTGATAGTGGTCAGGGAAATTTCTAGTCTCAGGGTGGGGTAGTGAACGAAAGCCAGCAGAGGGAGTAGAAGGTATACAGGCTAAAGGGGGTGCTTTAGAGATAGGTGGATTGAGATGTCTTACCTAATCTCTGAATCTAGGTAGGAAATGATATCAAAACACACATAATGGATTCAAATGTTTTTATGGGGAGGGAAGGGTGTAAATAGCAAAGTGCCAATTTTTGCTGATGACACTAAACTGGCAGCTGTATTCAAAGAGGTTGAAGGTACCTTTAAAGTTCAGGGTGACTTAAAGAAGTTACTGGCTTGGCCTCAGAAGTGGCAGATGATTTTTACCCTTAATAAATGCAAAGTTATTAACATGGGAAGAGATAATAGGGAATTCAGCTACGAGATGGATGGGCATTAGCTTAATTAAGATGAAGATGAGAAAGACTTAGAAGTACTAGTAGATAGGTCACTGAAGTTTTCAAAGCAGTGTATTGAGTCAGAAAATAGAGCAAATAGGGTACTAGTGTAGTGGCCGGCGTGTAGTTTTAAAATAAGACACACCGAGAGTCGCTACACACATAAAGTACAGAGAGAGAAAAGTAAAGTTAGTGCCGTTTACGAGAATTTCACACGGTAGTAAACGGAGCACAGTTACCTCTGTTAGAGTTGATCCAAGGCAATCTTTGGCAAACATAATAATCAAAGCAGAATCCAGAATAAACCGGTTAGCTATCATTGATAAACAAATAGAAGCCAGGTCAGAAAGCTGTCTCCATGGCAAAATGCCACCGCCCACAGAGAATTTTACTCAATAGTTGGAGTGCCTTTCTTATCATTATGTTCAGCAGTAGTCAATCAAAAGTCGAGTTATGTTAATACCGAAAAATCAACAGGCCGGTACATAAGAGGTAGGTGTGGCTTAGTTAGACCAGGAACTTGTAGGGTGTGGCTTAAATTGAATATATATAACTGTCTGAAGCCAGAACAAGGAGAATTAGATTACTGTTTTATATAGCAATAAATCGCGTTATATATCGTTCAGGCCGATCTCTCGGATTCGCGTAATTCATCTTTGTATATAGTCGTGTACATAATGCAAACATTAAGGTGTAACTTTTAAAAGCTTTATTCGTCCGGCCTCCTTTAGACTTTGCCTGCACTTGACCTCGAATTTAATTTATGTCATAACTTAGAACTCAAAACTTAATTAAAGAACTTTTGTCAAGTGCAATAAGATCTAGTTCAATAATAATTCTATTTTTGCTTTGGTGACTTCAATATCCTGACGTTCCTCAATCTCTCTGCTTCAAGGCCTTATTAATATGGAAAACAGCCGTTGCGCATTCTCCTCGTTAATTGCCATTCCTCGCGATTACATAACTCCCGAAATACCGGTGTTCTACCCTAGTGTGTTCTATCCACATCCTCCGGGCTATTTGACCCCGTCACTAGAATAAGACCTCCCTCGGCTTAGGGCACCCCATAGCAATCAACAAATAACTCTCGAGGGAAATAAGGAAGAGAAACGCAAACCAACCGGGGCATCTCTATAAACTGCAGTCCTTGCCCAAAGATTACGCGATAAATCGGTAATCTATCACCATTACTGGCAACCAGCGTCCCCCAAACAAGGCTCTTGGGTTGTCCTCACGATTACCTTCAGGGTTTTCCCATAATTAGGGACGACCTTCAAGATCCCCTTATACTAGGATACATTAAAATGAATGTTAGCTACAAGAATAAGGAGCTTATCCTTAAACTATACAACTCTTATGTCAGGCCACACATAGAGTACTGTATATAAGCATGGTCACCACATTTTATACATGATCTCAACCTGTTAGGGTCAGTACAAAGGAGTGCAACAAAAATAATACCTTCCCTGAAGCACTTTGAATATGAAGATAGACTAAGGGTACTAAATATGTTCTCATTCGAAAGAACATGTGTGAGGGGAGATATGATTGAGCTTTTTAATTCTTTTCTGGGATGGATAAATTGGATTTCAACAAGTTTTTTGAGTTAGAAGGTAGTAATAGGACTAGGAGTCACCACTTAAAGATTAAAAAACAGAGGTGGTAGATTATGGAAATAGTTTGCCATCTGAGACAGTAGACAGTCCAAACTTGAATATATTCAAGCACATATTAGATGATTATATGGGGAGGGAGGGTTAACTTCTTAATCTTTGGTGTGCGAGTGGGTCTCTCGACTCATTCTTGTGGACGCAGTTTCTTTTATTGTATATTTTTGGGGATTTTGATTTTGTCTTGCCCTGACGATGATGATTTTTGTTTTTGACCCTCTCTTATGGACGGTTTAAATTGTATATTTTAGATGCATGATCTGACACAATCCTATGGATTGATTAAATTATATATTGTAGATGCATGATCTGACTTAATTCTATGGATGCATTCTGTGGGTGGGTTTTGATTGATGCGGATGACCCTTGACAAGCCCTTGTGGCTTTTGTCATCCGTGAAATTATGTTATGTTCAAGTTTGAACTTTGATATTCATGGGTCCCCTAGCCTATTATGGGCCCTGGTGCGGCGCACCGGCTGCATTCCCTTCTCGTGGGGCCTGCTGTAGCAAGCAAATGAGAATTGGGACAAAGCGTCAGAGATAATCCTTGATAAAGCTTTTATTAAAATGTGTTTAGTGAAAGTTTCAGAAAGGTTCGTCAAAGAATAAAGGAGGAGACACGATCTTACTACTATGATCTTCGTTCAGAGAAAGCAATAGTCATTCTTTCGGAAAAATGAATATTGTTTTTGCCAAGCGAGGCTGGTTAAAAAATATATTTTACATTTATTTTTTAGTAGCTACAGCTGTATTAAATACTTATAGATTAGTTATTTTTTTTAGGTGATTGAAATATTTTCCACACATAATTAATCCCACAGGCGCCTCAGCTACGATCTGCGATCCTAGTAAAACACCGTTTGCACCATACATTCATAGACACGAGAAACGATTCTTTCTTACCAGCAAAATAGACACAGATACTGGTTCAATCCTAGTTACCACATGCTACAGACCAGCCCGCCTACAACTGCACATAGATGTCCCACTCTGGGCAATAATTAGCTACAATCTCTTACACTTTTTTGAGCGAGACCTAAATGCACACCATCCGACACTATTTTCAAACACAACAGACCATGTGCAAAGATATCTGGTCGATTGCTTATACATAGTGGTTCCGCTGCGACCACGTCGATCCAACCTTCCATACGTTCCACTGCCCGTGCTGCTGCGGGACCTCGTCTCCGGACGTGGTCCTCCGGAACGATCACGCATCAAGATACCACATTCACACAGCTCCAGGCTTCCAACTACAATCTGACCATATCTCTATCTGTCTCCTCCTTTCTACTTCTCCTATTCTAATTCCTAGACAAACCCTATTTAATTACACTAACACGAATTGGGTAGAGTTCAAGAACCACATCGTCACACATGGACCAGGCACCACACAACCTCAACTTCCAGGCGACCATTTACTCATAAAGAGACAACCACTGGGAGGCACTGATAGACACCACCGAAACAGCCCGTAAGACGTACACACCACGTAAAACAGACACACTCATAAAACACTTCACATTCTCATTACACACACAAAGACTATTCACAATATATAACAACCACCCTGGTGGAGACCCACAACAACAAAAAATTATACTCCTCCGTTCCCAAATCCTACAGTACGTACGGCTAGATAGGAATCATCAGTGAGACGAGATCATCCGCGCTGTGAAAGATGCTCGTTGCGCTAACCGCTCTCCATTTTTGCGGCTCGTCAGGAAAATGTTAGGCAGGGACCTCCTGAAGTCCATAAAATTACAAATAGACAAACAGACGCTCACGAACACGGATGACATCCTAGAGGTATTCAGGTCCCACCAGGACCAAGTACACACACAGAGTTGATATAACCCACACACATAAGAGCAGTTCCAGGCAGTCAGGGAGTGATGCCGCCTCCATGCTAACGAACCGAAACCGGCCTCCCTGATCGATATAGAGGTGCTCGACAACACGACAACATTAACCACTGAAATCACCATCGAGGAGACAAAACGCTACATAATAAAATACCAAAACGAGTCGCCGGCCCCTCCAGCCTCCCAACTACAATCATATAGCACCTGCCAAAAGCCATCTATCCAACATTAACACACGTTTATAATGACTCTCTTGCCTCAGGATACTTCCTGAAAGTATTCAAGGACTTTCACAACATTCTTTTACAAAACCACAAAGATTCTGAACAACCAAACAACTACAGATCTATTGCTCTCTTAAAACACTCAGGAAAAATACTCGAACGTTTGGTTAACACCCGCTTCCAGAATTTCTCGAAGGAGGAGGAATGGTTCTCCCGTTGCCAATACGGCTTCGGAAGAAGCCGCTCCACCGGCAGGTTGGTCGTCATTGTTCATGCAGAAAGCACGACAAAAACACTCGAGAAAGCCTTCACTAAAGTGTAGCATGAGGGGCTCCGTTGGAAACTCGCCAACAACACTGGGCTGCCTATATCCCTTAGAAGGCTCCTTTCACACGTTCTTACAGACAGAAGGTGTTGCATACGATACGATAACACAATATTATGGCCATTTACACAATGCGAGGACGTACCGTAAGGCAGCGTGTTGTCAACCACACTCTTTATCATATACACAAACGACAACCCACGCCCAGAAGAAAACGGCACACACACACACACATACACACACACACTAGCATACGCAGATGACGAGACTATCTTAGTCTCCTACCCGCGCGCAGAAACTATCTCGCAACTGGTACAACGCATTCTTAACAGGAAAACAGAATAGGAAGATAAGTGTCTCATAACCACCAATCCTCAGAAGACACAGCTGACACGATACGGTGCGTTTGATAGCTACATGTTATCAAAGACTCACAAGACTCACATTTAAATCAGTAACAAATATACTTGGGGCAACATTTGATAAACACTTACACTTTTATACACACCAACACAACGTACAATTTAATGGCAAGCACATAAAAACATGATGAGGAGATTTCACCTCAGCAGCAAAAGAAAATGCAGTTACACCTATACAAGATACTTCTTAGGCCACTAATCACATACGCGACAATAAAACTAACGGCCGCAAGCCCTACATGACAGAGGAACGCACATTGTCTTAAGAACTCTGCTCTGAAGCGCGCATGTCGCTCTCCTCTGTACACGAAAATGTCTACATTACACTACTCAAAACACGCACGGCACTAAACACATATAACTTTACACGATTAGCACGACAACTCATGAAACTCGAGGGACACCCAATATGCAACCAAATACATAATATCCAACACGCTGCTTGGGCCTGCAAATACCCAGCGACCATCAACTACCCTATACCCACACATGTGTATATACACTTAAGTAGCAAACTTAGTGAAGTTTCCATGAATCATGCTGCACGCAGCCTGCGCACCAGCAACCTCGCCGATAAGCCGGATTCCTCACTGCCTTGCCGACCCTTCAGCCTAGCCAGTAAAATACCCCAAAACACACGCTATCAAGCACACGTTCCACCGTTGTATAGCCACCCGCCTATCCCCCTCCTTATATCCCCTCTTAATTATTTTTCGATACTTTCCTCTCTGGCTGGTGTTTGTTGAACTTGAATACAGCAATCTATCTACTTTTCTTTGTATTCTTGTCTTGCTTTGGCTTGAAAAACACTCAAATGGCCGCATTTGGACCTTGTAATGGCCGCAATTTGCCCATTCCTGGATTAGAGATTTCTTGATATAGGTGTAGATAATTAATAGATCTTACGACGGATTAAACACAACTTTCGTTTTCCCGATCACGCAAACCAAGAGGGAAAAATCCCCGTTCTTAAAGTATAGTTAGGGATATATATATATATATATATATATATATATATATATATATATATATATATATATATATATATATATATATACACTCAAAGATACGTGATTTAGAGCGGAGGAATCGAACCAATACCTGTGCACTGAGCGTCTCTTCAGATAGTGGATCACATGAGCAATCACTGCACGAGTAAAAAAAGAACTCCTCCATTCTGCGCTCTGAAAGGTGGTCTGAATGTTCTTGAATGTCATGTCTAATGTAAGTATTGTCATTGTCACTCAGCACTAAATGCTCTCTTACATGCACTCCACCTCCATCCCCTAAAAGAAATGCTGGAGTTGTGCGTTAAAAGCGTCTTTTTCAGTTTATATGCATTTATATATTTGTGTCTGTCTGTTGACTGTGTAAGGGTTCAAGTTCTCACTTCTGAGTTCCATGCCTTTTGTACGAACCTCTTTCTTTCTGCTACTTCTCCTTTTTTTTCCTTCTTATTTTCTTCATACGTATTTTCTCCTTTTCTTTCTAGTCGACCAAATACCCTTTCTGGTGACTCTATTAAACACCACATCAAGTGATTGAACATCTAACGCAAGTCTTTAATTTATTGTTAGAAAGAGGAATCGTTCCTCAAGATTGAAAGTAGCAAATGTGACGCTAATATTTAAAACAATATGTCAAGGACTGGCTTGTAATTATCACCTCAAAATAAGTTTATATTCAGTAGTTTGAAAAATGCTTTAGAAAACAGATTATGGCTCACAAATCTATTAGAAATTTTCACAATATTATTACAGTGTATGACAGTAAAAGATCAGCAGATACTTTGTAAATAGATTTTCAAAAGGCAATCGATAAAGTTCAGCATAAGAAGTTGACGGCCCTGGAAAACGTGGCCCGCCTAGATGTTCTTCTTATCCGTAAGCTTCGGAGCAATTTCATAGTCTTTCTCACAGCAAAACGTTTTACAACTTGAGTGTTACTGAACGAGTCGATTTGGGAGTTCTGATGGTGAGATCTTAACGACGAGGTACTACTCGAACAGAGGCTACGGGACTTTGCGGATGAACAGACAAAACGGTCTGAACGGAGAGACTGGCAGACTCTCAATCTCATCGAGGAATGGCGGACTCAGGGTTAAATAGCCAGGTCACTGGTCCGATATTTAGCCCCAGGGCATGGCCGTTTCTAGAGAATTTTTGACTTAAGTCCATGTAAGCTTGCTTCGAGATAACGAGTTGGATAGGACACCGAAGTTTGCCTTATGATATGAGGGTAGGCTTAGTATGGCTGCGCTCGCGGGGGAATAGATATGCCTGGGAAGCATTGAGGAGGGTTAGAACGGCTGCGCTCGGCGTTATCGCGGTTGAGGGGGGAATGAGGAGCGTCCGAAAGCAAGAAATTACAGCTGTGTCGGGTGACTCAACGCGGGACTGCTTCATTCTCGAAGATTCTAAACATCATACGCCAAGGAGCACGTGCTTAGAGCGAAAGAGCTGAAAGGGGTATTCTAAGGGGGCTTCCTCACACGCTGGTTTTTCGAGGGCGTCCCCTTACACGCTTCCCTTTCCGAAGATGAAATTTTCTTGATACGTAGAGGAGGAAAAAGGGCGTCCACAAACATGGGAGAAGTAGTACATAGAAAGATTTTGACCTGGGTCTACAGGTGTACCCTAAGGGTGGGCATTTAAATTTGAGTCAACAAAGCGGTCACCAAATGAAAAAATGACTTTCGTTTAATTCCTGACCCAGGGTATATTTCAAAAAAAGGTATCGTTGTTAACCAGCGAACAAAAAAACCGATATAAATAAATACAGGAAATAGTTAAATGAGTCACAAAAAAATCAATTTAAATAGATTCATTCATGAAAAGGGTAGTGGACCCATATTCGAGAAAAAAAGAAAAATACAACGCGGAAAGAAAATACACAAAGGACAAGTATTTTAAAAAACAACAACAAATTTTTAAAGGGGAACCAAGGAGCATAAATGTACACAGTTAGGACGGAGTTCTAGGATTTTTAAAAAGGGGTGAGTACACAGATTCGATTATATATATGGGAGTACAAGGCTTAACACAATTTACTTTCTAAGGGGAGGGTTCTAAATCGTATTCCTACCTAGACAGTATGCAACATAGTTTTCTGTTTCTTTTATGTACACTGTTAGAAACTGGTATCCAATTATAAGTAAACTCCAACGCATAAGCCTTCCGTTCTACTGGCTTTTTCACTTTCTTTAATAAGCTAATTGGCGATGATCGGTTTCGAGCACGAACCCTTTACCTAAGGAATATGTTTTGAATTTATGCACGCTCCACACGATCGCTAGGGCCTCAAGTTCTATTACTGCGTAGTTCCTTTTGCGTGACGAGAGCTCCCGGCTAGCGTACGCGGTGGGATAACTATTGCCATCTTCTTCGTACTGGAGTAAAACGCAACCGATGCCGCCAAAAGAAGTATTCCATCGTTTTGCTCATGTTTGGGAGTCGCAGTATGGGAGCTAACCTTAGTTTTTCTTCAGCTGATGAAAGTGGGCGGTCGCTTTGGGGTTTAATACGAGGTGGTCTGGGGAACGTTTCTTTAGAAGGGATCTAAGAAGGAACGCTAAAGCAGCGAAATTCGGGAGTTTTGGGGACAGTTGTTCATCACATGACCGAAAACACCGCAGGAAAAACACACTATGTGCCTTCGAAGATAATCCGACGTGGGGGATTATTTTGAGTGGCTAAATAAACCTCGATTCCTGCAGGGGATGGTACTTGGGTTTAGAGGGACCAGGTAACTTCACAAACTTGGACGAGTTCTTCGGGGGAAACTTGAATAGGTTACCTTTACATTTGGGGGATGAGTGATGAGACTTCTTCGAGTCTTTCGAGTATAGGTGGTAGCTTGACGCGTGCACATGCGCCTCTTCTATACATTCCTTGAAAGAAGACACGCGTCTATCCTTCACGAATGCGCGTATTTCGAAGGGTAGTGCAGCCATCAAATGATCCCGTAAAATGAAATCAAATAGTGACTCGTATTTTCGGTTGACTTGGGCTGAGTCCAACCAGAATTGAAAAGTCCTCTGTAAGGTGAATCCAAATCGGTGATGGGTCTGGCCAGGAAGTATCTTCGCTCGGCTGAACTTTGCCCTATAGAAATCAGGATTCATGTTAACAGCCTATAATAATTTCGACTTGAGGGTGGAGTAGTCAAGAGTGTTCCACCCCGGGTGGTTGCCACCAAATTTCTCTAACCTTTTACGTATGCATTTTAATGGAGAAATTAGCTTAAATTAGGTTAGCTTATTTCCTGAACTTCGTAGGTCATCTGTCTCCTGCAAAGTGCAGCTTTTGTAAGTTTCTTTTATATTGGATATTCTACTCAAGCAGGAGAATGCTATATATGTCTTTCCTTCACAGG
This sequence comes from Ceratothoa steindachneri, assembly GCA_963969495.1. NCBI lineage: Eukaryota > Metazoa > Arthropoda > Malacostraca > Isopoda > Cymothoidae > Ceratothoa > Ceratothoa steindachneri. Next base: position 140,233,296 of record OZ018321.1, on the reverse strand, counting down.
CAGCATTTCGTCAAGATGTTTTTTATTTTCAAGAAGGCCGATAATAGCACAAGACGATACGGTAGTATAAAGATCATCCATTCTTTGGGTGCGGGAGAACGCCTTTCCAGTTCTTACGAGATCGTCAATTCTATGGGAGGGATGGATCTCTAATTTTATGCGCAATTGTAACTATGCCATATTAGCCAATAGATTTGAAAAGAAAGATCTGTAAGGAAAGTGATGAAGATAGGAAGTGAAAATGTGTGGAAGATATAAAACATTGATTGTCCAGTCATTTGGGAGAAGAAGGTAAAATTTTAATGTTACAGCCTCTAGGTGTATCTCATAGGGCAAGAATAAGCTGTAACCCACGGAAGTGTCATCCGTGTCACTTTGTTTGCCCTGATCATTAACAGTATCACCTTCGTGTTATTACAGATGTTTTCGCACATTCTACGTGAGAGGAGGTTATCTCCTAACAACCCCTCTCCATCGATTAATATTCTGACCACTTATCTGCGGCTATTTTCGGGCGCAATGGCTGTAGTGCATATGCGAGCGTGCTTTAGTGCCTTGTAGGCTGCAATGCAAATTAAAAGGCCAGTCCCTGAGTCTGTCACATAACAGGTCTTCAAATCTTGACTTTCTTTTTGAAGTCTAGTATGATTTGACAAGGCATTACACTTGCGTCTCGAATTTCTTATCGTGGAGTTGTGCCCATTGGGAGTGACCGCCCGCTAGCTAACTTCCGTTCGGAGTGAGTATCGTACAGAGGCGCATCGGTGAATCTTAAACGCGCACAAAGTGGGGACCTGTAAAAAGTCCAAAAAATCGAGATGAGATGGGTGGGAGCAACTCGATGCAGAGTATAGGTATCAAACCAATCCCTTCTATCACTTCTTATTGGTTACAAACTTAGGTAATTTCGGGAACCTCGGCAAACGGCCAAATTCCAGAGGACATTCGTAAGAGTAAAACCTAATGTGGAATCGTTTGAGTCAGTTCTCTAATTTCTTGAAATTTGGGTTTGCGTTCATTTTGTAGTCGATGTACTCTTCGTTGTACTCCTCAGAGCTTCTTTTTTATTTGTGTCTTAGTCCTCTCTTTTTGTGCTAATGTTGTTCTATATAGCATACTGTATTTTGTACTTATTACTTGGTATTTGTACACAGTTATGCTACCTATTTGCTACTATGCTCTGTTGTACTCATTTTCTCGGCATATTTAACTCACTTTGTACTTATGCTGTCATAATTTAGTTATTGATTGATAATCAGTTGTAGTTCTATATACGTTTTTGTACTTCGTACACAGTTATGCATGTTATATTCTTTAATAATTAATAATTATTCTTGATTAAAATATTATTTTTAACCTTCTCATTTAACTTATATTTCTTTTAAATTCATCTTTGATATTTTTGAATTTCTTATTATAAATACATATTTAATATAAAAAATATGATCATTTCTTTTAAATTTTATTTTTTAAATATATATCCTTCGCATTTTCTTTATTCCTTATTATTTATTCATCCTAAAAGTATTTATTCTTATCTTTTAATTTTTATTCCTTAAATCCTATAGCTCGATATCTCTATTTATTATTATTATCTCAATTGTTTTTACAAAAGATTTATCGCTTAATTTAATCTTTTTCTATAAAACTCTATCCTTGTTATTTTCTTTATTATATCTATATTGTAAAAATATTTATCCTTTTCTTTTGAGCCTAATTCCTTGAAATAATATCCTTTTTATTTTCTTTATTCCTTATTATTTATGCTTCAATTAAAAAAAAATATATTATTTTTAATCTTAATTCTTAAAACCTTTACACTTGTTATTTTCTTTATTTATTGTTATTTAAACTTCATTAAAAACAAATATATATACTGTCTTTTAAAAGTTTATCCTACTTTTTCATTCATTATTATCTAAGTTTAAATTTTGAAAAATATTAATTCCTTTCTTTTGATCTTTATTCCCTAAAATTTATCCATATCTTTTATTGCCCATTATTTAATATTCATTTATATAAAAATAATCAGCCTTTTCTTTTACTCATTAATTCTTAAGAACTTTAGATCTCTAATTTTCGTCGTTTATTATTATTCAATCTTTATTTAAAAAAGAATTTAGTCTTTTCTTTTGAACTTTCTTCCTTATATATCTATCCCAGTTTATTTATTTTCCCTTATTATTATTATTATTAGTAATTTAAAAAATATATGTATCTTTTTGTTTTAATCATTATTGCTTTAATCTTTTTAATATTATTTTTCATAATTTAAATAACTAAATTTCATTTTAAACAAATATTTGACATTTCTTTTAATTCTTTTTCTCTGGCTTTATAGTTCTTATGTTCTTTATCAATTATTATTAATAAAAATATTTATCACATACCATTAAACTCTAATTCAATTTTAAAATATTTATTCTTTTCTTTTTAAACTTTATTCCTTTAAACTTTAATGGTTTTATTTATATTATTTATTATTACTTTTTCAGGATTTAAAAAAAATATATATTCTTTTCTACGCAAATTTATTCCTTAAAACCTTATCCGTGTTTTTTCTTTATTCCCTCTTATTACACCTTTTTGAAAAATAATATTCAGCACTTTCTAATAATCCGTACTTTTTAATTTGTTACTTCATAAATATCTATCTCTGTTATTTTATATACTACATCTTCTTTTTATCTCTATCTTTATTCATTAAATGTTAATCCTTATTTTAAATATATATATATATATATATATATATATATATATATATATATAACGTTGATTTTTATAAATATTCATCCTTTCTTTTAATCTTCACTACTTAAATCTCTATCCTAGTCATTATTTGTATTTCTTAGTATTTATTCATCACTTTACGAATATATATTCTTTCTTTTAATCTTTCTTCTATGAATCTTTATCCTAATTATTTTTTCCTCCATATTTAATTTTATATTTTAGCAATATTTATCCATTTTTTAATCTATATTGTTTAAATTTTTATCCCTGTTTTTGTCCTTATTCGTTATTATTCTATAAATCTATATACTTATCATTTTCTTTATTCCTTATTTATATTCTCCATTCAAAAAGATATTTATCGTTTGTTTTACCTTTTTTATATTTCGTATTATTTAATTTTAATTTAAAAGATTTTCGCATTATTATATTGTTTAATCCTCAAACAGTTTGCTTTTGTTTTACCTTCAACATTATTTAGATTTTATTTGAAATATATTCTATTATTATCATCTATTTTTCAAGTCTTCACCCGTTATTTTCATTATTCATTATTATTTAAACTTAATTAAAAAATTTATCATTTTTTCCTCTAAATTTTATAAATATTATTCTTGTTATTCTCTTTATTCCTTATGATTTAATTATCATTTAGAAAATATCTAGCCTTTTCTTTTAATCTTTATGAATTAACTTTATCGCTTAATTTATTCTTATTCTATAAAACTCTATCCTTGTTATTTTCTTTATTATATATATATATATATATATATATATATATATATATATATATATATATATATATTGTAAAAATATTCATCCTTTTCTTATGAGCCTTATTTTCTTTAGTATTTATTACTTTTCCTAATATTTTAAAAATATTCACCTTTTCCTATTATTTTTATTTAGTAAAACTTTAACTTTATTTTTTCTCTATTTCTTATTATCTACTTTCTAAAAATATTTTCTTTTATTTAAATAGTTATTCTCAAAATATCTATCCATGTTATGTGGTCATTTTTATTATTATAACTTCACTTTGAGAATTTTTTCTATTTTTATAAATTATTTACCTTTTCTTATTATATTCATCAGCAAAACTTTAACCGTTTTATTATTTTATCATTTTCATTATTTTCTTTATTTCTTATTATCAAATTTATAAACAAATATTTTTATTTTATGTAAAGTTATTCTTAAAATATCTATTCATATTATTTTGTCCTTTTTATTATTATTTGTCCATTTTCACAATATTTTTACTTTTCTACTCATCTCTATTTCTCAAATCATTAGACTTGATATTTTATTTATTACTTATTATTTACCTTCATTTAAAAAAAATATTTATCCTTTTCTTTTAACTTTTATTTCCTAAAATTTATCGTTAAATTTTCTTTATTCTTGTATTCTCTAAATCTCTACCCGTGTAATATTTTATTATACTACATTAATCTTCTTTTTAAAATATTCATCTTTTTTTAAAGATTTTATTACTTAAAACATTATTTTTTGCTAGTTTCTTTAGGCTTACTTATTTAACCTTCATTTAAAAAAATTATTTACCCTTTTCTTTTACTCTTTATTCAAAAATTTTCGTTGTTATTTTCTTTATTGATTGTTGGTTAACCTTTATTTTTTAAAGAAATAATTATATTTTTCTTTTAAACTAATTCCTTAAATCTTTATCCCTTTTATTTTATTCATCTCTAATAATTATTTATCCATCATTTCAAAAATATGTTTATCTTTTCTTTTAATTTTTATTCTTAAATTCTCTAGGTTTATTTTTCTTTATTCCTCAATATGTAAAATTCATTTTCAAAAGTTATTTATCCATTCTTTTCATTTTTAATTCTTTATTTCTTCTTATGTAGTTTTACTTTTTAAAATATTCATTTCTTTTAATCTTTATTCCTTAAATCTCTATCTTTGTAATTTTCTTTATTATTTAGTATTAAAACTTTTTAAAAATATTTCTATTTTAAAAATATTTTTATTTTTTCCCTTAATTTCTTTTAATATATTCTTAATTTAATTTGTTATCCTTTTCTTTTAATCTTTATTTCTTAAAACATTATACTTATATTTTTATTCTTAATTATTTAGTGTATATATTTTTATTAATATTTATCCTTTAATTTTTATCTTTATTCCTTACATCTTTAAGCTTGTTATTTTTATTCCTTACTATTTAAACTTCATTTTTTAAATATTTCTCATTTTCCTTCAATCCTTATTCCGTAAATCTGTATCCTTGCTATTGTCTTTATTCCTCATGATTTATTTTTTTAACTTTAATCCTTTTTTATTTATCACTTTTCCTAAAATCTCTATCCTTTTATTTCTTTGTCTTATTAATTAAGCTTCATTATAAAAAGATATTTCTCATTTATTTTAATTTTTCTTCATTAAAACTTTATCCTTGTTTTTACTTTTTGTATTATCCTTTTGTTTTAATTTTCAATCATTAACGATCTAGCCTGTTTTTCTTATTCTCATATGTATGCTTCATTTGAATAATATATTTATCACTTTCCCTCAACTTTATTCATTAAAACTCTCTCCTTTTTTCATTAATACTTTTTATGTCAGTGAAACCACTATATAGGAGCCAAAAGTTTAATTTACGAGACTAGTTTCGGTATGTAGTTTATCATATCCTCTTTAGTCGTATACTGAGAATGCGATTGTTATAAAAGTCTATAAATAGCGTACTGATCAGAAAAAGAAGGAAAAAAAAACACAAAGAAACACAAAACGGTGGAAGGAGAGGTCAATCCAACAGCATCAGCAAGAAGGGAGGCTAACCACTTCGAGAGTTTGTATGCATGAGAGTAAATACACGATATTTTGGGTGGTAAAAATTATTGGAGTGTCTGAAAATACTAAAAACTGTGTTTGCCCGCCTGACATCCCCTCTGTGCCCATAGATCCTCTTTTCTAGATTTCTTCCTGTCCCGCTTATGTAAAATAAGGGGCAGTTAATTTATTTACAAGGCATTAAATAGACACCTGCTTCATTAGTTTCATCTATAGGTTTAGTTGTAGGGAAGATTTTTTTAATGGTCAAAGGGTATTTGAAAGTGGTGCGGTTAGGGGAAAGGATACTATTTAAGCTTTTTCGTAATGGGGAAAGTGGAAGGGATAAACAATTTCGCTTACTATCAGAATTCCTTCTTTTGGAGCAATAAAAGTTTGGCCTGGCTTTGGATAAGCTTTCATTAATGGTGTGGAGAAGATATTTCAAGCCTATAAATATACACGTAATAAATATAATTTCATCAGACAAAAAACATGGATCACGAGTTCTCAAAGCTCTCAAAAACGTGGATATTACAACGGCTTTTTTGACCTTATATCCTGATATGAGTAAAAAATGAATGTAGGAATTCGAATTGATGGTCCCTTACTCTTTCAATTTTAACGTCAAGGAAAGGTAAATAATTGCTAATTTCCCCTTCAACTTTGAATTTTATGGTGGGATGTAGGTTGTTAAGATTATGTAAGAGCCTATCAAAAGATGCCAGCTAATTTAAGGGCCACATCGATATAACGTCATCAACATATCTGTACCATACAAAGTTTGGGGATAGGTTAATCGGGGGGAGTAGAGACAGTTCAAAATTTTCCATAAAAGGATTGCATAGAATAGGCGATAAGGAATTTCCAATGCTAAGGCCATGTTTTTGACGGAAGAAGCCCATATCACTATTAAAAACATTTTTGGTAACACAAAGTTTAACAAGGTTAACAATTTTTATTTGGGGTAGTGGGAGGTTTAATCTTGGGCTTCTTAATACAGTAGATAATACTTCAAGGGTTTCATCAACGGATACATTAGTGAAAAGGCTTTCTACGTCAAAGCTAACTAAGCGACTCCCTTTGATGTCATTTTTTCTAAATTTCTCAATGAAATCTAATGAATGAACTACGTGTGATGATGAAGTTAATCCAACGGTGTCTGAGAGGATACTGGCTAGCCATTTTGAAATTATATGCATGGGAGCCAATATATGCTATAATGGGTCGAAGAGGTGTTCCAGGCTTGAGAGTTTTGGGCAACCCATACATACGGGGAAGGGATGGATGAACTGGTTTGAAACGTTGGAGGAGATCAGGATTAGACCGTTTCAAGAGTTTAGTTAATATTTTGTGGAAGGAAGCAGTTTTGTTACATAAAGAGTTGCAAGACAGTTTTTCATAGGTGTTTGGATCACTAAGTAAATCGTTCACCTTAGCGGAATAAGAGGCTTTGTCTAAAAGGACGATTTGATTGCTTTTATGCGATTTTGTGATTACGATATTTTTATTCAAATTTAGTGATTTGAGGGCCACCATTAGGCGTCTAGTTATTTCTAAATGTTTAACACTATCACGATTGGACAAAGCATCAGCAACAAAACCACTTAAGAATTCACCATCAGCATGATCACTTTTTTAGTATTCCTTATTATACGACTGAAATGGCATGACAAACTCCATGCCGAAACTGGTTTCGTGAATAAAATACTACGCTCTAAAACAGTGGTTTATTAATATATATGTGACGCGTTATTAGGCTCAAGAATTTATTTCATATATATATAGAATATATATATATATATATATATATATATATATATATATATATATATATATATATATATATATATATATATATATATATAATATATAGATTTTTTTCTTTTGATTTTTATTCCTTAAATTATTATCCTTGTTACTTTCTTTATTCATTATTATATATCAAAATATTTATTACTCAAATCTCTACCCATGTTATTTCCTTATTTCTTATTAATTATTCTTCTTTTTAGAAATATTCTTAATTTATTTTACTCATTATTCCTAAAAAGATCATTTTTGATTTATAATTTTTTTTACTAAGTCTTTTTTGAATCTTTATTTTTGTATTTTCTTTACTTCATATTAGTTGTTAAAAATATATATCCTTTTCTTTTATTCTTTATTATATAAATTCTATTCCTCTTCTTCTCTTTATTCTTTATTATGTATTAAATTACTTAACTTTTACTCTAAATCTAAATTCCCTTAATCCTCATCGTTGTTATATATCTTTATTCCTTATTATATCTTCATTTATCAAAAATATCTTTCCATTTCTTTTAATCTTTATATATTCGGTAAATATGTAGATTAGCGGCCCGGCCGAAAAAAAATTTTGTGTTAATATTATCGTTCACCCCTGTCGGAATATTCACGCACGTCCTTTTCAAATTATAGCTGGCCTAAGTTAACGCTGTTAACTAAGGCCATTTTTTTTGTACAAAAATGCCCGAAACTAACCAAACGAAAAACGCTGTTTACGTATTTTATTGCCGTGGTTATACTTCTGAAATAGCAAGGGAAAAAGCCTATTTTTTTCTCGCGTTTTAGTCCTATTCGAAATATAGCTGATACCATCTTTGTAATATAAAACTAAAGAACGAAAAACGCTGTTTACTTACTTTATTTCAATGGTATACTTCAGAAATAGCGATGAGGAAAGCGTGGAATCTTTCTTTAATTCTCGTTTTGATCAACGGGAAGCGCTTGCCCGGCCACAAATCTCGCAATGGCTTTTAATTTTAACTAAATTATGAAAGTCCAAAAAGGTTACCAATTTTTCTTTATCAGAAACTAAAGTTAATAATTGGGAAATAGACGACGGACAAACTTCTCAAACCGATTCAATTTTGAAACTACGTAATAAACATCTCTATGATACGCAAATGGCTAAAAAAAAGTAGTTCCTTTAAATGATCCAGCTAATTAGATTTAAATGTATAAAAAAAGGTAATAAAAATATTAAAATGGGGAAAAATATATTGACAAATAAAAATGACTCCAAATGAGGATAATAAAAAGTTATTCAGTGAAAAACAAAATAAAAATTCAAATTAGTCATTTCTGACGTCAGACCCCATCCCCCACCCCTATTATAATTCGCAAAACGATTAAAGGAGCTGAAATGATGTAGTTAAAGCATTCACCTCTGTAAACGTCAGAACATTATTCCATAAACAATTAGGATTATATACTGGGGGCTGTGCCCCTCACCCCCCTATAATTTAATGAAACTCAGGATCATCGTAGTGTGGTCCCCCCATTAGGTTTACACCCACACGAGCCGTCCCCTTAAATTTGCTTTAAAAACGTGAAACATTTTGGAACACAGACGAAATAGTACGCCCCATCGTTCGCGCCGATAATCTACATATTTATTTACCATAAATTCTTTAAGTCATTAACTTATTTTCTTTATTAGCTCTTATTTATTCTTAATTTTTTAAAACCCTGATTTTCATATTATTCTTATTCCTTAAAACTTATCCTTATAATTTTCTTTATTCCTTATTATTACATTTTCTTTTTTGCAAAAATACCTATACTTATCGTTTTAAACTTTACTGAAATATATATCCTTGTAATTTTTGTATTCATAATAAATTTATCTCGAATTTTAAAACCATTAAACCATTTCTTTATATCTTTATTACTTAAATCTTATTTTCCCTAAACCTTATTCATAAATTTTCCTTTTTTTCATATATATCCTTTAGATTTACTTTTTCATTTACTATTAATTCTTTATAATTTTACCTATTCATTATTATTTAACTTCAATTTTTAAAATATTTTCCTTTTCTTAATTTTTATTCCTTAAGTTTTAATTTATTGCTGTCTTTAATATTCCATTTTTTTTAATTTGATATTAACCTTTATCTATCTAATCTTTGTTCTTATTAACTTAATTATTCCTTATTATCTAACTCCATTTATAAAAATATTCAGCATTTTATTTTAATCTTTATTCATTTAAAAATTATCATTACATTTTTTTTATTCTTCATTATTTACTTTCATACTTAACAAAGTTATCCTCTTCTTATCTTATTACTTAAATGTTCTTCCATATTTATAATTTACTATTCATTTTTTGGAAATATTTATCCTATTATTTTAATCTTTATCCTAAAAATCTTTATCCATTTTATTTTCCTAATTTCTTATTATTTTTTTTAATATTTATCCTTTTGTTAAAGTACCTCTACCCCCAAACTTTAAAAAGTATGTTCTCTTTAGTAATTATTCATGCTTTTAAAAATATTTATCCTTTTCTTTTAATCGTTATTTCTTAAAAATTCATCATTCTTTTCTTCATCCCTTAACATTTAACTTCATTTTTGAATATTTATCCTTTTCTTTAAACTTTATTCTTTAAATACATACTTTGTTATTTTCTTAATTTATAACTATTCACCTTCATTTTAATCTAGAATTTATCCTTTTCGTTTAATCTTTATTCATTAATTGTCTATCTTTGTTATTTTATTTACTCATAATTATATTTTAAAATATTTCTCCTTTTCTCTTAATCAACATTCCTTAATCTTTATCGTTATTTCTTTCTTCCTTTTTATTTTTATTTTTTGCCTATTTATCCTTCTTTTGAATTTATTTTATGTTTCCGCTTTCTTTATTTATTATTTAACATTCATTTTTAAACAAATTTAAGAATTGCTTTTAATTTTTATTCTTTAAATCCCTATCCTTGTTAATCTCTTTATTGCTTATTATTTATCATTATTTTTAGAAGAATTTATTCTTATCTTTCAATCTTTATTCCTTAAATCTCTATGCTAGTTATTATCTTTATTATTCATTATTTACTCTTGTTTTATATTTATTATTTTCTTTATTCTTTAAAGCTCTAATTATCTTTTTTGTAATCCTTATTCTTTAAATCTTTACCCTTGTTATTTTCTTTTTTCCTTATTATTTAATCTGCCTTTTTAAAATATATTTCCTGTTTTAATTTTATTCAGATCAAGCCTTCATTGATGAACTTTTATTTATTCATTATTTTTACTTTATTAGAAAAAAATATTTATTCTTTTTATAATATTCTTTCCTTATTTTTTTATCTCTTATTTCTTTCTTCGTAAATATTTAATCTTTATTTATTTATTTTTCATTATTTTATTTAAGTCTTTATTCGATAAATCCTTATCCTTATTATTTTCTGTATTCCTTATTATTCATCATCATTTTTTAATAACTATTTATATAATTATAATAAAAAAGAACACTATCATTGTTATTTTTATATGCTTTATTATTTACTTCATTTAAAAAATATTTATCTTCTAATCTTTATTCCTTAAATATTTATCTATGTTTTCTATCTATAAATATTCATTTATTCGTAAAGTTCTAGAAATATATATTTTTTTTAATTTATTACATTTAGGAACATCAGAATACCATGTACAATGAAACTTACAATAAATAAAGCATAAATATGTAACGGAAAATAATAATAATAACTTGTAAACTTTCTAAACGTATAATACTAGAAACGAAAGATATTCAGAACAGATGAAAAAAAGTATTTATAATTTGACATGATAAATAAAATTAATGTTTTGTGGATTGCCTACTGTGGACAAGACCAGGTTCCAAACGTCCCGTGTCGGAGGAAACCAGTTCCTTGCATAAATCAGCTGAGATTTTCCCCCTTTCTTTAACATATACTCACTTTAACTCTACACGATTGGAAGGTCTCCTGTACCTGCTGATGAAAAGCGACCCCAAACCATTAGTGAACTCCCCCATGCTTCACCGTTGGCAGGGTGTTTTTCTTCTGTTTGGAGGCGGTATTAGGTTCACCCAAACAATCGTATTGTAGCTCTTGTTGAATAGTTCTATTTTTGTATCCTCTGAACGAAGAATTTTGTTGAAATAATGGTCTTCTTTGTGTAGCATCTCTGTGGCAAACTCTTCGATCTTCAACGTACTTTTTCGTCAGCAGAGAAAGCCATGGCGTGGCTTCTCTGTGGCAAACTCTTTGCGAGCTTCAACGTGCTTCTTCGTCAACAGATGAAGCCTTTGTGACCAGTACTTTCAGAATTCTTCTCTTCGTGATGTGTTGCACACTGTCTAATGAGTGACGTTAACACCGATTAACGCCAATTCTTCACAAATATTTTCCTTGTTGTTCCGGGGTGTTTTTTCACCATTCTCAGTAGTTTAAAGCAGCACGAGGTGTTATTATCCTTGCAGCACATTTTCTTTGTCTACTAATGAACGTTCCTTCCCTCCTCAACCTTTGTTCTGAGGGATGTACTGAACACAGCTGTTGGATGAAAAGCTTCCTGTAACCTCATTCTTACTCACAATGGAGATTTGGATGTGAAAAGAATGTCCTTAGAACTTTGGCATGTTGGAAGTCTGGTGAAATATTTACCCAGTGCTTGCATGTGAGAGACTAACTACTGCTAAAGCCAGCATTATCACGTAAGCTCATAATTGTATAAGAATGCTCTGGAAGAATGTAAGCACGTTTTGAAACCGAATTATCGATGAGAACTTCATGTATCACGAAAAAAGTAGATATTATTTCTAATTTAATAATAGGTTTAGGCATAACTTTTTTATCATTTTATATAGACTTTCACAATTCGATTATAAATATAAAAGTAAGCATTACTTTTTGTTATGTAATTGTTTCAACTATCAAAGTGTAATAATGAAATAAAATGTATTCAGTTAGATACAAATTGAATTGAATTTTCTAGAACGTTACATTTAATTATTTGCCCCACCACTATATATATATATATATATATATATATATATATATATTTAGCACTAAAATTTCTGGTTATGTTCTTTTTCCGTTACGGCCCATCATTCTATACCTCTATTTTCTATGCTTTTTTTGCTGGTGGATGTCTCTTCAGTTTCTTATAGTACAGAGTGAAAATTTTTGATAAGTTTGATGCCTTACAAAAGATTTTTCTCCTTATGGATTGCAACGTCTTTTATTCTCCTTGTTTTCTTTGTAACTCTCTCCTTTTCTCTCAAAATGGCGTCACCTTCTACTCTTCCTTTATATAAGGAAAAACAGAAGTGTTTATGGTGTTAATTTGTTTCCCTATGGCGGGAGAAGGGAGACGGGAAATAGGGGAAATTGTAAATAAGTTGAATGTCTATTAGTGTTCTCTGGCACTTGGCACCGACCGAGAAACTCGAAACTACATCCTGTCTTGGAGAATTTATAGTAGTCAAATCCCCCTTTTTCGCACATGCACTGCATGAATTCTGTAGAGCAGTCTCTCTTTGTCACTCTCCCTAACTCCTCTCTCACTCTCACACGAACACAAACTAACAAACAAAACAACTGGCTCATTTTCCTCAATAGGAGCCTGTGACCAACAAGAAGAAAGTTAAACCTTTCTTTCCTTACCTCCTAACTGTAAGTTTGGATTAACTAAAGAAGATACCTAAAGGACATTATTATTATGTAGTATATATATATATATATATATATATATATATATATATATATATAGAGAGAGAGAGAGAGAGAGAGAGAGAGAGAGAGAGAGAGAGAGAGAGAGAGAGAGAGAGAGAGAGAGAGAGAGAGAGAGAAAGAGAGAGAGAGAGAGAGAGAGAGAGAAAGAGAGAGAGAGAGAGAGAGGGGGGGAGAGATATTCAGACAGAGACAGAAAGAGAGACATAGAGAGAAGTTATAAGGAATAGTAGTATCTCAGAAGACTATATTGTCCTCCATACCGAGGAGGTACTGTTTTTCAACACCCTACCTCATAGCTTTAGAGAAAGTATTCTAAAGTTGAATGCTTTTCCCACCCACCTCTCCCACCCGAATCATTCGCGCATGGAAAATTGGAAAAGACACCTGATGTGTGGAATAAAAGTACACAGTAGGGAATTTTTATCAAAAAGATGAACCTATCTCTATATTAATTTCCACCTTAATTTTACGATATTTTTACAATTAGCAATAAGTATTATTTTTAACAGTTAATATTCCTTATTACTTTATCTAAACTATTTTTAAATGTGTTAACGGTGGGACTTGAGTCAATCTCTTCCGACAACTGATTCCATACATAGACAATTTTATATTAAATAATGTTTTCACATACATTGAGTCTGTACTTTTTCGGAACGAGTTTCATGCTATTATTGCGTGTAATGTTTCTATTGAATTCGAACCAGATTGAAAGTTCACATTTTATATTCCATTTAACATTTTATATACCTCTATTAGTTGACCACGCATCTATCTTGTTTCTAGTTTAAAAAGGTTTAATTTTTCCAGCCGTGTTTCATAACTGTATTTTCTTGATGAAGGCATCATTTTTGTCACATTAGCTTTTACTTTTTCTAATCTTTCTATATCTTTTTGTAGGATGGCGACCAAACCTGTGCACAACGTTCTAGTTGTGTTCTTACTAGAGCATTGTACAGGTTTATTAATACTGTTTCGCTTTTATAGTTGATTTGTCGCTTAATATAACCGAGTAATTTTAGCGCCTTCTTTTCTACTTCAACACAGTGCTGTGCGAACTTGAGATTATCTGACACAAATATTCAGATCCTTTTCTTTTTCTGTTTCTGCTATTGTTTTCTCAAGGGGTCAGCATTCTGCTTTCATATTTTTGTGGCTAACGGTAATTATACTTTTACCCAGTTTACAATCGTCAGCAAATTTGGGTATTTTTGAAATCTATCCCACATTTATGTTGTTTATATAAATAATAAAGAGCAAGGGTCCCAGAACAGTGCCCTGAGGAACGCCACTACTCACAGTTATCCATTTAGACTCTTCTCCATTAATCACGATTCTCTGCCTACGATCACTAAACCAATTTTCAATCCATTTTACTATATTAGCTTCTATTCCTAGAGCTGTAACTTTGTAGAAGGATTTTTGAAAGTCTAGGTTCAGAATGTCGACAGACCTCTCACTATCATGAATTGTGTTAATGTAATAAAAAAATTCTAATAAATTTGTAACACATGATCTATGTTTCTTAAATCCATGTTGTGTGTTTCTTAATAATTTATTTGTTTCTAAATGGCTTACTATTTTTTTCTGCAATTATAGTTTCAAGCAATTTTGCCAATTTTTTTTATTGATGTTAGACTTATAGAACGATACTTGCATGCCAGATCTTTAAATATGGGCGTCACATTGGCTAATTAATTTCCAGTCTATAGGGACTGTACTATTTTCAAATGAAAGTTAAAAATATACGTTATTTGGTCCACTAGTGCTTCCTTTACTTCCTTGATCACTTTTGGCACTAGCTTAGCTGGTTCTAGGGATTTGAATTTATTCATTTTATATATCCGTGTTCGTACATCGTTGGTCGCGCATTTAAACATTTATAGTGGTTCATTGCCTAAGTACTTAATATTTGGTATTATATTTTAATTTAAAGCCTCGTTGGTGAACACTGTTGCGAAATAATCGTTTAGTGCAGTAGCGATATCTTTATCTCGGGCTTGTAAATTATTGTGCTGATCATTGATTGGCCCAATACTGTTTTTTAGTGAATTCTGGCTTTTACCTTTCTTCTGAGTTCTATATATTTGTTTTGTTTTTTTTTGTTTCTAAGTTGTTCAATTGGATCATCTTATAAGCCTCGTCTCTTTTTTTTTTAATTTCCTTTTGATTTCATTTGTTAACCATTTAGGACTTTTGTTTTTGCCACTAGCTCTGACTGATGCAGGAATAAATTGGGATTGTTTCATTAAAAGATTGTTTTTAAAATCTTTCCAGGCTTCATTTATTTCTCTACCAGTTTTTTTCTAATTTTTTAGACTTTTTCTTAAATCTATGAAATTAGCCTTTCGAAAGTCTAATTTTTAGTCCTTTCAATTTTTTTTTAGGTATATTCACTTCAAATTCTATTAGGTTGTGATCGTTGTTGCAAAGTTAATCGCCCACGCTAACGTTTAAAATAAGTTCATCCTCTGAAATTAAGATTAAGTCCAATATATTGTTGCCTATTTTTGGCTCCGTGACCCTTTGAGTTAGCAGGTTGTCGTCTATAAAATTTAGTAATCTTTGCCCTTCTGAATATGAGTTCTTCGTCAAACAATTGATTTGGGGGAGGTTAAAGTCGCCAATAATGAGGAAATTTCTGTCCTTATGCTCGTCAAAAATTCATAATATTGAATGTCAGTTTCAGTAGTTTTGTGTGGTTTTCTATAGGCCAAATATATATGCAAACTTTTATTGACATTTAGTTTTATTCCTATTAGTTCAAATTCTGTATCTAGAAGAAAGAGAATGTATTGAAGAGTGTAACTATGGGAGAAAAAGTAAGAGAGGGTGTATGAGAGAGAGAGTAGGAGAGATTGGAAAATAGAGTATAAGAGAGACTAAGAAAGAAAAAGTATGAGAATAAGAGAGCGAGAGTATTAGAAGGAAGATATAAAACAAAGAGTATGAGAGAGAGAAAGCAAGAAAATTTTAGAAACAATAAAAGAGAGACAATGCCAGAGAGATACTAGGGAGAGTATGCGAGAGGGTATAAAAGAGAGAAAATATGAGGGAGAGTATAAGAGATAGAGTAAGAGAGATAGTGTATGCGAGAAAGACATTATGAGAGAGAAAGAGTATGATAGAGAAAGAGAGTAGGAAAGAAGATGCGATAAGAGTATAATGGAGAGAATAAGACAAAGAACAGGAGATATAGTATGACAGGGAAAGAATAAGAGAGTTACAAGGAGTTACAAGGAAAGAAAGTACCCTAGGAGACCTTACGGTCCATTCAAAGAGGGTACCTTTGGACTAGCAATCGAGCGAGCACATGGCTGCTCAATTGTTTTGCGTCCCTAAACGGCCACTTTTCAAGACTTTGTATAGTCTTGACTTGAACTGGTCAACAGATTCACTGTTGACAACTTCCACTGGAAGTGCGTTCCAACTACCGCAGATACTGTAGGTGAAACATTGTCGAACCCTCGAAGTATTTTGAAAACTTCGATGAGCTGACCACGCAGTCTACGGGTTTCCAGCGAGAACAGATCTACTTCCCTTAGTCTATCCTCATAACTTTTATGTCCGATAGAGAGAATCAGCTTGGTTGCCCTGGCTTGTACGCGTTCCAACCTTGTGATATCCTTTCGAAACGAAGGACTCCAAAATTGTACGGCATACTCCAGGTGCGGCCGAACGAGAGAGTTGTACAGACAAAGTACTATCTCCTTGTTACGGTATCCAAACTGTCGCTTCATGTAGCCTAACATCCTTTGGGCTTTCTTCTCTGCCTCGATGCACTGTTTCAAAACCTGAGGTTCGCTAGTGATAGTAACACCCAAGTCCTTCTCAGTGTCACTCGATTCAAGGTAAGTTTCCTTAAGGAAGTACTGAGATTTGGGGTTTCGGTTGCCGATATGCATTACTTTGCATTTTCCAACGTTGAAAGGCATTTCCCACGTGTCCGACCACTCGCCAATCCTTTGAAGGTCCTCTTGGAGGCTGGCAGTGTTGCCTTCCTTTGCCACATTGATACCAAGCTTCGTGTCGTCGGCAAATTTGGAGATTTGGGAAACCATGTCTCCGTCCATGTCGTTGACATAGATAATAAACAGTAGTGGTCCCAGGAAGGAACCTTGAGGGACACCGCTAGATACGGGCGCCCATTCAGAGGCCCTACCATTCACCACTACGCGTTGGCGACTGTAACTTAGCCAGCTCTCTATCCAACCTGCTACCTTGCCGCCTATGCCCTGCGCACACACTTTCCGGAGAAGGCAGTGGTGTGGTACCTTGTAAAAGGCCTTTTGGAATTCAAGGTACACAACATACACCGCCTTGTCTCGATCACGCTCACTGAACACGAAGTGGAAGAATTCCACAAGGTTCATCAGGCATGACCGTTGCCTTCGGAAGCCGTGCTGGTAACTCTTCAGTAGCAGGTTTGACTCTAAAAAAGACGTTATCTTGTCCACTATCATGCTTTTCATGAGTTTACCGACTATTGAAGTCAGACTGATGGGTCGGTAGTTCGACGGATGGCTGGGGTCTCCTTTCTTGAAGATAGGAGTCACCTCCGCCTTACGCCAGTCTCTAGGAACGCATCCGGTCCGGATTGACATGTTAAAAATAGCGCACAGATGTCGTGATACTTCATCGCACACTTCCTTCAACACCTTGGATAGAAACCCGTCCAGTCCGGGGGACTTATTCGTCATTAGGTCAGCGATCTTCTTCTTTATTTCCCCTTCGGTGAAGTCCATTACCTCAAGCTTTCCCCCCGAGTAGGAATCCGTGGGCCGTGGGATGGGACCACACTCTTTAGTAAACACTGAAGAGAAGTAGTCATTGAGCAGGTTAGCATTTTCTGCATCTGAGTGAGTTAATGCACCCTCCTCGTCCACTAAGGGCCCAATTCTACGATGGATTGGTTTACAGCTATTTACATAGCCGAAAAACTCCATTATGAGCTGGAGAGTATGAGAGAGAATATGAGGGAAAGCGAGAACATGAGAGAGGATATGAGGCAGAGAGAGTATGATATATATTATAAGCTAGGTTATGAAAGAGAGACTATGACAGAGAGAGTATGAGAGATGGTATCACATAGAGAGTATTAACGAGAATATGGCAGAACGAGAAAATATGAGAGATATAAAGTATATGAGTGTGACTAAATGAGAGAGTATGAGAAATAGAGATTGTGAGAGAGAGAGAGTATCAGAAGGAGAAAGTATGTGTGCGATGAGAGAGAGAGTATGCTATAGAGCGTATGAGTGAAAGTAGGAGAGAGATGTTATGTGAAAGATTATGAGAGAGTGAATATGAGAGAGAGTATGTTATAGATCGTATGAGTGAAAATATGAGAGAGTGAATATGTGAGAGAAAGTATGAAAAGAGTAAGTATGTGAGAGAGACTATGAAAGCGAAAGTATGATAGAACAGGAAGGAGCGATAGATAGGGAGTAGAAAAGAGAGAGTATTAAAGCTACAAGCTACAAGGAAAATAAGTACCCTAGAAGACCTTACGGTCCATACAAGGAGGGTACTTTTGGTGCAATCTTCGAAGGAGTCCGTTGGCAACCACCTCGAAGATCACTCGCGAGGATCTTAACCGCGATTTCGCAAGACTTTATCTAGCCTTGACTTAAACTAGTCAACAGATTCACTGTTGACAACTTCCGTCGGAAGTGCGTTCCAACTATCGCAGGTACTGTAAGTAAAGAATTTCCCACCCAGATCACGGTGGTATCGCTTCAGTTCACGTTTAAAGCGGTAATTTCTTGTTCTCCCCTCTCTGAGCTAGAAAATATCCCCGTAGTCCAGTCTGTCGAAGCCTCGAAGTATTTTAAACACTTTGATAAGCTGACCACGTAGTCTGTGGGTCTCCAGTGAGAACATATCTAGTTCCCTCAATCTATCTTCATAACTTTTATGTCGGATAGAAGGAATGAGTTTGGTTGCCCTGGCTAGCACTCGTTCCAATCTCGCGATGTCCTTTCCAAATGAAGGACTCCAAAATTGTACGGCATACTCAAGGTGCAGTCGGACGAGGTAGTTGTACAAACACAGTACTATCTCCTTGTTCCGATATCCAAACTGGCGCTTTATATACCCTAACATCCTTTGGGCTTTCTTCTCTACCTCAATACACTGCTTACAGAACTTGAGGTCACTACTGATAGTTACATTAAGTCCTTCTCAGTGTCGGTGGATTCAAGAGCAGTGCCCTTAAGAATATAGGGTGATTGAGGCTTTCGGTGGCCGATATGCATCATTTTGCCTTTGTTTACGCTGAAAGGCATTTGCCACGTATCATTTACCCCAATCTTTTGAAGATAATCTTGCAGGAGGGCAATATTTACATCCTTTGCAACGTTTATACAAAGCTTGGTATCATCGGCAAATTTAGAAATCTTGTCAACCATGTCACCGTCCATTTTGTTGACGTAGATGATGAATAGTAGTGGTCCTAGAACAGAACCTTGAGGCACTCCGCTAGTAACGGACACCCACTCAGAAACCTGTCCATTCACCACCACCCGTTGCCGTCTGCGACTTAGCCAGTTCTCTGTCCAGCCGGCTACTTTTCCGTCTATGCCCAGCGCTCGCACTTTCCGGAGAAGGCGGCGGTGTGGTACCTTACCAAAGGCTTTCTATGAGTCTAAGTAGACCACATCAACCGCCTTTACCCGATCGTGCTCACTGAAGACGTAGTGTAAGAGTTTCACAAGGTTCGTCAGGCATGACCGTTGCCTTCGGAGGCCATGCTCGATACTCCTCAGTAGCAGCTTTGACTATAAATGCGACGTCATTTTGTCCACCATTAAGCTTTCCATGAGTTTACCCACTATCGAGGTCAGAATGATAGGTCGGTAGTTCGATAGTTGGCTACGGTCTCCTTTCTTGAAGATAGTAGTCACCTCCGCTTCACGCCAGTCTCTAGGAACGCATTCAGTCCGGATTGACATGTTGAAGATTGCGCTCAGGTGTCGTGACACTTGATCGCGCACTTCTTTCATCACTTTAGGTAGAAACATATCCGAGCCAGGTGACTTATTCATCATTAGGTCAGTGATCTTCTTTTTTATTTCTCCTTCGGTGAAGTCCAAATCCTCCAGCTTCTCCCCGAGTAGGAATACGTTGGCTGAGGGATGGGACCACACTCTTCAGTAAACACTGAAGACAAGTAGTCGTTGAGTAAGTTAGCATTTTCTGCATCTGAATGCTTTAATGCCCATTCCTTATTTCTCAAACGGCCAATCGTTCAAAGGATTGGTTTACGGCTGTTTACATATCCAAAGAACTCCTTGGAATTCTCTTTACAGGGTCTCGCCACTCGGAGTTCCTCAGACCGCTTAGCTGCTCTCTGCTAGACTTTACTCTCCTGGCTACCCTCCGGTATTCGTCAAATTCACCCGAGATCTTTAAATGGCCGGTACACATTTCTCTTCTCCCTAAGCATTTTGCCGATTTCTCGATTAAACCACTTTGGTAAAACAGAAGACCGACGGGAACATTTCATAGGAAAGAAACGCGATTGAAGACTCATGGATGTGGTTTTGAAACTGTTCCACGAGTCTTCAACAGCATCGCACACTTCTAGCCTCACATTAGTCAGTCCAGCACGAAGACCTGCAAAGTCTGATTTTCTCAAATCGAGTTTCCTCGATTTACTAGTTGCAGGCCCTGATTTTGGGACTTCGACTACAAATCTAATGAGTCGGTGGTCACTGCTACCGAACTCTTTGCCAACAGCGAGGTCCTTAACGATTTCATCCTCAGAGGTGAAAACCAATTCGAGGATATTGTCTCCTCTCGTTGGCTCTCTCACCCATTGAGACAGGAACTCGTTGTTCGCGAACTCCAGGAGTAGTGCGTTCTCGCCAGTGTTCTCTTGTTTCCCAGTCAATTTGTGTGTTGAAATCTCCCATGACGATGCACACTTTGTCTTTGACAAGTTCTCCTAGTAGCTGGTACAGATCTCTGTCCTTTTCAACGAGTCGGGCAGGAGGTCTATAAAGCACCAGGGCCCTGTATTTGGCAGGACCTATCTCTAGGTCAACACCTAGTAGTTCATGGCCTGATACGATGTTGAAATCCGTCAAGTTGAGAGTATCCTTGACATACAACATCACACTGCCAGCCTGTCTGTCTAGCCTATCTTTTAGGAAGAGCTGGTAACCGGGAATCGTGAATTCACTTTTAAAATCTCGGATTGAGGTTTTTATCCACGATTCCGTTATGGCCACCATCTCAGGTTTCTTTGTTGCTACGAGGCCACGGAGCTCAAGAAACTTATTCCTGATTGACCTCGCATTGAACAGAAGAACTTTTAAGGAGTCCCCGACTGTTCGACTCCCTACGCTTCTCCATTTCCCGCTTTCTTTGTGACCTCAGAAAAGGTGGTTCCTGGAGTAATACGGGTCCACTGGCGTACGTCCTCCTTTACTCGTGGTCTGACACTTTTTTGGGTCCGCTCCACAACACCCTGGATCGTGTTCGCCAGTACAGCTTTCCCCTTAAAGAAAAGATGCACTCCGTCCCTTTTGTACAGGTCATTTCTCCCGTAAAATGTGCGGTAGGGGTCTACAAAAAATTCTATTTCCGCCGTACAATGTTCTTCCAGGCGTTGGTTTATGGAGACGTTCCTTGCGTTAGAATTGCGGGATGGACCTCGTCTTGGGAGTATCCCGACCACGACAAGTCTGCGGGTTTTTAGCCCACAGTCGTCAACTTCTCCCATAACCGTGGTCAGAATTTTCCCGCTGGCGACTACTTTATCTCCTCGTAGGTAGAGATCGTTGCTACTTGCCATGAGGACAACTACTGAGTTCTCAGAGATCTGAGATTTCTCAGCCTTCACCTTTATTTCTCCGTTCCCCTTTCCTGGAAGGCAGCTTACCTTCACACTGGTACGAAGGCAGGCCGCTAGCAAGGGTTGTAGATCCAGCGCTTGGGAGTCACTGATCACGATGACCCTTGCGCATTTGGGTTCAGAGGACAGAGGCTTCCCTTTCACTATGGGCTCTTTCGAGACCTCTTTCTTCCCCACTTTTTTGTTTTTTTCTTCTTCGTTTTTTATTTCTTTCTACTTTCTCTTCTGTTTTATCTACTGTTTTTGCTGTCTTTCCTTTCTTACTCTTCCTTTCATTATTTTTGACGCCCTGAGTAACCTCAGCAGCAGCTGGCTCTGGGACGTCGAATGGATGGCC
This sequence comes from Ceratothoa steindachneri, assembly GCA_963969495.1. Taxonomy (NCBI): domain Eukaryota; kingdom Metazoa; phylum Arthropoda; class Malacostraca; order Isopoda; family Cymothoidae; genus Ceratothoa; species Ceratothoa steindachneri. Next base: position 140,211,045 of record OZ018321.1, on the reverse strand, counting down.
TGTCTCTATGGACGCGGTGCTTGAGGGCTCAACAGAGGAGCCATCCGCGTCGTTGGGAGTTTCTTGTTGCTCTTGCTCTACCTTGGTGGCTGTCATCTCTGCAATGCTGGCTTTGAGTTGACGGATTTGAGTCGCATGCTCAGATTTGAGGATTTTCACTTTTTTTCCAGCAGTGGTGATTTTTCCCCAGAAGATTTGAACAGTTCCTTAAGCTTCTAAAGTTATGCCCTTAGGATGCAGTCCGTGCAGATACTTCCAGGGAGGCATTTTGAGAAACACCCCTCTGGAAAATCTACGCACCACTTGTCCTTTTGGAATGTCGAGCAGGTATATTTTAACTCACCAGGTCCTTTCTTTCCAGTCATGCTGAACACTTTATAACTCTGAATACTTTGTGACCACTCAATAAAAAAGAAAGAGGGTGGTGAGTTCGCCCCGCGTGAGTCGCTCCCCCCTATCCATCGGAGAGGTTTCGGAACTTTCAGAAGGCACTCTCCTTGTGCTGCTGTTCGTCCGACCGAGTCGTCACACCTCGGCGTGTCGTGGCTCCAAACCAAGCAACACTGACGGTCCTCGAAGGGGCCATCAATTTCCCACCAGGTGAACAACGGAGCACGCCCCGTACTAAACTCCTACTAGTTCCCTTCACGACGGCCAGGATCTCGGAGTAGCGTTCAATGGATATCCCGCCCCACCAAGAGACTAGACCCAAGGATTTTATTGGCCTGGCAACCAACCAGGGAACAAAGGGCCGTCACCTCAGATCGATGCTACCAGAGGCACTCGTCAATGGTCACTGGGAATGGTCAATAATTACGCGCCAGGGAAGGGGTTAATGAGGCACTACCCTCATCCCATTCATCGTGTCCCAACGCCTAGGACACCTCTAGTCCTAGTCTCTCGCAACCAGTGAGCGTCGATTTGCCTAGTTTATAGAAGTTCCAAAGCCTCTCTTTTGACGCATGAGGTAGATGTCACGTCCTTATATTTAGAAAGATGGAAAAAAAGGTGAGAATGACTTGATAGTATTAGGGGTTTTTTTATATAATAAGTTGAAGAGATAGGATGAAAGTGAAAAAGGAGAAGGATAGAGTAGAAAAAAAGAATGCCGCACTTAGTCTGGAACCTCGTTTCCAACAAAATTGACAAGGGAAGCCCGACCAGGGGTACCCAGAAGAGGTACCCCCGCCGACATAGCTCGAAAAGTCAAAGGTACACACAAGCTCTCTTCCCGCGACAAGGGGGCGTCATCTCTCCCGAGAGCGAGAGAGAGAGAGAGAGAGAGAGAGCAAGTATTATGGCTACATATATAAACAGGTCACAAAAGACCTTGTGGTCCATATTAAGTGACCTGGGATAAAGATTATGGAGAAGATAGATAGTTGAGATGGAAAGTAGGTAAACCTGCCACCTGAATGCTAGGGAGTTAGTTATTCCCTAGAAAACACTGTTTGTCTGAGGTTAGATTCAAAGTATTTATCTATGCGAAGTTTTAAAGTATCTACGGTGTTGCGGTCTATTGTTTTCAGAGGAAACCCACTCCATAAGTTGACGATTCGGTAAAAAAAGAAATTCTTAGATGTGTGCGAGTTAAAGTGTGTACCTATAATTTTGCAACCGTTTCCTCTCGTGTAATTTAATTTTTCGATAGTGAAATATTTATTGCAATCCATATTGTCTATGCCTTTGATAATGTTATAGACCTGAATTTAGTCCCCTCTTAATCTACGCTGATTTAACGGAAATAGATTTAGTTCTCTAAGTCGCTCTTCCTATGTTTTGCTCTTTAAACTTGGTAAGCCTTCGTTGGACTCGTTCTAATTTCGCGTTTAAGCATGGTGTCTGTACAGGTAGTAAAGGCACCATGTTTAAACGCAATATTCCAGAATGGGACGTTGTGGTGGAGCGAATGTGAGCGTGTGCGTGAAGGGACATTCTCTTACCCCTTTTCCAATACCCTTTCCTTCCCTTTGTAAGAAATTGTGTATGATTGAGAATGGTTTTTTTTTTCTTCTTTTATATATAATATATTTATTTGATTTCATGTTTTGTTTAAAAAATTTTTTTTCTCTTACTCAGCTATTTACCCGTTTGTTTGATATTTTACGATAAGCCACTCTATTAATACTCCAAAATTTAATCGCCACTATTTGTAAGGAGTGGCAGAGAATGTAGGGTTGAAATAACCAATTTAGTATTGTAAGCCCCGACAGGACAGAGAGGGTTTTAATAGCCTCAAGACGTGACCAGATCGCTAATACCAAGCTTGGAGGCGCCAATTTGTTTTTTATAAGTCCTAAGCATTGTGCCCACTTGAGTGGCAAGACTTCCCCCCTGGTTTACCACGTGAGGCCTTTTCTTTTTCTTTGTTGTTGTAGTCCCGAATACTTTTTGTTCAATTTTACATAGAATTGTTTTTTAGGATTGGCATTTGTTTTTGTTTTGTATATAGTCTAATTAAATGTTGTTTTTTGTATAAATTTTGATTGGCATTCATAAGTAAGATTGTATTTCTAAGTAGGATTATTTTTACGAGATCTCAAATTTATTCAGCCCTATCTCTCGTAAATATTTATCTCATATTTTTTGTAAGTAAAAGACTGTACATACAATCTCTCATTTTTCCCTCGATTTCTCACGTCTAAATTAGTGTAGGAAGCGGGTTGGATCGATTGGGGTTAGAGTCTAGATTTTCAGGCCGCTACATTTGGCGCCCGAATAGGAACGTGAGATCTCGAAACTGGGAGCGTGACAGAATTGAATTGCAGTCCACATCCAATTAGAGTGACAAGTAGTTTGGTTGTTTTCTACTTTTTCTATCTTTATTACTAACCTGGGAGGATAGCTTCTGTGCAACAGGGCCTCCGTGATGAGATTGTGAAACTGAGGCTGGAGTTGAGGCAGAAAGAGGAGGAATGTTTGATGTTGAGGAGCGTGATTGATGGATTGAAGAGTGATATGATGAGTATGGATGAGAAGAGAGACAGGAGGAGGAAAGAAATGGAGAAAAAACAAAGGCAGGTCGACCAAAGAATGCAGGACCTGTAGGACATGATGAAGCGGTCAGGACCGGCCCCAGGATCCTCGACCCTGACCCCTGCTCCGACCGAAGGGGATAAGACTAATGGGATCAATGGGAGTGTGTGTGAGTCTAGAGAGGATAGGATGATTGTGAGTGATAGGAAGGATGGAGAATGGAAAAGAGTGTAATGCAAGAAAAAAAGGAAGACTGGGTCAAAGGGGAAGGATCGGAAGATGAGAGGGAAAAGTGTGGACTCATTTTACTTGGATGAAGAAGAGAGTGTTGGCGTGATTGGTTAGATCGAGAGCAGCTCAAGTGAGAGTGAAATAAATTTGAGGAAGGTTATATTGATAAGGGACGTGCCAAAGGTAGATAAGTTTAGGTGCATGGTGGGAAGAGTGTAGAATAATTCTTCGGGGTATTTGAGCGGTATTGCAAGTTCAAGTACCCGGAGAATAAGGGATACTGGAGGAATGTTTTGGGGGAATGTTTGGATGAATGGGTATTAGTTTTTTCGCCTGATCACGATTATGGGGGAACTGAAGTATGAGGTGTTGACGGAAAGACTGATTTGGCAGGTGAAACGAATGAAAGAGAGTGTGGAGTATAAAAGGGTGAATTAATTTGAGAAGGCTTGAATGGGGAAGAGTGAAAGTGTGAACATGTATGCACATAGGCTTGAGAGTGTGGCGAGAAAGAGGTATGGTGATCATGATGTGAATGAATGTAAACAATTGATGAGAAAGTTCCTGGATACATGCCTGCGAAAGTTAAGTGAATAGCCTAATGGGAAAAGAAAGGAGAGAATGAGGTTGACAGGTGAACGGTTAGTGTGGGAGATGTGTTGGAACTTTTGGAAGATGGGCGATTTGATCAGGAAAGTGATTTAGACCAGGATGGATGGTACGGTGTGAATGTTGGGGGTAAGAAGCCCAGGAGCTTTCCTCCACCGCAGCAGTTTGTCAGCTATCGGGATGCCCTGAGGGCTGTGCCAGCTGGAGTGATGTCGAGCTTTCTGGGCTGGCAGGCTGGATGGGCGAATGGATGATGGGAAAATGGAAGGGGACAGATGAGTGGTAAGCGCATGAATGGGTATATGAGGGAGAAAGCGAGGTATGTCCCAGCAAATAACAGACCAAATGGTGTAAGGAAGATCGTGGAATGTCGTAGGTGTGGAAGGAAGGGTCATATGTTGGCGGAATGTAAGTGGACGTCTGGTGCATGTTTTGGGTGTGGTATGATAAAGGATTTCCAGGAAAGTGTGAAAGAGTGCTTCGAATGTAAAGAAAGAGGCCATTTGAAGAAAGATTGTCCGAAGTTGAATGGTGGATCAAATACTGGGGGTAGTGGAAGATTTACGTGTGGTAACTGTGGAAAGGTCGGTCATTATGCGAGGATGTGTCGTGACCAGAGGAATGTATGTAGCTATTATGCGATGGAAGGTCATTCGAGTGAAAAGTGTTGGATTAGACTGAGAGCGAAAGGTGTGAATGGAAAGTCTGATGCGGGAAACTGAATTGTAAGAAGGGACCTGGTGAAGTATCCTCTGGGGGTGTGAGTGTGAAAGATGTGTTGGTAAGTCTGTCTAGTGTGAAAGTGCTGTCTGGTAGGAAGCATGAGTGTCTGAGTGTGAAGGTTGAATTGAATGGAATTGAGTGCTTGACTTTGATAGATTCTGAATGCAAGACTAGCTTGGTATATAAGGACGCGTATGACAAGGTGAGTGAAAAAGCCCTCCTGCCTGAGTGTAAGGGTAGTTTGGTAGGGATTGGTAGTATGAGAGTGCCTGTCATTGGAAACATAAGGTCAGCTGTTTGAATGCATGGTATGTTGATGAATGAGTGTGAATGCTCTGTGATTGATAAGATGAGTAGTGAGTATGATGTGATTTTGGGTATGATTTAATGAAAGTGAACCGTATGGTTGTGCATCCTGCGAAGGATCAGATTGAGAGAAAGATTGGTAAAAATTGGGATGTATAAGTCGTATGTAGGAAAAGATGGTAGTGTTTTGAGAAGTGTGTTTACCGGTATTGAGGTGACCGCTATGGAGAGTGTAAGGCTTATGAAGGGTGAAAGTGTGTCTGTTAGAGTGAGTTGGAGTAAGGATGTTAGTTTGAATGTGGGTGAGAACACTGTGTTATTGGACGGAAATGATGCGTGTTATAAGGTAAGGCGTGTTGCTTGTGTGTTGGATGGTTTGATGAGAATGAATGATCCTTTTGTATGTGTGCAGGCGGACCTCAGGGGGAAAGGGCAGGTGAGAGGGATCCAAGTCGGAGATGTACTGGGTCACCTCTCCACTGTCAATGAGGTAGATATGGATGATAGCACGGATGTCAGGGTAGATGTTGCGAATGAAAAGACGTGTGAATGGACGTATAATGAAGTGGAAAGGATGGTGGAGTTGGATCAATGTTTGACTAAGTATGAAAGGTAGGATGTGTATTGAATGCTGTTTGAACGGAAAGGGGTCCTGAGTAAGTGTGATCTGGATTTCGAGGTTGCGAAGATTCCGGAATTCAAGATTGTCCTGAAGGAGGACATCCCAATCTAGCAGCGACCGAGACAATTCCCTCGTTTGTTTGCTGATGAGCTTGAGGAGCAGTGTGTGGAATTAGAACAATTGTGGGTTATTGAAGAAAGTGAGAGTGCATGGAATAGTCAAATTGTGCCTATACGTAAGCCGGATGGAAGATTGCGTCTGTGTTTGGATTATCGAAAGGTGAATGAAATGACTGTGAAAGAAAGGTTTCCTATGTGTGTAGTATCTGGGTGTGTGTATAATATGCATGGGATAACGTAGTTTACAAAGCTGGATTTGGTACGGGGGTATTACCAGATGCCCATTGCCGAGGAGAGCCGGCCCATGACTGCCTTTTCCTCTACAAAAAGGCATTATCAGCTCCGGAACCTCAGCTTTGGGTTGGTTAATGCTTCCAAGGCCTTTCAGCGGGCGATTATTGTTGTGTTGAGTAAGTTTGCGAGTAAGAATGTGATTGTGTTTATAGATGATATTTTGATTATGACTGAGAGTTTTGAGGAGCATATGAGATTGATGAATGATGTGTTGGGGACGTTGGGAGTGTTGGTGTGAAGGTGAAAGTAGCGAAGTGTGAATGGTTTGCGAAAGAAGTGGAATTCCTTGGGCATATGGTGAGTAAGAATGGGTTGCGAAAGTCGCCGAAGTATGTTGAGAAGGTGCGAATGTTTCCGAAACCGGTGACTGTGAAACAGCTGAGGTCGTTTCTGGGTTTGATTGAGTTTCAGCGAAAGTTTATACGTGATTGTTCGGGTGTGAGTAAGCCTCTGACTGAGTAGATGGGCAAGAGAGATAGTACGATTGTTAGGTGGAATGATAAGATGAATGAAGCGATGAGAGACTGAAAGAGGCAGCGGCTGAAGATGTTGAATTGGCAAACCCGGATTATAGTGTGAATGCTAAGATGCTTGAATTGTATACGGATGCGAGTGGGTACTGTATGGGAGGTTTTCTGATGCAAGAGCAGTGTTTGAATGGAGAGAATGTCAGGCGAATAATTAGGTATGTATCCAAGGCTATGAATGCAGCAGAGCGAAAGTATTAGACTGTGGAGCGAGAGGTGGTTGCGATAAGGTATTGTTTGAAAGTGCTGCGTCCGTTTTTGTATGGTGTGAGGTTTATGATTAAAACAGATCACCAACCTCTTGTGTATTTGCAACGTATGAAATGGGCTGATAGTAGAATTGCGAGGACTTTAGAAGATTTGAGTGATTTTGACTATGTGATTGAATACATGCCTGGTGAACGGAATGGAGTGGTTGATTTTATGTCGAGGTATCCTAGTATGAATGATGAAAATGTGTGTAGAGTGAGTGATCCTGAGTCTTTGCCGAAAGGGTTTATGAATGGAAAGGAGAGTAAAGGTGGTGGTGATTTCTTGTTTGAGAGTGTATGGAATGGTTTGCAAGATTTGAAGAGTGATGGAATAGATGTGAGAGTGCCTGAGTGTGTGGATGACTTAATGAAAGAGGTAATGAGTGAAGTATGTATTAAGCCTGAAAGTATTGGTATGGCGAGGGTGCATAACTTTATGAAAGAATTGAGAGCGATGTGTATGCCAGGGGTCCCGCCGTTTCAGGAAGTGTTGATTGTAGTGAGTCGTTTGTATGGAGTGATTGTTTATGTGCACTTTAGTGGTGAGAGGCCGGTTGTGTATAAAGATGAGAAAGTGAAGGGTTTGAATGGTCTAGTGGTGCATCTGCAGTGTTTGAGCGGTGTGCATTACAAGTGGGTGATTGAAAAGTGTTCGTATATGAGGGAAAAGAATGATTGTCTGGATGAGGATGAGTTGATGATGGTGTGGATGTCAGTGATGATGTTGGTGTAATTGTTCCTTCTGTGTATTGAAAGCATGTAGGACCTGATATGATGGAAGTGAGAGTGAAAGTTAGTGAAAGGTTCTTTTGTGGTTTGATTGATACTGGTGCGCAAGTGTCATTAGTGAATGAGAGGATTCTGACTAAGTACGATGAGTTTAGATGTTGTGAACGGAAGTGGATAAGTCAATTGGGGAATGAAATGATAGTGGCATGGGAAGAGGTTAGTCTGAGAGTGAGTTTGGGCAGTGGTGTGAATGTGAAGCATGACTTTGTGATTCTGAAAGATGAGCAAATGCCCTGTTGTTTCTTGATTCGTGCGAACTTTATGAGATTGAATAATTTGTCTTTGGATGCTGATAAGGATTGTGTTATGAAAGGTAAATGTGAGATGATGAGGTTAAATGAGTGTGCGAAGAATATTGTAAAATTTTGCGCTATGCTCGAATTGGTCATGGACGATGAGAATGAGATTTTAAGTGATGATGATATTCTAGAGATGCAAGAGATGTGTCCTTTTGTCAGTGAGTTGAAGACGTGTGTGCTGATGCGTGTTGATTTGAATGAATGGCCTGAGTGTTTGAGTGATTTTAAAAGGTATGCTAAGGATTTTGTTGTTTGTATGGATGTTGTATATTTTGTGAGGCATATGAAGGATGGAGATGATATATATGTACCTGTGATGTCCTTGGTTGGTATGATTGGTCTGGTGAAAGTTGTGCATGATAATTATGGGCATATGGGTAAGTATAAGTTGTGAGAGTGTATGAAGAAGCATGTGTTCCATCCGTTTCTGAAAAGTGTTGTGAATGATGTGAGACTACGGGTGAAAGGCGTCAGAAGCGAAAGGTGCAAGGTGTGCAAGTGAAGCCGCCGATGTTGAAAGTTGATGCGAAAGAACCGTTTGAATTAGTAATAATTTATTGTGTGTCTTTACCGCGTACAAGTGCTGGGAATGTTGGTATGGTTGTTATAATTAATCATAAAAGCAAGTTTGTGTATGCGGCGCCTGTGAGTGATAAAATGAGTGTGACTGTTGCAGGTGTGGTTGAGCAGTTGTTTTTTTCCTATGTGTGTATGGAAGCCTAGAAGATGTCTAAGTGATAATGGGCCTGAGTTTGCGAGTGAAGTGTTTGAGCGAATGTTGAGAGAGAATGGTGTGGAGCATGTGAGGACGACTCCGTATCTACTGTCTTCAAATAGGTTGGCTGAACGTACAATTAGGACCCTGTGTGAGATGTTGAGAATAATGAGTACGACTTTGAATGACTGGGATAAATGGTTGAGTAGAGTGTGATGGGCGCATAATTCGACGGTGCATAGTGCAACTGGGGTGTCCCCGTGTCAGTTTGTTATGAATTTTGAAAGGCGAGTGAAAGATAGATTTCGTTTGAGTGAAAGTGAGCAGAGTGTCTGGCGTGAGGCACATGAAAGGTTTCGTTTGTTTGAAATTGGTGCAAAAGTATTGAAGGTAAATGAAGTGAAAGGTAGGTTGAATGTGTCAAAGATGAGTGAAAAGTTTGAAGCACCGTATAGAGTTGTGAGAGTCTGGGAGAATGGTGTGACATATATTTTGGAGAGTTTAAATGAAGGTGTGACTGAGAGAGTGCGGGCTAATCAGAGTCAGTTAAGGAGGTGGAGAGAACCTCCTGACTACCTGGTGAGCCATCCGGTGTATGAACTGTGCAGAGAGAGAGATAAGGTGCATGATGATGAGATAGAGTGTGATAGTATGGATCTGTCTGGGAAAGAGTTTGTCTTTATCTAGAAGAGTAGAAAGCGTACAAAAAAGAGTGAAAGGAAGAATACAAGTACGAATGTAATTAACTGTGAGCAGTCTTTCTGGTATGGGGGAGCTTGAAAGAGAGATTAAGTGTTTGCATAAGCAGGTGCGTGATTTGGTTGATGTAAGTAGACGAGTAAGTGAGCTGCTTGTGGCTGATTTTCTGGTTTGGGGAACAGTTTGAATGATATTGTGTCTGGGCAGAATGAATCTAGTGTGGTTGATTTTTCTGGTTTTACGAATGGTAAAAGTAAAGGTGAGTTTGATGTGGAGAATAAAGAGGTGACTGGCTTCTGGTGGGAACCAGTTGAAGGAGTTTCCGGTGTAGCCGCTGAGAGTAGAGTGGATGTGAGTGATTTGTCTGTTTCGCAAAAGTGTACCTTGAGTTGGATGAAAGCTGTGAGTAAGGAGCTGATGAAGGGGGGCATAAAGAGTGAAGGTTTGTAGGGGTGCGAAGATGTATAAGAGAGAAAACTTCCTTCCAAAGCGAGAATATAAATAGCCCATTAAATTACCAAGTCAGTACGGACTTCGCCGTAGCGTAATGGTAGAGTGCTAGCCTCGGGATTCAAAAGACCCAAGATCGAACCCCAAAGTCCACAATTTTTACAAAGAAAATTATGGACGAAAACGGAGACCACGAAAAACGCTTTAAGGACAAGTCAAGAAATCAACTCAAGAGAAAACCGCTGTCAAGGAAAACGGAAAGAAAATGACTTCAAGGGCTAACTCATTTCAACGCATCAAGAAAAAATCATCACATCGTCATGAAACAGAAGAACTCATCCCGTCATTAAGAAGTAAACATCACTTTGATCAAGAATTTGGAAGAAATCATCACATCAAGATAAATTCAAGTTAATTGGAAGATTCATCAAGGAAGAAAGAATTACGAAGATCAACTACTAACCCAGCCAACCCAACTTAATAAAGAAAGAATCTCAGCCAACTAGAATACGGAGCCCAGATAATGGGAAGACAAAATATTTCAAGGGGCATCTTCAGTCAAGAAATAAATAAATATAAGGAGGCTCCCCCCCCCCCCAAAGGTTCTGAACGAAAGAAGATGAAAGAGTTCTGTCGAGAGATGAGAGAACTGTTAATGAAGGCTAAGAGTATGGTGGACGATATGATCAATAGTGACTAGGAAACTGAAGGGACGACGGACGAACAACCCCGACAAATTGCTACGCGTAGCTAGGGACCAGTAGACGAGTGTGAATGGGTGCAGAAAGGCGCGATTGAGTATAAAAAGTACCGTGAGTAAGGATTGAGAGTGTATTGTAAATGACTGGTCGAATGGCCTAAGAAAGGAAGGGTGTGGTGGAGCGAATGTGAGTGTGTGTGTGAAGGGCCATTCTCCTCCCTTTTTCCCAATACCCTCTCCCTCCCTCTGCAAGAATGTGTGTATGAATGAAAATGTTTTTTTTCTCTTTTTTTATATATAATATATCTAATCGCCACCATGTGTAAGGAACGGCAGAGACTGTAGGGTTGAAATAATCAATTAAGTATTATAAGTCCCGACAGGAAAGAGAGGGATTTAATAGCCTCAAGACGCTATCAGATCGCTAATACCAAGCTCGAAGGCGCCAGTTTGTTTTTGATAAGTCCTAGGCATTGTGCCCACTCGAGTGGCAGCTGGTAGAACTTTCCCCCTGGGGTAGCACGTGAGGCCTTTTCTTTTTCTTTGTTGTTGTAGTCGCGAATACTTTTTATTCGATTTTACATAGAATTGTTTTTTTTCGGATTGGTAGTTATTTTCCTTTTGTATATATAGTCTAATTGAATGTTATTTTTTTGTATAAATTTTGATTGGCATTGATAAGTAAGATTGGCTTTCTAAGAAGGATTATTTTTACGAAATCTCAAATTTATTCAGCCCTATCTCTCGTAAATATTTATTCCATATTATTCTGTCAAACCTAAGTCACAAACTAAATCATCTGTCTCTCGGGCTCATATAATTCACCATGTTTATGTTCATGAGCAGAATTCTCTCAATCAGAAATTGATTTTGGTGCTCTTGGTATTGGTATTTCGGATGAGTGAGGTACTGGGTGGAAGTAGAGCGAAGATTGGGATGAATCATACTCGTAAATGACATACACTTTTATTTTTACCTGAAAGTAAAAGAAATATATACATATGTGTGTGAGTTGTTTGTTACTTATATTCAATTGCAGTCTTTTTTCTAAAACTAATTGTCATATATCTACATTATTCAGGTTCACTACAACGTCAAATAATTACTGAGTATCTACAAAACATATAAAGGTCATTGTTATGATTTTATCGTCATTGCCAAACAATCGGGCACTCCATTTTAAAAATTTTTTTCCTTTAGACCATGTTCACATTTCATTGCTCCATGTATGTAGTACAACTACTTTTTATTCCGTCAGCTCAAGGTTGCACTGAGTGGACGCCGGTTTGGGGACGATGAAGATGTCCAGCTCGCCGCCAAGGAGTGGATTAAACAGCAGTCGGGAGATTTCTGATTGTCGGGAATTCGAAACTTCAGGGACAAGTGGCGTAAGTGCATTGAAGTTGAGGGTAGTTATATTGAAAAATAATCAAACACTTTTCCTCATATCTCGTTTCCTTATATCTGAATTGCAAAACTTATTGACCGCCCCTCGTATATCCGGGGCCATTCTTTATCTTGATCGCCAATTTTTGAGGCGCAGCATAAATTATAAAATTTTTTAATCGATAGACTGATTTCTTGCTGATTTTTCTTAAATGCTACGAACCGCATTTGTAACAAAAAAAATCTGAAGGATTCTTACATTGTTTTTTTTTAATACATATTTGGTTATAATTCTAATTAAATTTAAAAATTGTAGGCAAAATAGTTAAAAATATGAAATATAAACCTTTGGATTAAGAACCAATTTTCACTATTTGCAGCAAATTTCTTTCGCAATACACAAAATACAAATGTTACTTTAGGTATAATCGCACGTCGCTGTAGCATTTTGAAGCGTGAATTTTTTGGAACAGTGATATTAGCCGACCCTTCAGCCATCGAAGAATAGGTACCTTTAAATGAGAATTCATAAGTTATCATTCCCTTATTGTTTGTGGTATACTCACCTTTTTAAAGCCAACTGGTCCTCCTTAAGACCCACATAATCTGAATGGTTCTTAAGGACCTAGTCATACATGAGCTATTAAATATGGAAGATGGATAAAAATGTACAATCGAATAGGAATTTGTTTTTCCTTAACATATTTAGGTAACAGATAAAGAAATTATATTGGAAGAATAAATTCGAAAATGAAAAACAGAAGAGATTAGGATTAATAGAAACAAAATGAACTGTGAAGTAAGTTGGGCGAATAAGGCGAGCCAAGGTGAAAATGTTCAGGAATGTTAACAACGAGAGCTACTTCACGCCGAAATTCAAACTGTAAGGCTGTTCAATGAACAAACCACTTAGTCGCGTGTAGAATTGAATTGGAGGAGTGTAGGACTTAGGAGTTTGGCGCCGCTCCCTCTCGATGCTACAAGGTCACTGGGTCGAGATTCAATGGCATTGAGAACTGTCGAAAAACACCGCCTATACACGAAGACAGAACAAGATATAATGGGTAGAATGTGTATATAGTAAATTCTAACATTTTTTGCAAATATTTTTCTCATAAAGTTAAGAAACGTTTGGACGACTATGTTAGAAATTAGATATTTAATAAACACGAAGAGCCTGGCGTGTACTTGTTTTTGGAAATCTGATATTTTTTTTAATATCATTATAAGAAGTTATGGCAAACGAGCAACAGTTCATTCAGCATCATCACTCTGGCTCAGTTGACACTTCTCGCCTTTTTCCTATTTGACGTCACATTCTCTTTATTCTTAAAAATAACCACTTCTTTTATATATTTAATCAATCAATTATAAAAGGAGTCTATTTTTCTCTCTGTTTAATCGGTCACTACCTAAATTAGTTCTTTTAAAATAATCTTAAATAAGCAAATTTTTTTAATTATAGCAGCAATTTTGTTTAAATTATATAAGCAATTTTTAAATTATATCATTTCATCTGGAGAAGTATAACGAAGACATAGCCACCCAAAGTACATATAAATAACAAAGTTTAGGCTAACTTAAGAAAGGATCAATAGGTAACAAATAATAATTAAAATAAGAATAAGAAAGGATAAAATATAAACAATTAAGAAGGAAGAAAGAGGTACGCCCAGGTGCCCTAGGCGCGGTCTAACACCCTTAAAGACCTAAGCAAGCCACCAACAATTACAAATATCCATTTGCTATGGAGGATCCACGCCACCTCTAAAATAAAAGAACACCGCAACCAGGTGCAAAATAACTCAAATTTAACAACCTGGACAAGTGATAGCAAAACATTTCTTTTCGGTACAGGGACAGGTAGCTTGTGCGAAGTTCCCCGGGCCGGGGATATTCAATCAGAATGTAGCGGGAAGTCAGATTGCAATACTATCGCATTTTGATTCCCGCCAACCTTCCCTCATCTTTTTGCCATTCAACCCAAATGGCTACCTGATTCCTACCATGTTAAAGAGAGGAAAAAAGCAAAAAGCCGGTCCAGTGGTTCAGTCTCTGCAAAAGACTGGCGGTCTCGTCAGCATGCTCATTCGCTGCAACCACTATATGTCCAGAAACTCATTAGAAAACGATCTCGACATCCTCCCGCCTCTCAGCAGCTATGGTGTCACAGATAGTGTGAACTGTGAGATGTGAAGTTTACAATGCCTCAGGGGTAGTTAGCGCACTGTCTAAGTCGCGCTGAATTACAAACCGGTCTCCGAACCGGGCCTGGTGTACATGTAATTCCCTGTACCCAGCCGCGTATTATAACCAACGTGGTCTTGAAGACCGACTCAGCGCCCAGAAGGTACCAAGTGGAAGGTTATATGGAACCCCCAACTTCTTTGGAATTAGAGATATCTGTGTACACCGGCACGACTCCAGCATGAAACTAATGGGTGTTCCAATAAATTGGACCGATTTTAAATGTGAGTTAAGTTTAAGCGTCTAATCTTTTTTTTTCAAATTTAACAACTTCATTCTTTGGCAATTTCAACCATGGAAAGATTAACAATCGAACAACGTGTTAAAGATATCGAATCCTATTACGAATGTGATAGAACGTGTTGAAGCTGCGTTTAATTTCAACTCCTATCCCGTATTATTTAAAACCACGATGCTGCCCACGTGCATCTTCGATTCGAGGCTTGGAGTCTTATCTCAGCTACCGGATGCCAATGTTTAAACAAGGAGGTTATCGTCCCCCCGTTCGCCCCCATACGCCGACCTCGCCAGATCGAGTTAGGCTTATGAACAGATATGGCATTGTTCCCCGGCCCGGCTGTGCGTTCCCTCCAAGCTTTCACTCCATTTTCCCCCACGCCAAGGAGATGTCCTGGCTATTTATATGGAAACTTTACCACTAAGATCAGATTGGAGATCCAGATTTTCGTCGCGAAACATCACCACGACCCTCTCTCCTTTTGTGCGCCAAGGGACCTCGACCTCGAGATTCACCATCACTTGTCCAGAAGGAGGACAATATTCCTTGAGTGCCAAAGGTTCGAGCCTTTCCGACGCCAAGTCCCCAAGGCATCCCCCCCTGTTGTTCAAGGAGAACAGCATTAGAACAGCCATTGTTCGTTTTGAGCCCTTCGCCAAGAAACAGTTCTCATCCCCCCCTGTTGTTCAAGGAGAACAGCATTAGAACAGCCATTGTTCGTTTTGAGCCCTTCGCCAAGAAACGGTTCTCTCCCCCCCCCCCTGTTGTTCAAGGGAGAACAGCATTAGAACAGCCATTGTTCGTTTTGAGCCCTTCGCCAAGAAACGGTTCTCATCCCCCCCCCTGTTGTTCAAAGGAGAACAACATTAAAACAGCCATTGTTTTTGAGCCCGTAGACAAGAGACGGTTCTCATCCCCCCTTTGTTCAGAAGAGAACAACCTAGAACAGCCATTGTTCTTCAAGCCGTTCGTCGAGAAACGGTTCTCCTTCCCAAGACGCCACGTCAGGATCCTTTTATCCCCCCCTTCGGCTGGAGCTCGCCAGCGGACCGAAACTCCTTTGAGCCACCTTCCACTGCACCACTAGTGCCAAAGTTACGTAAGCCAAACTTCACCTTTGAGTATTGATCCCTTTTGTCAATTCTATCCTGTGCTTTAAATTGTTTATCGAACCATCCCATCTCTTTAACTCTATATTTGTTTTACCTTTTTTAATCCCTTAAATCCTTGGATTAGCCCGAGTCTCCACGACCCTTTCCATTCTGTTTATGTCAATATTTTCCGTCTTGTGTTTGTTGATAGTTATTATTAATAAAACTCTATTTTATTAATGATAGCAATATTATTATCCTTGAGCTCAGTTCCACTTCTTAAGCATTTCGAAGATACATAATATCGGCCGCCAGACAGTAACGCACTCTAAAGATAATTAAGGAAGTTCCCTCAACGAATAGTGATATATGGTATATCGTCGGGAGTCATTCTACGACAACGAAAAAGAACGGTAAACAAACGCATTTTGGGCATTTTGCGATTTTTTTGGTCAACATAATCGACCAACCGAGAGTGCAATTGGGAAAATTGTTCGTAAATTCAAACAAACGGGGTCGGTGGCAGATATGAAAACGCCATTGCGTGCTCGTTTACGCCGTTTAGCTGAAAATATTGCTGCAGTGCGCGAGAATATGGCCGAAGATCTAGACACCTCTATTCGTCATCGCGCGAAGGAATTGAACCTCTCCACAACAACGTTACATCAAGATTTGCCTCTACACGCTTACAAAATTCAATTGATACAAGAACTGAAGACTGCTGACCATTTGAAGCACCGTACATTCGTCAATTAGGTGCACGAGCAAAGACAAGCCGATGATGATTTTTCGAAAGAATCATCTTTAGTGATGAAGCCCATTTTAATTTTGGTCGATTCGTTAATAAGCAGAATTGTCGCATTTGGGCTGATGAAAATCCCAGGGGGATTGTTGAAAAGCCACTGCGTCCACAAAAGGTCAATGTTGGTGTGCATTTTTTGCTAGCGGAATCATTGGGCCGTAATTTTTCGAAAATGATGCCGGGAATTCTGTTACGGTGACAGGCGAGTGATACCGTGCCATGATAACCAACTTTTTATGGCCTGAATTGAATTCTATGGATGTCGAAGGTTTGTGGTTTCAACAGGACGGCGCCACATGCCACACAACCAATGCAACAATGGCTTTATTGAATGAGAAGTTCCCAGGTCGCATCATCTCTCGAAATAGCGAGGTAAATTGGCCACCACGATCGTGTGACTTGACGCCTTTAGATTTCTTCCTTTGGAGTCATCTCAAAAGTAAGGTCTATGCTAACAAGCCAACAAAAATTTAGCAGCTGAAGGATGAGATAATAAGGCATATTGGTGAGATCGAAGAGCAACTATGAAGAGACGTCATCAAAAATTTGACCATCGAGTGGAGGTGTGGCACCGAAGCATTGGCGGACATTTAGGCGATATTATTTTTCAAACATAATTGCCATGACTCAATTAACATGATCCTGAAGTGAAATCAATAAATTTTCACCAATAACACTGTTTTATTTACTGCTAACTTTGATCCGTCTTAATGGAGCACCCTTTATACTCGTATGTGATTCAAAATACAACTGCAATACTCTTGCTGTTGTAGGGATCATAGGCGTGGACACAAACTTTCAAAGGTAGTATCCTCCAAGTTTGAGTCTTGGGTAGAACCAATAGCGTAAACGGGGCGAGAGCTTCACCAAATTTTCAAGAGAGTTTATTGAACCTAAAACCTAACCAAGGGTCTGATCGGTGTTTGTCATTGGCTTATACACCGTCGAGATGGGCCTCAGACGAAAAGACGTGCGGAAGACAGCAGTCACTAACCGGAGAACAGATGGTAAGGAGTAAATCAACCATCTGCATTAGTCCTTTGTATGCTGAAAGTATATTTCGCATCCAGCATCTAACTCACAATTTTAACCTTTGAATTCCATACACATGTAGAGAAGGAAAATGCAGAAACTCTGCATTACAGACTATATGTGATATATATATATATATATATATATTAAAGGGAACAGGTGTGATGGGAGAGGCGGAGAGCCTGGGCTTCCTCCATACTGTCGTATGAGTATATAAAGCCGGACAGACATTGTGTTTTGATTGTTCTCTGATGAAGAATTATTGGTTGGACTTGAAAAAATGTGCCAATTAACAATTATATCTCGATTGTCCCTTTGTTTCGTTCTTTATGTACCCTGAGCTCCAAGTATTTCGTGATATATATATATATATATATATATATATATATATATATATATATATATATATATATATATATATATATATATATATATTAAAAAAAATGTAGCCTTTGCTAGGTAATGGGTTCAATCACAATATGTGAGAAGAAAAAAAATCAACATCAGTAGGGAGCTAGTCGCCTTTTTTCTAACAGTGGTTGTACTTATCTTTCTCTCTCTACTCTTCGCATAAACAAAAAAATACCCCTGCCTTCCCGAAAAGTGCCGAAAGGAGAATAACCTCCACACTTCCCAAACGCAGACAAGGTGACTATCCCTTGGGCCACGAAGGGCTTCCTTCCTGGTATTAAAACACAGTCCGATTGTTCTTTCTTCCTGCTCATACGCCGCTCTGACGAGGGCGAAGCCCTTGTGTTCACGTCCTTTACATCAATTAAACTTGCGAATTTCACTCTCCGGTCGGGTTTATGTGTAATAGTGGTTTATCCCCGGTTTGTTTTTCTTTGCTTCTCTACTCAACATTGTGCGCATTACAGGTTTAATTTTCTACTCTACTTCTTTTTGATATTTTCTACCTAGGCTAGTTGGGGGCCAGCGGGCTCGGAGATAGGGGTAGGGAAGGGTGGTTGCTCGCTCCAGTATTCCCGCCGCTCGCGTTCTCAATGAAGCGTCATATTTTCATAAAGATCAAAATGGTCCTAGTGTATGTGTATGTATGTATCCGCGTGTGCAAATACGTTCGCACGCACATTAAATGACTCCATTTTGGAAATTTAAATAATGTGACGCAATACAATTCAAGGATTCGCCCTTCCCCCCCCCCGAAAAAACCCGCTTTTTTTGGCCATCTCTATAGTCGGCGAATGCAACAGTAGCCTTACTAATCCCTCGTCTGCCCCCCCCCCCTCCCGAAGTACTCATTGGGAAAGAGTTCAAGAGGAGGGAAATGGGGGGAAGTACAGTACGTCCTTGTAATTCGTGCCTCAGCCACCCCGCACCCCACTCCAAGAAGGAAGTATCTGAGTCATGAGGCTGAGCGACCTCTTCCTTCTCCGCCACACACCCGAATGAATGGACGATCGAATACATGAATGAGAAAATCTTTGAATGAATGAACGAACGAAGCGGGTTACAATAAATGGATTAGACGTCAATGTGAAAGTATTTAAGATTCGGGCGCATGGAAGTGAAGAACAGAAAGTGTTGCTGAGTTAATGCCGTAGTTAATGGTGGGATACAAGAGAAGTGGGGGTCCGCGTTGGGCATTATGTTCGCAAATATAATAGTGAAAGTAGGAGAAATAGGGAAAAAGGATATATTGTATATATGGGTAAAAATCCCAAGAGATAACACGTGAATAAGTATAAATATTTGGTTGTACCACGTAGGGAAAAATAAAGATTGATTGGAGTTAGTACTTTCGTTCTCTTAACATTTTCAAACTTACAATGAGTTTATACGGATAAAACGAAAAGGAATCAAGAAGCCGTAAATAACATTAAACTGTATTACAGAAATCAGATGTCTACGGCCTATAAAATAGACGAAACAAACATCAAGGAGATTGTTAACCGTAACATCAAGGTTAAGAATCAAATGGACAAAATTCAACTTATTATATACTATAAAACGACAAAAGTTAACAATCTCCTTATGAAAAACAACAACTGCCAAAACTCCTCGAATCTAAAGCCAACCAACATAGTTAACGAGTTTAATTGCCCCGATGAAGACTGCAAGCTTCATAATAACACAAAATAGATTGGCATGACAACCATCACCCTATCGAGGCGTTTAACCATGCATTTGCAAAGCGGAGGGCTTAAACATCATGTGGAGAGCACGCATAACATCAACCTAACTAGAGATATTCTAGTTGAAAACACCGCAATTAAATGAAAAGAAGAAAAGCTAGTCTGAACATCTTAGAAGCCATCTTAGTAAACAAAGAAAAGATTTCGATTTCGATTTGTTGTAAGTATATGTGTGTGTTGAGGGACAAAAAGAGTATGTGGGAAGATAGTTGAAAATAGATAAGTAGTGAAAAGAGAAAGAAGTGTGGTAGGGTGCAAAGAGATGCTAGGCGCCTGGTGGTCAGGGGTATCGCTTGCATTTATTTCCGTGTTTTGTGTTTTGATTGTTGTTAGTATAGTTTAAAGTTTATGGCCTTCAAGCCATTTGTTTTCAAATTCTTAATATATTTGTATGCAAATAAATGCGTATTGCTGTTGTTTTGTTATTATTAATTTATATTTTAGTGCTTAGTTTTTGAGGTTTGTTTATATTTTTTGTAATGTGTGTAATTTGTCTTTATGTTTTTTCTTTCTTCCGTTCTTCTTTCATCTGGTCAATTAATTTGGTTTAAATGAGTCATGTTCGGTAGATTTTTTCACAATTGGTATTTGGTTCCATTTCGGTGTTAATGGTCTTATTCGGGTTTTTGGTTTCAATTCAGGGTTAAAGGTCGTTTGGGTTTTGCTCTTTTAGTTTGATGTTAACTTATTACTATTTCAGACATAGAGCAGCACTTCCTCTCTTCTGGCTATCTGGCTGGCAGAGCTTGGAAATCTGGCACGACTTATGGCTCTTCCGTTCTGGTTAATTATTTGAATGATTTCTTCATTCAATTCTTGATTAACCACTTCTTGAATTTTCCTCGTCCGTTGTTCTATGACGATGTTAATGGATCTTAGCCCCGCTTCGCGGTGCAGTTCCTTTTGGCGTATTCTATCTCGCCTCCTCCGTGTAACCATGATTATATACACGCATCTGATCTGAACGACTTGTAGTCTCCTCTTTTGTGACTTAGAGACACAAGAGAGGACGGAATCAGGGTACAGCAACGTGGACCTTACAAGTGCGTTATAGATCTTTTTCTTGTTACTTTCTCGAAGATTCCGAAACATGTACAGGCTCCTTACTGCAGCTGAGGCTTTGGAGATTCTATCATTGACGTGCTTCCTTACCCGGTTGAAGTAATTTTCATTCCGAGTACATTGCACTCCGTGGTGTGGAGATAGCGTCTATCCCCCACCCTGACATCAGCGAGTAGTCTCCTGCCGATGGGGGCTACTTTAAATTTATCTTGGTTCGTCCGTATTTTCCATCGTGCCTCATAGGTGTTTAACCTGATTTCTGTTGCGGTCATGCGAGCTTGCATAGGTGCTTTCCTCCAAGTGCATGTTATTATTTGACTGAAATAATCGGCGTATTGAATATTGAGGGTAGAAGGGTTTACAGGGGATGGGGAAGACAGCCGCCCTGTGGGAGGCCCACGCTGAGCGGAAATTTCGGTCCGTCCGTGCATCCTAAACCGACGTACGTCGCTCTCTCCATGACGTAGTCACAGAGAGTCCTTTCTTAGTTTTCACTTAGACCCAACCAAAGGATCTTGCACTGCATACACCGCTGCCACACCTTATGACAAACAATGTCAACATAATTTCCCTCCCTTTTTGCTTGGGAGAGCTTTTCCGTGATGACATTTTGTGCCATCTCCGTACTTCCCTTTTTTCTGAACCCAAACTGGTAGGGGTTGTGTAGGGAGTTCTCCCCCAGATGTGGCACCAGTCTTTGGTTGAGGATCTTTTCGAAGAGCTTCCCGTGTAAATTCTAAAAGTGAAATTGACTGGTAGCTCTCTTTCAACGTAGGGTCTTTCCCATGCTTTGGCAAGAAAATCATTTTCGCTGTTTTATAAGCATCTGGAAAGTATTCTGTATTTATACACGCGTTAAAAATTCTTCTCATTGCTTCAATGATGTTCGCTGGTGCCTTTTCAAAGTGTAAATTTGTGAGCCCTGTTTGTCCTGGGGCTCTCTAGCGGAATGAGCGGAACGTGCCGAGTAGTTCCTCTTCGGTGTTTTCGGCGTCTCCATCGCTCTGTCTATTCCCCTGGTGGTGAGGGTGCGTCCTGTAAATTTGTGTGTTTAGCTCGTCGATGATGTCATTTTCGAACTTTATGTCGTAATCTCCATTCTCCTCTTCAGTTAAACTGAAGATTTTTTCCCAATGGTTCCATCTTCTTTTCTTATTTCTATTTTCTTCCTTTTTTTCAGTCGATCCCTTGAGGCGCCAGATTTTTTGCTAAAAATCTTTGTGAGATGCATCTTGATCGAGACTTTCAATTGCATCGTCCCAGCGTCTCGACTGCAGTTCAAGGATAAGCTGATTGAGCTCCTCTTTGATTTCTTTGCTTCTTTGTATTTAGTCAATTGATGCGTTTCTGACGTTGATTTCGTATAATATCTTCAATTCATGGTACAAATCCTTCATGTATTCGGTCCATCTGTAAGTTGAGATGGTCCTATACTCGGACTGGTTCCATTTAGTAATTGAACGGGAGCTGGCGATTTTCCAGACATATGTCTGGTTTCGTGGCACTTCTTCCTGTGACATAGGTGGGGAAGTTGGGGCCAATCTGTTGGACGATATTTCTGTCCAGCAGAGTTTCGAGACTCCTTCCGTTCCCGTTATAGGTTCTGTAGCCGGATTCTGGGTATCTGGCATTTAGATCCCCCATTAATATCGTGGGCGCTCTTCTGCCAAACAAGCCAGTGAGGGTATGGATAAGTAAATATCCTCTCCTTGGTGGTTGACACCCAGCAGCGAAGACCAGTTTTCCAATGTCAAGTTCGACCTCAATTGCGAGATAGGATTCTTCAAGATTTCTTATTTGTTTGTATTTTATCCCTTTCTTAGGAAGAAAAGCCGGCCCTCAACACACAGGCTACGAGCTGGAATCGAACATTTTAGTTGAATTTAAAATTCCACTCACCGTATTGGCTCGTTTCCCTTGATGTTACACTTAAGCGAGGAGGAATAAATATCCCCTAAAAACCGTTTTCTTTTCATTAAATCTTCCTGTGAGCTCGAAAAAAATAATAGCATATCGTTTCTTGGCGTGAAGATTACCCGAGTAGACAATCACTTCATGTCAAATGTTTACTGAAAACCCACTTTTTAAAACCTTGGTTTAATTTTTTTTAGCTTCTGTGATTTTAAATTCAAAATTAATGCCATCCATAATACTCTCCTCCATAGAGCATATAACTTGTGTTCAACTTTTACAGAGTTACATTTCGAATTCGAATTCTTAACAAAATTCTTCTCCTCCAATGGCTACCCCCAAATCACTATTTCAGAGACAAATTACTTTGTTTCTCAATAAAAAATACTCAACTCTCCCGAAACTACAAAATGTCAATAAATTAAAGATCTTCTTTTACTTATGATACTTTGGTTAGCAATTCGAAAAACTTAAAAAAGAGTTGTTAAAACTGTTGAATTCAGCCTATCCTCCATTATTACCATCTATTGTTCTCACTAATGACTTTAGACTGGGATCATTATTTAAATTCAAAGATCAACCACACAACAATATGCAATCTAAAATTTCATACGTTTTTCGTTGTACGTGCAGTAGCACTGTATCATATGTGGGGGCAACAAGGCATACGCTTTACTCCTGCTTCATGCAGCATATAGTTAGATCTGAAAGAACTGTACTACACCTTTCAAAACTTAATCCATCCTCAATTTGAAACCATCTGTTACAATGTGGCTCTAGGGCTACACTCGAGAACTTCACGATACTTAATGCGGTAAGAAACATCTCGGACCTTTACCTGGTAGAGTCAATTTATATTACAAAACTTCGACACTCAGTCTAAATAATAACTCATTATCTGCCCCATTAAATATAGTCACTGATTAAAAAACATGCTAATTTGTTAAATTTTACATTGTTTTTTTTTTTGCAAGAATAAAATCCACTGTAAATTAATTTCTTTCCTAATTTATAAAAATTCCCTCGTTGTTTTTTTTCCGTATTTCCAATATAATCAATTCGTCTCAAATTTAATATTCCTGTTTTACAATTTTATTGCATGTGTTATCCTTTCATGTATATATTTAAATCTGTATTTTGTATTTTTTTTTAGCACTGATCCTGAAACGTTTGAAATAAATGGTACGAGGCATCTTCGTCTCTGTTCTGGTCATCCTGTTTATATATATAATATATATAAATATATATATATATATATATATATATATATATATATATATATATATATATATATATATATATATATATATATATATATATATATATATATATATATACTAAAAAAGAAAGCGAAATTTGACAATGAGACAGGAAACAGGGTTATTTTTAAGGTAAGAGAAAAGGCCATTGGAAGAACACAAGGATCAAAGAATGCAAAGGACGGCACAATGAATGCAATCCCTATTAAGAAGACAGAAATAACGCCAGGGGATAAAAGTTTGAAATTCCTAGCCGGAACTCGAACCCAGATCTGCTGATTGCCAGTCAGATGCTCGACCGCTAAGCTACCGTTGAGCCTCTTCACGACTTTGTAGCCAGTTATCAGGCTGATATTAAGAAACTTGGCGATGTCGGACATGTTGTGGCTCATGCGCAGGAGAGCAGAGATATCGATTCTTTTCAGTTCCATCTCGATACACCTGCACATAGTGGAAAAGACATTTTAATCACACTCTGGTAAAGTAGTACTTTATGATTGTTTGACGGAACTTTTTCTATCACACACGTAAATCTTGCGAAAGATAAAAAACGAGTGTAACAGAACTCTTTCAAAACCCGGTAAATACCCGGTAAATAAATATTGTTCTTCAAGGAATTGACTGTTCATTCATTGTAATATCTGTAAATACTTAGGAATTAGAGGTGAGTAAATTTATAAACTTTAGTTGATGTAAATTTATTATTCTCTGGTTTTTACTATTTTTGAGAGTGATAAAGGCTATTCACGTTCATAGCAATTTTTTTTGCTCACTTGCCATGTGTAGAAAAATCTTCCCCTTGGACCGTCTTTCGGTAAAATACCCTTACATAGTTATTGTCCAGACTCGGGAATATGTCTTTTGTAAAAAAAAGAGGATGGCCTAAATCAGTGGCCTCTCTTTTGGATAAGAAATTGATTCTTTAGCCAAGGAGGTCACTTTCAATCAAGGTAGGTTTAAAACTGAACTAAACAACATCAATTATAACTTGCAAAGGATCCTGATCCCTGATGATCAAATCGTTGAGGCTATGGATGAAGAAGATTCCATTGACAAAGAAATTATGCAGCTTTAAGACATGGACAAGGAGTATAGATTAGCCATAACTAAGGATGAAGAAAGCTTCATTCTCTGAGAGCAGTGGGGAAGTTCTGTTACCTCGAATAAATCTACCTTATTTTGAAGGCAATGCCCTTCCGTGGAATAACTTAATTAATAATACAATTCCCATTCTAACTACCAGTATTTAGAAGCATACGAGCCCCTAATATGACTAACTAAGTTCAAAGAATTATTGTAAAATCAAATGGACATGCAATCCTGGATTTGAAAGAACTTTAAAATAACCTCCCACCACACCTCCAATCATTTGAAGAATTCCATGCTGCTAAGAAAGACACTTGCGTAGTTTAAAATCAATGGGCCTAGATGCGAATAGCGCGAGATACTTCATTGTAACCGTATTATTAAGAAAGCTTCGGTCTAATTTGAGAAAGCAATTACAATACTGAATATTGGGATATGTGATGGAATCCCACGTGGGATTTCTTTTCCAGCACGGAAGTTCCATGTGCTGGAGAAGATTCTGTTAAGCCCCGCCCCCTTCCACAAGCGGTAGCTTCGAACTGCGTCTACCACGGTCCGCCTTTACCCCCGGTTAGAATAGTTTCGGCAAGAAGATTCGAGGCCATTCGAGAGTAGAGCTGTTTTCCACTAACCCCCCCCCCGCGGAGAGAGCCTTAGACATATATAGTGCTCGTTTTCCATGAGGCAAACACAGTGTCGTAGAATGGACTCTCGACGATATACCATATATAACTATTCGTTAAGAGAACTTAATTAATTATCTTTAGAGTGCGTGGATGTCTGGCTGGCCGATATTATGTATATTCGATATGCTTAAGAAGTGGAACTTTTCTCAAGGATAATAATATTGCTATCATTAATAAAATAGAGTTTTATTAATAAAAACTATCAACAACACACAAAACAGAAAATATTGACATAAACAGAGAATGGAAAGGGTCGTGGGGAATCTAGCTAATCTGAGGATTAAAAGATTTAAAAAGGTAAAACAAATATAAAGTTAAGGGGAGGGGATGGTTCGCTAAACCATTTAAAGAACAGGAGAGAGTTGACAAAAGGGTTAAATACTCAAAGGTAACGTTCGGCTTACGTAATTATACTTGTTGTGCAGAGGAAGGCGACGTGAAGGAATTTTCGGTCCGCTGGCGAGTTCCAGCCGAAGGAAGGGGGGGGGGGGAAATTAAATGATCCTGACGTAGCGTCTTGGAATGAGAACCGTTTCTTGACGAACGGCTTGAAGAACAATGGCTGTTCTACGTTGTTCTCTTCTGAACAACAGGGGGGTGAGAACCGTCTCTTGTCTACGGGCTCGAGAACAATAACTGTTCTAATGTTGTTCTCTTCTAAACAACAAAGGGGAAGGGTGAGAACCGTTTCTTGGCGAACGGGCTCAAAAGAACAATGGCTGTTCTACGTTGTTCTCTTCTGAACAACAAGGGGGGAGGGAGAGAACCGTTTCTTGTCAACGGGCTCAAAAGAACAATGGCTTTTCTAACGTTGTTCTTTTTCTGAACAACAGGGGAAGCCTTGTGGACTTGGTGTCACGAAGGCTCGAACCTTGGCACTCAAGGGATATTGTCCTTCTTCTGGACAAGTGATGGTAAATCTCGAGGTCGAGGTCCCTTGGCCCACAAGGTGAGAGTGGATCGTAGGGATGTTTCGCGACGAAAATCTGGATCTCCAATCTGAATCTTAGTGGTTAAGTTTTCATATAAATAGCCGGGACATCTCCTTGGCGTGGGGTACAATGCAGTGGGGGCTTCGAGGGAATGCACAGCCGAGCCTGAGAACAATGCCTTATCTGCCCATAAGCCTAACTCAATCTGGCGAGGTCAGCGCATGGGGGCGAACGGGGGGAAGATAAACCTCTTTGTTTAACATTTACTCAGGTGGCTGCGATAAGGCGCCAGGCTTCAAAGCGAAGATGCACGTGGGTAGCATCGTGGTTTTAAATAACATGTGATAGTGGTTGAAATTAAGCGGCCTCAACCAGTTCTATCACACCCCTCCATTCCGGGGGAAGTTGTCACTTCGAAAAAAACAAAAGAGAGAAGGGACAACGATAGAGCTCCTAACTAACTAGTATTACCTTAATACATATGATTATTTTGATCTTTTGATTATAAGGGAAAATAACCTTTAATACAAACTTAATAAAAAATGGGGCATGGAACAATGAAATGATGTAAAATTAGTACATATGGAACAAAATAATTTATACGTAATTTAATGGGTGAAAATATATATACATACAAAAAAAATAGACATTGAGCGTTACAAAATTCAGACATATACATTAACTAATTATATTACAAGAGAATCTAATTTAGGTCGTACAAGACGGTATATACATACATGGAGATCCTAATCCATACGAATACAATTACTCTACGCTATTTGGTAACGCATTCCTACTGAGTGCGTCAGCAACCTGGTTATTGGAACCTTTTATATAATTTATTTTAAATTGATACTCTTGCAAGAGTAAACTCCAGCGCATGATTCGGCCGTTGGAGTGTCGCACATTCTTAATATAGGCTAACGGACGGTAGTCGGTTCCTATCTGAAATTCTTTTCCTATCAAGTACATTTTGAATTTGTCTATAACCCAGATAATTGATAGAGTTTCCTTCTCTATAGTGGCATATCTCTTTTCGCGTGGTAATAATTGGCGAATAGCATATGCAACTGGATGACTCGTTCCGTCATCCTCGTATTGAAGGAGTACACCTCTAATGCCCTCGTTGCTCGCGTCGACCTTAATCCCAGAGGATGTTTCCGGGTTGGGCAACTTTAAAATGGGGGCAGAAATGAGCTTACTCTTGAGCTGATTAAAATGGGTAACAGCGACATCATTCCAACGTAGACGATCGGGTGAATTCTTTTTTAAAAGGGAGCTGAGGGGCACCGAAATTGCAGCGAAATTCGGAACAAATCGCCGATAGTACGAAGCTGATCCTAGGAACGATCTTAATTGCTTCTTTGTAATCGGGAGGGGTATGTCGGCGATTGCCTTAATCTTGTCCTCTTGGGGACCTAACTTGCTTTGTCCTATTTTGAAACCCAAGTATTTTATGGTTTCGTGGGCAAAATGGCATTTGCTGGGGCCAATGGTTAGGCCATTTCGCGCAGTCGCTCGAAAAGAGCTAATATGGTGGTTAAATAGTGACTCCATTCAAATAGTTCTTGTAGCTGACTCTTTTGATGTGGTGTCAGCTGCGCGTCAATATCCAGGTCAGAGGGTTCAAAAGACTCGCTTGGTAGGGAAGGAGGAGGGTAATCGGCATCAGGTTGGATGCACACTATCTGTATTACATTAAGGGACTCCGCGGGGTAATCTTCTTCAAGCGCCGATGTTTCGTCCAGTACTACGAAGGCATCTCCATGGGTGCGTTGGGGGTACTTTTTTTCTTGGGATCCACGGACAGTCTCCGTGTCCTTGTCTTGGGCAGTATCGCCTAAGGGTGTTAGTAATTCACACTCCTTTTGTGCCGTCCTAAAGTCCTGGTTAAGGGTCTCCGAGAAATCGGACGGTATCGAGGTTCTGATGCGGACGGGCTCCTGGGCTTCTTTCTTAGCTCGGCCTCGAGGAAGGGCAGCCTGAGACACAGGGTCAAAACTTACTTGGGGGCTCTGTCCTATAAGTACGGAACAGAATTGTATGGGTGCTGAAATGACTTCATCCCAGCCATCATAATATTGACACTGCAGGTAACATCTAACGACGGGGAATTGGTTCGCCCGCCCAAGGTAGTCATGTACCACCGCCATTTTTTGTGGTTAGGGTCCACTGGGGGGAGGAGCTCGTCGGACACGATGAAACACGTACATCCCATGTCCCTGACGAGAGTCGATACTCGGCAGCCGTTCACGCTGCCCTCCTCAAATTTCAAAGTTCCCGATGAACTTTTATCAGAAATAAAATTTACCTGGTGGCCTGACAGAGGGAGAGAAGTTGCTGCTTGGGTGTGCACCACCGGGGAAGCCGGGGTGGCCTTAATCTGGTGAACTTGGTGGGCTGGTCCACTCTTAAGCCTAGAATTTTGGGGGAAATTCCAGCTCATGTGGTTTTCTACACCACAGGTGAAGCATATGATTGGTCGCTTCGGGAAAAGAGATGGAGAGGAAATCTTAACGGGAGGTTTGGAGTCCCGTTGTTGGTTTTGGGGAAAGAAGTTTTGGGGTTTTCAGGGGCTCGGAAACTTCGTCGACTTTCCTGTGAAGGGGCGTGAATCCTTCCTTCTTTCCTTTTAGGGGGATTGGTGAGAAGTTCGATTCTCCTTGCGCTTTGAAGATTTTGAACTGAGTCATCTTTGCACTTGGGGGCGCAATAGTCAACCAACTAAAATTCCTTGCAACAAGAATTATGCCTTCTAGAGAATTAGCCTACCTAAATATGGGCACTGACCTATTCGTACTTGGTTTCTCGATCTAAATAACCACTGAATAAAATCAAAAAAAAAACACAAACAAATTATTATAACAGTTCCTTGAGCTACTCCAGCTTCTTAAGTTTCAAAAAAAGGGGATAGCAATCGTTAAAACAAAAGGGAACTACTATACTCTATTATTATAACGAATTACACTATGCTTTACTCGACTGAGACCAGTGTTTGCAAAGATATAGCGTTAAACCTTTCACACTTGATAACAAATTTATATAGTATATATATATATATATGTCGTAGATTGGACTCTCGACGATATACCATATATAACTATTCGTTGAGGGAACTTATTTAATTATCTTTAGAGTGCGTGGATGTCTAGGCTGGCCGATATTATGTATCTTCGATATGCTTAAGAAGTGGAACTGAGCTCAAGGATAATAATATTGCTATCATTAATAAAATAGAGTTGTATTTATAAAAACTATCAACAACACACAAAACGGAAAATATTGACATAAACAGAGAATGGAAAGGGTCGTGGGGAATCTAGCTAATCCAAGGATTAAAAGATTTATAAAGGTAAAACAAATATAAAAGTAAAGGGAGGGGATGGTTCGCCTAATCATTTAAAGAACAGGATAGAGTTGACAAAAGGGTTTAATACTCAAAGGTAACGTTCGGCTTACTTAATTATACTTGTTGTGCAGAGGAAGGCGACGTGAAGGAATTTTCGGCCTGCTGGCGAGTTGCAGCTGAAGGGGGGGGGAGGATAAAATGATCCTGACGTGGCGTCTTGGGAATGAGAACCGTTTCTTGACGAACGGCTTGAAGAACAATAACTGTTCTACGTTGTTCTCTTCTGAACAACAGGGGTGGGGGGTGAGAACCGTCTCTTGTCTCCGGGCTCGAGAACAATGGCTGTTCTAATATTGTTCTCTTGTGAACAACAAGGGAAAAGCGTGAGAACCGTTTCTTGTCAACGGGCTCAAAAGAACAATGGCTGTTCTACGTTGTTCTCTTCTGAACAACAAGGGGGAGAGTGAGAACCGTTTCTTGTCAACGGGCTCGAACGAACTATGGCTGTTCTAACGTTGTTCTTTTTCTGAACAACAGGAGGGA
This sequence comes from Ceratothoa steindachneri, assembly GCA_963969495.1. Taxonomy (NCBI): domain Eukaryota; kingdom Metazoa; phylum Arthropoda; class Malacostraca; order Isopoda; family Cymothoidae; genus Ceratothoa; species Ceratothoa steindachneri. Next base: position 140,180,955 of record OZ018321.1, on the reverse strand, counting down.
AGTGACAACCCGTTTCTTGTCAACGAGTCAAAAGAACAATAGCTGTTCTAATGTTGTTCTCTTTCTGAACAACAGGGGAAGCCTTGTAGACTTGGTGTCACGAAGGCTCGAACCTTGGCACTCAAGGGATATTGTCCTTCTTCTGGACAAGTGATGGTGAATCTCGAGGTTGAGGTCCCTTGGCGCACAAGGTGAGAATGGTTCGTAGTGATGTTTCGCGACGAAAATCTGGATCTCCAATCTGAATCTTAGTGGTTAAGTTTCCATATAAATAGCCGGGATATCTCCTTGGCGTGGGGTACAATGCAGTGGGAGCTTCGAGGGAATGCACAGCCGAGCCTGAGAACAATGCCTTATATGCCCATAAGCCTAACTCAATCTGGCGAGGTCGGCGCATGGGGGCGAACGGAGGGAAGATAAACCTCCTTGTTTAACATTGACTCAGGTGGCTGTGATAAAACGCCAGGCTTCAAAGCGAAGATGCACGTGGGTAGCATCGTGGTTTTAAATAACATGTGATAGTGGTTGAAATTAAGCGGCCTCAACCCGTTCTATCACACACAGAGTTGAGAAGTTTTGCCCGGACCAAAGAAGATCACCATAGTTCCAAGTCAGGTGCTAACAACAAAGCAAAATAACGGTTGAACTACTTGTGTGTTAGAATTAGCCCCAACCAGTGAGGTAATTCCATTTAACTATCGCTACCGAGTGATTTTTCCGATTTCACCCATCAACTCCTGTCAAAGCCCTCCTCGTTCACCCCTCGTTTTCGGGTGGCCGAAATACTCTCCCCTGGACCGGAAGTTACCGCCCCTGCCTTTTTGGAGAACCTTAATTATTTTAAATTCCGGCTCAAAAGCTCCGAGCGGCCTCGCCTCACGTGCAGAAGACATCCATGAAGCCTTACCCCGACGTCTTACCCAAAGTCTTCTGTAAGCCAACCCCTCTTCCCCTTCAGTAACCCATTAGAGTTAACCCCCCCCCCTAATCTGAATAGTCCCCTCGCGTAATACCATAAATTTTAACTTCATATTCTGATTCATAACTACAATCCCCCTCCTCGTTCATCTGATGTAAATTTGCCCTTCAATTCTCTCATTATTTTTATGTAAGTAAAATTATTTTTTTGTACATGCCTCTTTAAGTAACCTTGAGCGTTTTCATTGCCCATATTATACCTGACCACGTTACACTCTTATCTCGCCCTCCGTCCGTCGAAACTCGTGGTGTTCCGTCCCTTTGTCAGCTAGCCTTTAAGTTATTGGTCCCTTCCCCATAGATTAAATATGGTATTGATTTAATATAATGTCATACCACGACATACATATTTATTAATATACATATTATATAATTTTGGTGTCAAGTGTGTTTGATGTTTTTACAAACCCGTGGCATTTTAATTCCAACATTAGAAGTTTACTTGTTATTCACGTCTACCACTTTTATTTTAATTTTTATATTGTACGGGCAGAAGGCAAGTTTAAGTTAATTGAAGAGCAGTGGAACGTAATCTATTTAGATTTGGGGTTGGACCCCAGGTAATTAATTTTTTTTTATTGTGTTTGAATTTTGGAGAATCTCCTGGTTCTTAATCCAAAAGTGTTAAGGTCTTTGGTGTCCTAATTCCTGTAGGACCATTTTAATTTTTTCCGCTTAGTAACAGCAGAGGTAGGTAGCTGTATCTTAATTTTTTTGTGATCAAGGCCTTCACGAATATTTAAGTATTCGTTCCGCGTGGGTAGTGTCCTAGCTCGTTCGCGTATCAGTGTTCCCTCAGTTAACGGCGTAACAATGTCATCCTTCGAAAAATTCAAGAGTCAAGGTGAACTGTTAGGTCTTTCGGGCAAAGACCTGCTAAATTACGTACAGGAAGAAGAGAGGAACGAATGGGCAGAGCGAAGGAAAGAGGAACTAAGAAAAACGGAGGAGCACAAACTGAAAAGGGAGATGGAGAACAAACTGAAGGTGGAGATGGAGAAGAACCAAATGGAGGTGGAGAAGAACAAAATGGAGATGGAGAAGAACAAAATGGAGATGGACGAACGTGAACAAATTAGGCAGCATGAGCTGGAAATGAGCCGAAATCAAATGGATTCTCATTCCATCGGTTGCCGGGCTGAAATTTCCCAAACTCCTTCAGTCCACCTTCATGCTTTTAATGATGGAGAGGACTTTGGATCATTTTTTACCCATTTTGAGAGAATCTTTCAGATCAATAAATGGGATCTCGAAAATGATGGCGTCGCTCGCTTACTTCCCCTCTTAAATGCCAAGTAAAGGGATATCTTCGTATCCCTTCCCCCGGAAGCAACTTTGGACTATTCCACTTTAAAGTCCGAATTGTTAGCCGCTGTTCATATGAATAGCGAATTCTACCGCTCCAGATTCAGCCAGGAAAGGATTCGCCCTGGCAAAATATTTCGACAACACGGGTACATCCTCCAGAAGCACCTTCAGTGTTGGCTGGATGCGTGCAAGATTCCCCAGGTCTACGAGTCCCTTCTGGCCTTCTTCCTTAGGGATCAGCTTTTAGCTGCCGTGGCTCCCGAAATTTCCGCCTTCATTAAGAATAAGCGTTGTGCCCCTTTCAAGAAGTGCTTTGAAGAGGCCGTCGTCTACGCGGGTAGTCACGATTTATACCCTAAGGATGTTAAAAAGGCTCCCCAATCGCCCCCCAAAACTAAATTATATGGTCCTAAGACCCCTCCTAAATTGGTTTAAAGATTTACCAAAGTTCCTAATCCCTGGAAGCCAAGAAACTTCCATCCATCTGAACACCGAGACGTTAAGCCCCTATTTTCTTCTTCCCCGGTTGTGCCGTACCAAAAGAACCCGATCGTTTGCTACACCCGCGGAGTTCCCGGCCATTACCACACGAACTGTCCTCAAAACTCCTGATTTGCAAACTCTCAGTCCCACCAAATGCACCAAATCTGGGCCACCCCTGATCCTCCTCTGTCACCTCAGGAGACTCCCGATCCTCCCTCGCCCGCCAAAGACCGAGTCCATCAGGTAAACTTTCTCTTTAATGAGAACAACCCTGGTGGATTGAAGTTGAGAACGGAACTGTGAACGGTCGCCGAGTATCCACCCTCGTTGTGACACCAGGTGCACCTGTATTATAGTGTCTGAGGACCTACTTCTCCCTGTTGGGCCCGAACACAAGAAATTTGCGGTGGTTCACGACTACCTTGGCCAGGCTAGTCGCTTATCAGTAACTCATTGTCACATCGAGTGTGACTATATGTCTGGTTGGGCTGAAGTCGTAGTGGCCCCAATCCAGTTCTGCTCCGTTTTGTTCGGTCAGAACCCCGTAATCCATGACCATCCCGTGGCCCAGCCCGTGATTACCCGTACACAAGCAGCACTGGAATCCCGTGTACCTGTTCCCCTGAAAATCCCTATCGACCCGGAGTTCCAAGCCCTCCGGAGCGACAAGTTTTTCCGCGCCCAGAAGGAGTGCGTAACTCTCCCCCCCCCCCGTCTTTTGGAGAAAACTAAAGCCCTCAAGCGTGAGTCCACCCGAGGTAACAAACGAGTGTCGTATCTCGTGAAGAAGGACTTATTGAGAGGTATAAGACCTACTTTGACCTTAAGTCACGAGAACAAAAATTCAAGCCTGGCGCGGAGGTGCTGGTGGTACTTCCCACGAGAAGCAACAAACTCCTTAGCCAGTGAAAGGGACTCTACCCCGTCCTCGAGGCTAGAGGACCCTTGGATTACCTCATCCATACTCTGGCGGGAGCGAAGGTTTTCCACGAGAATTGTATATATTATCTCATTAATGTTCCTAACTATGATATTTTGAGGGTCAACTATATTGTTTAGTCTTTAGTCCCATATTTATGCCTCCATTTAATTTTATCCTTTTTTTGGTTCCACTGAAATGTCGCCAATGTTCTCCTGTGATTTTTTTTGTTTAAAATTGTACTAGTTAAATTCTCTAGAATTGACCTGTTTAAGGCTTATGTCCGTAAATTCCGAGCTGAGCTCAGATTTACATTTTTTTGTGTGTAAAACTGTCGCAGCAGGTCAGAATTTCCCTCGACTCTTGATAATTCTAGTTTGACGTGTGGGATGATCCTTTCCTACGCAACTGCTCTGTAAAGCAACATCTTTCGGTTGGGAGATGTGTGAGGGAATCCCAAGCGGGATTTATTTTCCAGCACGGAAGTTCCATGGGCTGGACAAGATTCTGTTAGGCTTAAATTGGTAAGCCTAACCCTCCCCTTCCACAAGCGGTAGCCTCGAACCGCGTCCACCACGGTCCGCCTTTACACGGGTTAGAATAGTTTCAGCAAGAAGATTTGAGGTCATTCGAGAGTAGAGCTGTTTCCCACTACTCCCTCCCCTCCGCGGAGAGAGCCTCAGACATATATAGTGCTGGTTTCCCATGAGGCAGACACAGACTTGAGAAGTTTTGCCCGGAATCAAGACGATTCCCCTAGTTCCAAGTTAGGTGCTAACAACAAAGCAAAGTGACGACTGAACTAGTTGTGTATTGGAATTAGCGCCAACCAGTGAGGTAATTCCATTTAACTATCGCTACCGAGTGATTTTTTCCGATTTCACCCATCAACTCCTGTCAAAGCCCTCCTTGTTCGCCCCTCGTTTTCGGTTGGCTGAAATACTCTTCCCTGGACCAGAAGTTACCACCCCCGTCCTTTTTGGAGAATCGTCATCATTTTCAATTCCCGCTCAAAAGCTCCGAGCGTCCTCGCCTCACGTGCAGAAGACATCCGTGAAGCTTTGCCCCGACGTCTCACCCCAAATTCTCCGTAAGCCAACCCCTCTCCCCCTTCAGTAACCCATAAGAGTTAACCCCCCCCCCCAATCTGAATAGTCCTCTCGTGTAATACCATAAATTTTAACTTCATATTCTGATTCATAACTACAATCCCCCTCCTCGTTCATCTGATGTAAATTTGCCCTTCAATTCTCTCATTATTTTTATGTAAGTAAAATTATTTTTTTGTACATGCCTCTTTAAGTAACCTTGAGCGTTGTCATTGTCCATATTATACCTGACCTCGTTGCACTCTTATCTCGCCCTCCGCCCGTCGAAACTCGTGGTGTTCCGTCCCTTTGTCGGCTAGCCTTTAAGTTATTGGTCCCTTCCCCATAGATGTAATATGGTATTGATTTAATATAATGTCATACCACGACAGGATACCTAAGAGAGTGAGATCCAGTTATTAAATAATAAAGGAGAGGTGATAATAGTCAGCACGAGAGTATATGATTAACTAAGGTCCAAAAGCTCGTGTTTCTGCCTTTTCCATACAATACGAATTATCCCAATGTAAACCACAAACTAAGATGAAAAATTTTACCAAGGCAAAATCTATAGTTGGCGAAAATTCTATAATTTACCCTTTTTTTTCCTAAAGAAAGGTATGATCAAGTTCAACGACTCATCAAAGGGAATTTTTAGACAAGCATGTTTTAATAATAGAAACTGGTATTCTAATTCACCCTACATCAATGATCATTATATAAACCTAAGGTATATTATAGCTTCTAACCGATAGCTTTATATGGGTTTATATCGATTATAGCTTTCTAGCCAATTGGGCTATTTACTACTGGTTACAATTCTAACACGTTTTTTTATGAAGCGTCCATGATATAAACGTTGAGAATGAGACGAGGCTTTGGGTGAAGAGATCCAGTCTCACTGGAACCCAATTGCCATTACAGTTGAAAGAATGTCTATCTCTATTCATTACACGACCAATTTTTCCTTCTAGTAATTTTGAGTTACATTGCTTTAGTAACGATAGCTCAGCAGCTTGTGGGGCCGCGGCTTGCTCTTTGTTTATTTGCCCATTTAATCTTCTTATAGCCAAGGCAAAAATCGATGGCAAACTTTTTTCAGATTCAATTTTCTGCTTAAGTGTACAGTTGTTGCAGAGCCATACATTACAGGGACCTACCGCCGAAATATCACTGCAAGATTTTTCTAACACATTGATGGTGGCCTCTTTGCAAAGAGAGAATACTTGACTTGGCGGTTGCTTTTTTCAAGAGTTGAGTTTGGGACATGGGTTCTCAACAAGCAATGTGCAATTACACCAGTAAATGTGAGATTGAGTAAGGTTTAAAATAGTCCAGGAATATTTGCACATGTGCCTAACGCGTGAATGTAATTATGGAAGAGATTCTCTATAAGAACTGTGGTAATTTTTTTAATTACTATGATTGTGTCTACTTTGTATAACGCCAACTGACTGTGAGTAGATATCTATAACCCTCCTTGGTGGTCGGAGGTCGGAAACAGTCCTAATTAGTTTGTTATATTCCGTGAAATTTTGGGGTGTGGTACATAAAATTGCGTGTAAGTGGGCTTTGCTTGCCTTTGCACCTTTTATTTCTAGCAATCCAAGTATTTTATATCTCATTCTCGGAATTCTTCTCTCATTTTTTTATTTTAATCGGTCTGTGATTGAATTTAATATGGGATGTGCTAAATATGCTAAATTATGAAGGTAGTTGATTGCAAACTTGCTGGATAATACCTATGGAAAGATCATATACGATGCATATGTAGTATAAAGCATATGCATTTTGTGAAATTGAAATGATTTAAAAGAAGTCACACGCAATTTAATTAGCTCTTGATCTGTTGATTGAGCATTATTTAATACCTCATAGTCAATTATTGTATGATGACATCGCTGGACTGAACGATGGATATGTAGGGGTTAGATCACCACTTTAGATTGGGGATTATGGTAATGAATCATCGGGTGAATGCTACACGTCGCAGGTGATCATGGATGCTCTGGAATGAGCATCACCAGAATTATCTTTTCCGCATATGTGCCCCATTAACTCGAGGGCATGAGGTTCTCTGAGAGAGTACCTGATTCAATGAGAGTAGAAGGCTTATAAAATTGTCTTGGAAAAATATAAGCTAAGAAGTTCCTTGCTGAAGGTTGAATATTTTATTTATGGGACCTTAAAGGCATGACTGAAGTAGCCTAGGTGTCTTTCATTACTCAATGTAAAATTGCTGTAAGACATAGCCTATCACAGCATCTGAAACATGGCCAATCAGACAGAGGGGGTAATCTCTTTTGTGATGTAACAAAAAGGTGGTTTGACTATTTTACTTTTGAGATAATTAAAAACGAATTCTGCTTCCTTACTCCAATACAAGAGAGGTTCTGGGCGACGTTGATTGGTAATTTTAGGTTGTTAGAGAAAGGAGAGTACTAGTGGCATTTTTGAGTACTACTTTTGAAATTTGCTAGGTCTTGGATATCACATAGTTAAAAAAATTCTTAGCATCATCTGGGGACATTACACAAAACTAATGCAATTTTTAAGAATTTGACACGTTACAAGATCGGTTTGAAATCTGAAATCAAGTAAAAGAGGAGTACATACGACATTTAAATCAAAATCGTTGATTTAAATGTCGTATGTGCTCCTCTTTTACTTGATTGCATGCAATCTTCAGGTCATCGCCAGAGGAAAAAACAAAGTTTTAATCACCCAAGATATGGTTTATGTACCGCTGAAAGGATGTAGATCTGTTTTAAATTCTTAAAGGAGGACAATCCTTTCAAATAACCCGAGGCAAGTGCTCATGGAGGTCTGCTCTATTGCTGTTTCTTCAATCGGGCTCTGTAAGAACGCATGCATTAAGCTTGCCTTTCTCAATATGGGGAAACCTTGCAAGTTGGCAGTAAAGTCAGGTAAATATGGTAAAAGGTACTTGTAATTCACCGTGTTGGAGATGAGTAAGTGGCAATCGTAGGTGACACGGAAATTTCCGTCATATCTTTTGACTAACATAGGAATTTATCGGCGCTGCATAAGTAGAACTACTTGAGCGATTTCGGCCTTCCGGCAATAGAGTTTGAATTAGTTTACGAGGTGAATGAAGTAATTTAAGTAATACTCGACGTAGTCTACACGAAACTGGGGAGAGGGCATAAGTAAATATTTGATGGATCTAATATAAGATAACTTAAGGCACTTTTGATCATTTACACACTGTGAGCTATTATTTGGTTTATATAGGTAACTGTACTTGGCTAGAAGTCACTTAATTTAAAAATTATCACTGATAAAAATGACATTGATTGCAATAGATAACTTTCAATAATATCCCTTATTTTAAATTTTGTTTAGTCATCAATTAGATACACGCTTCTTTTATCAATTGGCATATTATTGTGATGCAAGAAATCTGCTTGCAAAGTTACACTTTTCACATCATGTGAACTTTCTTCACCAAAGTTTTCTCGCAAAAAGTCCTAATGCGTTAGTCAGTTATATTTTGGAGAATAATTCTGCTTTCCATGTTTTGCAGGTCAGGGGTGGCTGAAATTATGGAGCTTACGGATTCAATGTCAACCAATAATCTCTGCCAATGAGTGAATTTCAATTAAAGGAAATTGTCACAATGGTCATTTTAGAGACCACCTTCCGTAATAAAACAATATATAAATAGAAACTTCATCATAAAATCATCAGACGAACCACTACAACAACAGCGACCTACCTCTAACTGAAATATATAAAAAAATTATGAAAGAATTCTTGATTATAGGCCCTACAAGAGCACCTTTCAACTTATAAAAAAATTACCTATACAAAATACGGTGTACCATTCTAACCCCTTTTGGCCTAACATTCCCCGACTTTTACATGGCAGAGCTCGAAAACAAAATCCTGAAAGAAAATAATTACTTCAATCCCGAATTATAGATGCGACACAATAACAATATTTACTTACCCTAATGGTATCCCACTTTCTATCAAAAGCTTAAATCAAGAAGGAGTCCTATATTACACATTATAGTAACACACAAACAGCACATTTAACTTTCTTGATATCAAACTAAGACATGAAGATAATAGAAAAATCAACACGATTATTTATATAAAACCTAAAGATAAAGGAGTATATTCAAACTAAATTTCTACTCAACAGTAAAATAAAAAACATTATTCATATAAACATACAGTGATAGATAGAGCTTTGTAAAAATAAATGTTTGAATTTTTTTCAATTCTGGAATGGTTCTTTCCAAAATGACCTCAAATGCAAGTAAATAGTTGCTAAGGTTTTGCTTTAAGGAGCACGATCTTTAGAATTATTAATGACTCTAAACTGACAGGTTACAGCCCTGTGAAAAAGTCTTCTAGAAGTCCAATAGTTTCAATAAACGCTAACATTGCCTCCTGGTAAGGTCACAGCTGTAGGATTGGGTTACATCAAAGTGTAAACTTATTCCCGATTGAAAAGAAGCAAATGTGAATGCTTAATCGTGCACAATATGGTGGAGGCTTTTGGACTTAGGTCTTCATTTGAGAAGAGCTGCGAATAAGCCTCATATCACTAGAGAAAAAAAATAAAGAATATTCTGTTGCTAAAGACAGGAAAAGTAATATTCTCTGATGAAGCCCCACTCCGCTTTTTTGGAGCTTGTAAATAATGACTGCGTGCATCAAGTAACTGCATTTATTAATAAAATGCGTTTGGGGGCAATTTTGGGGGTATATTTCACCTTAAAATTATGATAAAAACATACTACAATAAAATGCAACATTTGATTAGTTCTATTAATTTTCTTATTTGAAAAAATATAGTAGTCTTAAAACATTTAGCATGCCTATACGTCGTACAAGTCTTGCGTGAAGAGAGTTAAAAGCGTCATTACTGGATCACAAGTATTTTATGTCGATTATTGTGAGCGTTTTTTGTGTGACACTGTCACAATCTTAACTATTCCACGAAAGGTATAGAAAAATAATCTGTGTTTGACAAAGGTTTTAATTAAAAAAAAAACTAAACTTTGAGAAATCCAGATAGATCAGCGACTTATTCGTTAAAACTCTCTCTTCTTTAAGTGAGAGATAACCTTTGCGCAAGTTCGAGTGCAATGATGAACCGTGAATTAAAGTGCAATTAATTTCACTGAGTAACACTGAATGACAAGCGTGCTTCCCAAGAACAGCGGAGATAGACACAACTAAAATTGAATAATAGATCGTTGAGCGATGACGCTAATGACGGCTCTTGTAACAAAAGTCTAAATTCATTTTTGAGGTTAAAATTACTCTTGTATTTGAAAGAAAATCGCTCAAGTTAAATCTAGTTGTAGGCATGGCATGGGCATTTAGAGCATATTTTTCTGACTAGACTATTTCAAAATGGCTTTTATTTGCATTTGCTTCAGTCGAAGGTTGGGATGAATGTGATTGTTTTCATATTTCACAATTATTAGGCCAAAGCATTTTTTTTGTTTATAAGAAGTTTGGGAATCATAAATCATTATGGAGGAAAGAAGTGACAGGAAAATTTAGAATACGTATGAACCGTCTCTCGTGATTAAAAATATAAAAAGGAGTGAAGCAATGAAAGATGGCACTTGTCACTTTCTCTGCGAGGAAAAGAAAGGGCTTCGGCAACCGTGCCACGATCCGGCGGAAGTCTCCTGCGTCAAAGTTGGCTGACGATAAAATTTACGCATAGATAGCAATATGCTTCATATCCAAGTGTAGCTGCACTGTTACTGCCTGAAAGGGGGTATTAATAGCAAATAGAAGAACGGAAGTATTATACTGTGTGTAAATCACACATGTTTCTTCCTGATACACTTCCAGTGATGGGAGCGTCGCAAAAATCCTTAGATAGAGAGATAATGGGGAATTGAATGAAACGAGCCTTTGCAGCTCCTCCCAGTTGGCTTGGGTTCCACGGCAATTATATACATTAAAAATATATAGCTCCAGTCATAGCTTGGAGGATTTGCTATGAAAAAAACACACGGGATTGGCTGTACCTTCCCTGCAGATAAAACTCCAAGCACTGTTGACCGAAAAGGCGCTGTCACCTTTGAGGACCCTTCACGGGATGTTGGGCTCATTAACGAGTATATTCTTCCTTCCACCTCGAAACCTTTAATCAGTGGGGCTGCCTTGGAGGCGAAGATCCTTCCTTTGCAGGGTCTCGCGTCTCAGAGTCACACGGTCTAGTGTTTGGTGGGGTGCGTAGGAGCCGAAACTCCTTTGGTGCTGTCCCTATTTCGGGGAACAGCTATAGGAATCCCCAAAGACGGCCTCACAACCATATTTAGGGATTTGCCTCTTGGAGTCTGACAAAGCTGGTTGTGAACCTTTTGCATTGATAGCTCTCCAAAATAAATAACAGGGGAGGGCGGATTAGAACCCGCAAAGATGTTTTGAATGAGCACAGAAGCGACCATGCTCTTAGGCCTAGAGGGGACAGGAGCAGAGGTTGAGATTTTAAGATTGAAGGATAAGACGTCCTAAGTAGCGCTAGGTATGCCTTGCCCACTGTACTTAGCTTCGCGATAAGAGAGAGTATCCGCAGCCTGAACGAGCAGGATTTGCTTCTTCAGAAAATACGCACCGCATTATTTAGATGAAGCAGGGTTTGGCTTTTCACAATTGACACACTTTGCCATACACGATAAGAAACTATCGTATACGATCTTGGAACTTTTTACATCGATTTTGGGTAAGCCCGACTTTGCACGTCTATGTCAGTAACCTGTATGGCCGTAGTGGTCGCATTAGTAGCATCTGCATGGTAGTAGCACAAGTACCTTCCCATAGTAGGGATACTAACCGGCACGCGCGGACTAAAAGAGCCAGTGATGTTCCAACATGATAAAGAGTGTAGGAGTGGGTAGTCTCAAGCCCCCCTCCTCTCCTCTCCAAATTGTTTTCTAAGAACACATTCGATGTCGACTGCTTCTTGTTCAGTCAGCTCTTCGGTGATATCATCTGAGGACTAGTCCACGAATTTCCTCGCATAAACCACCTCTTCCAGAAAATTTATTGTAATCATTGATTGGCCGAGAGGCACATAATGACCACCTCAGAAGGATCCGCCGTATTCCCCAAAAGGCTTTTGTCCGATAAACAGGTCACCTTCTGTTCTATACAAATCAATCTAGCTATGCTGTCCTCGGAAGGAAAATGTGTCCCTTGGCCAACTTTGCCTTATCAGTGGAGCGAATAACTAAATAGCATTTGAAGCCATGGTGCTCAAAAACGGCAGGTAGTTTCTGAATGAGAGACCCCGACGTAATTGAGTCTGTTCACCACACTTGCAATATTGGTCTCCCTCTGGCACTCACCGCCCGACCTAATGAGTACGGCGACTTATGCCCAGGTAGGCAGTTGCCAGATAAGCTCCTAAAATGAAAAAAATCGCCGCCCGACGGTGCCTCGTGGACGGACATGCCAGTTAAGGATTGGTTAACTATCGAAATGGAAGCAGAAACTTTGTTCACTGGAGCAACTGCGAAGGGAGAAGAACCCCCTAGTTTTTGGTTTCTTTTTCTTGCTCTTGCTTGTCTTCATTGAAGGGTTTGGCGAGGAGTGAGCTCACTTCTCTCCACTCCTAGAAGGGGCCCCAAGCCCACAAGACCCGGCTTCAACTAGATCCTTCTCCAAAATTGAGAAGAACTTTGCATTCAAGGGGGCACCAGTCGGCCCCATGTCGCCTGACGAGCAACTTGCATAGGGGTGTACTCAGTTTTAGTGCCTGTCACCTAGCCCAGATTAGTCCCTCAAGGATACCTCGTCATCTGGTACGTGGGATCCTCTGGGATCATCTCCACCTCGGGAGGGCCTCCAACTGCCCACCCCATGGTGTCGGGTATTCTAACCGCGGACTCATAAAGCCCACGGCCCTTCACGAACGTTACTGGGGCCGGCAGGCCGACCAGCAATACGAAGACAGGTGAGCGGATATGACGGCTCCCATCAACCGACAAAGCCCGGGGCACGACGCCACCTCTTACCCCTCTAAGTGAGTTAAGGTGGTTAGGCTTCCCCCATCACGGGGGGGAGACCATGGCGCGCGTCTTCTGCTTCGCCCTTCCTAGCGGGGTTGTGATAAAGCAAAAGGAGTCCCACCGCATCTGAAGAATCGCTTGGAGTCAACTCTCCAAAATATGTAAGGGGAAACCCCAAAACCAGTGACAAGTGGAGAGGGAAAAGAACCATATCAGCTAGGAGAATATTCGCGGGGCCCTTGAGAGAGTATAGGGGCTCACCAATATACTAGAGTCACCCGAAGGCAACTCTCTACAAAGAGGTGAGGGGAAAACCACCGAACCCATATCTATTGGAGAAGGAAGAACTTCTTCTCTGCAAGGAAATACTTGGTGGAGCCTCTGAAACAGCACCGGGTGGCGGGGCACCTCCTTAGAAGAGGCCAATCTACCCGAGGGAAGCTCCAACTGGGATAAAAAGGAGACCTCTTTATCGGTCGAGGGTGGTGAGAGTGAAGCTACTCAACCAAGATTGAGTGGTAAATAGAGGGGGGGGGGTGTAGTCGCTCATGGCCTCTACGAAGAAATTAAGTGATTAGGCCAGCAAAGTCTCTACTATGACCTAAAAAATGCATCAGCCAAGTGGCGGCCTCTTAACCCGCTCGATGCCGCTTGGACGAGCAGTATACGCCATCACCACCACCACTCTGAAAAACCCAGATCAAAACTTACCGATTGTGTGGTAAGCAGGTCGGATTGGCGGATCTGGCTTAGTGATAAGGCTCAGAGAGGACGGAGTTACTACACCTAACAACCAGTTGGTACAAAAAAAAATTCTCTGTCCAAAAAAAAGAGCTGAGTCGTCATCGGAGAGATCCATAGGCAATAAAGGATGGGGCAAATGAAATGGTAGAGAAAGGGACTGACGTACTGGATTGGGTACATAAAGGACTCGGGAAACACACCAGCTAACCCAGGCCTAGACCAAGGGTAGAAGTACACACAGAGCTCTAGCACGTGCATCACCATTTAGGTATAAATAGCGTAACCAACTACACAGGGTACTTCTATGTATAAAGGAGATAAGGGGAGCTGGTAGAGAAAAGAAGAATGCAGAAGTTAGCCGAAGAAGGAGGAGAGGCCTAGCTGGTGCCGCACGGGCAGTTGAGTCCTTGTAGCAAAACGACCAAAAGAAAACACATTCCCGTCCCATTTATGGGGTGGGATGGCCAACATGTCTCTGTAATCGGCCGCAGTGAGCCTTCATCCGACCGCGATCCACACCGACGCTGCCGGTGTTGTTCTCACTACCGGTCGTTAAGCAGAGACCTTTCCCGTTCTTGAGCTTTTCAGCGACTTTGTGGACGGTCAGCCAGCTAACATTGAGCCGCTTGGGAATGTGGGACTTGTTGTGCCCGCGCATAGGAGAGCAGAGATCTCGATTCTTTTCACTTCCATCTCAACAAACCTTTACAGAATGGAAAGGATTTTTTATGATACGTGCTGGTAAAATACAACTTTAAGTTTGTTTTACGGAACTTTTTCTATCACACCCATAAACCTCACGAAATATAAACAAGGTCTGCTAACCAAAGAGTCGCGTGCTCTCACTTATTCTGATTTATGACCTTTCGACCTTCAAAACATTCAATAATCTCGTACTTACCTGGGAAGGACCTTGACAATTCTATAATGGAAACAACATAAGTGTTTCAAATTTCGTTAGAATCGGCCATATATGTATTAATGATGTCCAAAACAAAATAATTCCCGGGCTAACTTTGGGATGAGTTTGACAATTAAATCCTTCGAAAGAGAATGTAAAACAACATATGTGTTTCAAATATCGTTAGAATTGGCCGAATAGTTACAATGTTATTACAAAAAAGCAAAACAGGGACCGACCAACCGACATAGTGAGATGTCTAGTTGCTCGCGACTAGACCCGCACACGAGTAAAAAAAACATGAGTTTTGGGAGGAATCGGTAGATAGAAGAATTTTATAGCTTGCCCTATTTCAGCCCCATTTTTTTCTTGCAATAAGAAGAAATCAACCTAGCCTAGCTAAAAATAGCGAAGCCTGTATCGAAAACATAATTAAAATAACTTCAATCGTGTGAAATTAGAGTAATTCCTATATGAATAGGCTATACTGTGACGTCAAAGCATTGAAACATGCGAGGGATAGACTTTAATTGGCAAAACTTAGAACAAACAAATATCAAATACCTTAAAAGAAAATATCGAATCCCGCATCAAAAGCCCAATTAAAATGCCTTTAGTCGTGTGAAATTAGAGAAATTGATTTAGAAATAGGCTCTGATGTGACGTCATGAGCTTAAAAATTGAAAGAAATAGATTGAATTTGGCGAAACGAAGATGAACTTAATTGATTTGGGAGAAACCTAGAAAAAAATGACCTAACCTACCTAAAAATATCGAAGCCCGCATCGAAAACTCAATTAAAATAGATTTAATCAGGTGAAATTTGCGATATTCCTATAGAAATGGGCTAAAATGTGACGCCATAACGTTGATACATGAGAGGAATAGACCTCAATTGGAGCAAAGTACAATAACTAAACCTAAACGAGCTACAAATATCGAAGTCCGCATCGAAAACACAATTAAAATATGTAGCTTTAATCATGTGCACAAAAGCAATTCCTATATAAGTAGGCTAAAGGAAATAACGGAACCTCGGCTATTTTGGTTTGGGGTTTAGTCGTGTGCGAGTCAGGTCGCCAGCGACTCTACATCTCAACATGTCGGTCGGTCGGTCGGTCCCCGTTCTGCTTTTTTGTTTTGTTTTTGTAATAACATTGTAACTATTCGGCCGATTCTAATGAAATTTGAAACCCTTATGTTCTTTAACATTTTCTTTCGAATAGTATAATTGCCAAAGTCCTCCCAAGGTTAATCCGGGAATTATCTTGTTTTGGGTATAGCACCATAACTATTCGGCCGATTCTAACGAAATTCAAAACCATTATGTTGTTTTACATTATCTTTTGAATGATATAATTGCCAAAGTCCCCCCGAGCTTAGCCCCGTAATTATTTTATTTGGGGAATGACATCATAACTATTCGGCCGATTCTAACGAAATTTAAAACCATTATGTTGTTTTACATTCTCTTTCAAATGATATAATTACCAGAATCCTATCAAAGTTATCTTGAGAATAATTTTTTTTTGTCAATAACATCATAATTTATCGGCCGATACTCTGCTCGACTAGACTAGGCTATAATATGCTATACTCTGCTAGGCAAGCCTAGAATAGGCTATGCTATGCTAGGATATTATAGGCTAGGCTATACTATGCTAAGCTATGCTAAGATAGAATGTACAAGGGTAAAAAATACTATGCTAATTTAGGCTATAATATGCTATGATAGGATAGCATATAGTAACATATGTTAGGATAGACAATAATAAGCTATGCTTTACTAGGGTATAATAGTATAGAATTGTTTATACATGTCTAGGATAGTTAATGCTAGGCTAAGTTATGCTATGCTATGCTAGACTAAGCTATACTAGGCTAGGCAGGGTCTTTTGCAGTCTCCTTCTTTTCTTATGTTCTTATGTTCTTATGTACTAGTAGGGCGGGTCATACTCTAGAATTGTATAAAACTGGTGATGGAGGGGGTATTAAAATGATGAATATTCGTGAAAAGAACATGCTTTTGGTAGAAAATTTAAATTTTGATTGATCTAACCTACATCAATTTGAAGTTGAAATATTGTTAGTTCTGTGTCATTTACTATATTTTACTATTATTTTAGTTACCCATAAAAGATCAAATTTACCGTTTTCTATCATCAATACACTTATGTAGTCTGAAAGATATTTGTCTAAAAAAATTTAAAAATGTAATAGAGAGAACCGAGAAGAAAGAAACCTGTTAAAAATTACCCTTAATTTAGTTTAGTGTAACTCCAAAAGGGCAAGTAGCCATTACTCATTACTCAGTGGAAGACAATATTCCAGTAGTGTTGCCAGTTCTGGTAACTATTGTAACTGGTAACTGTTTATAGAGCATTTACATTTTATTTGAGTGCTAGTAAAGGATGTGGATAATTGTAGAATAACATATAATTGTTTGGTAGAGATTATTTCTTAATCTAAGTGCCATCTTTTCATTTGCAGATATACCTGCGCTTAGTGTGACAATGGCGAAAATCAAGACAAGGTCCAAATCAAGTTCTCATCTAACTAATTTTGTTGGGACTGGGCAAGAGGTGATGGTGTCTGAGTTACCAACAATAAGAGATATTTTGAGGTACGGCATCTACCCGAGGGAGCAAAGTGAAAATGACCGGAGAAATTATGAAGTGGACCAGCTGGTAAAAGACATGTATCAGGGCTTGATTAATCAGTGGACCAAAGCTAATGCTCTCTTCAAACCACCTGTTGTAAATCAAAAGGTCACAATAATATCAAAGCTTAAGGAGGTGTGGAAGGAGGCAGTAAAGATTACCCTTGGTAAAGGAAAAATTGAAGTAAGAGAGTTATTCATTGCCAAACTAGATAACTTATTTGATATATTGACATGTAAATATCAAATTTCCATTTGTGGGGAAGTAGGTTGTAATGGCTGTGAGACTGAAGCCCACATTAACTGCTGTTGTAGTAAAGAGAAAAAAATACCTACTAGGGAACTGGCCTTTATTAAATGACAAAAGGTGAAGGTTGGAAGTAAATGTACCTTTCAAATTGGAGGTCCTGATATTCCAGAGCATAATAAACAATTGAGAACTTTAGAAAAGAAAAAAAAGAAAGGATAGCAGAAAGAAAGAGAAAAGTAAGGAGGAAAGCGCTGTTTTAGCAGGAAAAGCAGCAAGAAAAGAAATCGAGCATTTTTTGGCAGAAGGTAAAGATCTGGAGGCAGAATATTCTGATGGTGACAACAGTTTGGGTGATGAAGTAACTTTTGAAGCTGTCCAAGAGCCGGAATCTTACAGTAGGAATAGAAAGAATTATGATGAAATTCCAAATATTGCTCTTGCTAGTATAAGGTATGGTGTCGGATTGAGATCAACTGCAGCTATAACAACAACAGCTTTAATAGATACTGGATTCATTACTGAGAAAGATACAAGTAAAGTGATTGATAAGAATAAAGTTAAGAGAGCACAGAAAAGATAATGACAGTTATTTAACATGAGTTTGAGGAAAATTTAAAGAATGCTGGCGGAATTTCTTTTGTTCTCTGTGATGGACGAATTGATGTGACAAATTTTATGATGGAGGCAGAGGGAAGTGAAAAATTGTTTCCAGCAAACAACAAAAGAAGAGCATTACATTGTCATCAGTGAGCCTTGGAGCAATTACCTCTTCCACTTTATCCTAGAAAAGCCTACTTAAGAAGAATCACATGCAGACAAGATCGCTAAGGCTATGTTTGGATGGCTGAAGGAAAGGAGACTCCACGAATGCAAACACAGGTGTAAATGCTGGAGTAATGCGAAAAATAGATCTCCGTTTGGACAGAAAGCTTGTTTGATTGGTCTGTAACCTGCACACTGGGGAACTTCCTCTCCGTCATCTAATCATCAACCTGGATGGCCCCAAAATATCTGACAACAGATATTCCAGACCAATAGAAAAGCTCCTTGACTCTGTTACGGACTTGGATATCAACCCAAATTTCACTCAAATATCTTTAGGTCCTCCTTTTACCAAGATACCTCAGGAAGTGATGCAAGATCTCTCCACTGATCAACACTATGGCTATAGAATTGTATCGGCAATCAGAGAGGGAGTGCTTCGTACAGGTCTTTCTCCATTGGAAATAACACCAGTAAACCATGGTCGCTGGTTGACCACAGCTAACAGACTTCTTCGGCTGTGGGTGTCAAAGCATGAGCTCAAAGGAAAAGCCTTTAATAATCTACGACTGATTGTTGAGTTCATCATTGGTGTATATTACCTATGCTGGTTTAACGTTAAGATTAAGCACTCTTGGACCGAGGGACCTAGGCACATTCTTTATCAACTTCACTGCCATAAGTCTCAGAGAAAAGAAGTGTTGGATATTGTTTTATCAACTGTTAAGAGATCGTTAGCTATGCATACAGTGAAGCCATCCTCCAAACCCTCCTATGCTCTGAAGATCAGGCGGAGAAAAATGAAAAAGTGAAGATAATCCAGACTATCAAGGTAGAAGGGGACCCAGATACTCAAGTGGGAGACTCCTTTGTAAGGCTTAGAAGGACACCAGACATCAATTGTGATGTTACCAGGATTGGAGACCTGATAAATTGGTCAGAGGATGTCTCTGAGCCACCTCACACTTGCTCTTTAAGTACTTCTGAATCGAAAAACTTCATTGACTCTCCTATGAAAGTACCTGACTGGCCTTGTCACACACAGATCATTGAGAGGGTTGTAAGAATGGTGACTGAGGCTTCTTTCAAATATTTCTCACATGAAAAGAGGGATGGAGGAATCAGGGCACAAGAGACAAGTAGACATCTGATGTCCAAGAATGAGTCAAAGCAAGATTTGTGTGCTCTGGTGAAGTTTAACTTTTGAATATAACCCAAAGTGACCCATGCAGCTATATGTGGAGCTTTGCCTACACTTTTCTCACTCAATAAACATGTAAATTTGAGGTTACATAAACTCGTGACGAAAGGGAAAAAATTACCTTTATTTAAATGGAAATTGATGTAGGTAGGAGCAATTGTATAACAAAATAGTTACTTTTCAAAATCTACACCGGAAAACTATCATTTAAGCACCTATCATTAAAGGATTTAATGAAAATATCTGGTTGCCCCAAAGTATGACCCGCCCTACTATACTAGGCTAAGCTAGGCTATGGTATGCTAGGTTATGCTATGATATACTAAGCTATTCTACACTAGGCTAGTCTTCTCTATACCAGGCTAGATAAGCGAGGCTTTACTAGAGTAGGCTAGGCCATGCTATTGATGCTATGCAACCTTAGGCTAAGATCTAATTGTCTAGTCTAGGCTAAGCTAGGCGATACTATGATATACTATACTATTCTAACTAGGCTAGAGTAGGGTAGGGTAAGGTAGGCTATGATATACTATACTAGTCTAGGCTAGGATATGCTAACTAGGCTAGGTGAGAATATAGTAGGCGCGACTCCAGTGAACTAGGCTAAGCTAGGCTATATTAGACTAGGGTAAGCTAAGCTAGGCTAGACTAAGTTTTAATCTTTAATATAGGCTGCGCTAAGCTAGGCTAGTTTATACTTTGCTAAGCAGGCTAGGCTATACTTTGATTAGCTAGGCTAGGCTAGGATACACTGTGATGGGCTCAGGCATACTATACTAAACGAGGTTATTCTAATATATACTATGCTAGGCTATATATGCAAGTCTATACTATACTAGGGTATAATAGGTTACGCCTGGGATTTATTTTGTTTTGGCAATAACATCATAACTATTTGGTCGATTCTAACGAAATTTGAACCCTTATGTTGTTTTAAATTCTCTTTCGAATGAAATAATTGCTAAGGTCCTTCTAAAGTTAGCTCGGAAGTTAGTTTTGGGGACAACAACTTCATAACTATTCGGCTTATTCTAACAAATTTGAAACTCTTATATTGTTTTACATTCCCTTTCAAATAATATAATTGCTAAAGTCACCCAAGCCTAGCCAGGGAATTAGATTTATGGGGCAATAATATCATAACTATTCGGCCGATTCTAACGAAATTTCGAAAACCTTAAGGTGTTTATATTCTATTTCGAATTGCCAAGTCATCCCAAGGTTAAACCGGGAATTATTGAAAGTTTTCAAAGTCGTAAGGACATAACTCAGAATAAGTGAGGGCACGCGAATTTTTGTCAGCGGACCTTGTTTTTTTATTTCTTTGAATGTGTAAGCGTACCCCCATCCCCTTGGTTTGGGCGATTAAAACAAGAGCAGAGATTTGTAGGGTAATGTTTGAAATTATTTTGAAATGACTTTAAGTGGCTATTGTTATTTTATAAGGTTAGTTCATATATTTTGCTTAGTCACGTTGCTGTTTTTTTTATTTATTTGGCTATTTAATCGTTTTCCAGCTTGGTTTGGGATGTTAAAATTATTTTAGGGATTTATAGACTAATGTTCAAAATTATTTGGCAATTGCTTTGAGCGGCGATTAATTTATAAGAGGTTCTTTCCTTTTTATTGCTTAGTTACGTTTGTGGTATTTGTATTTAGTTAGCTACTTAATCGATTTCCATCTGGGTTTGAGCTAGTGAAATAAATCCAAAGATTTGAAAATTAATGTATACAATTATTAGGACACCGCTATGAGCGGCTTTTTTTTTAGAGGTTATTCCCTAATTTTGGTCCATTTCCCCATTTTCCCAGGGTTTTCGCTAATTAATTAGATGCATGGATATTTCAGTTAATTTATTTGAGTGATATTCTGTACCTCGGACTGGCTATTAAAGAAAAAAAAGTTTTTGCAGAAATCAGTAGCTAGAAGAATTTTCTAGCTTGCACTTCTCCGAACCCGTTTTTTTTCTTGCGGTTTCGTTTTTTTTGACGGCTCTGAACTGACTTCAGGGCGGCTATGAATTTATTAAAGTAGAAAATAATTTGGACACCGCTATTAGAGGCTTTTTATTTTTTTTAGAGGTAATTCCCTATTTATTGCTTAGTCACGTTTTTTACATTGCGATGGGCGGCCCTTTTTACCTTTCCTAACGCATTTTTGTGCTATTTCCCGTTTTTCCCCATGGTTTCGTTAAAGAATTAGATTCATGGATGTTTCAGTCAATTTATTTGAGTGATATTCCGAACCTCGGACCGGCTATTAAAGAAAAAAAAGAAGACTTTTTGCAGAAATCGATAGCTAGAAGAATTTTATAGCTTGCCCTTTTTCAGCCTCGTTTTTATTTCCTTGCGGTTCCGTTTACTTTGAAAGCTCTGATGTGACGTCAGAACCTTAAATCCTGGAATAAATATAGACTTTAGCAAAACGTAGTAGGACTTTGGTAATGATATCATTCGAAGGAGAATAAAAAAAAACAACATAAGTCATTCAAATTTCGTTAGAATCGGCCGAATAGTTACAATGTTATTACAAAAACAAAAAAAAGCAAAACGGGGACTGACAGATCGAACAGCATAGTGAGATGTAGATTCGCTCACGCCTAGACTCACACACGACTAAAAACGAATGTAACTTACTTTGGCAAAACCTGGAAGATCAAGAGAAAAAGAAAGGAAAGAAGAAAGAAAGAATGTTGAGGAAATAGAGAAGTGAATGAAGGAAAGAAGAACGAAGAAAGAAAAGAGAAGAGGAGAAGAGTTCGAAGGAAGATTGGTGAAAGGAGAAAGAAACAAGGATAGAGTTACGGAATAAAGCAGGAAACAAGAAATAAGGAAGACTGTAGGAGAAGAGGTGAAAAGGGAAGGAAGTAGAGAAGAAGGTAGGAAGTTTGGAGGAGAGGAGCAGAGGTAAGGATAGACGAAGGGAGGAACAGAAGGGAGAAGAAAGAAGGATTTTTTTTAGAAATGGAGGTGAGAAGCAAGGAGAGAGGGAGGAAGGAAGAAAGTAGAGAAAAGAAAGTTAGAGTAAAGTGGATAAGAAGAAAGGATAAAGGAATTAAGGAAGGAGAGAAGAAAGAAGGCGAGAATAAATAAGAAACGTTGGGGAAAAAGAGGAGAAAATGAAGGCTAGAGCGATGGAAGAGAAGAAAGATGAAATGAGGAGATAGGATAGAAGAAAGGACCAAGGAAGTAGAGAAGAAAGAGAAGGTTTGGTGGAAACAAGAAAATGAGAAAAGATAAAGGGAGAGAGAGGACAGAAAGAAGAATGATGGAAGGAGTAGATACGGAAATATAGAGGAAAGTAGGAATAAAGGAGATAAGAAAGAAGGAAGTTTGGAGTAAAAGGAGGAGACAATAAAATAAGATGAAGTAATGAAGAAAGCTTATAAGAAAGGAGTGAGGTTGGAAGATAAGAGAAAAGAAAGAAGAAGGATGTTCTGAAACAAAGAGTAGAGTAGGAAGAATAGAAGAATGAAGTAGAAAATAAGAAAAGAAGGTTCTAGGAAGGAAAAAAGAAGGAGAGACAAAAGAAAGTTGTAATTAGGAGGAGAGAAGGAAGGTAAGTGGAACGGAGGAAAAAAGGAGTAAAGAACGACTGAATGTTGGAGGAAATGAGGTAAGAAGGAAGGATAGAAAGAAAGGAGAAAAGTAAGAGAAAAACTGAAAAAGAAAGAAGGAATGGAAGAGAGAATGAGGAAAGAGGCAGAGATGATTATGGATAAAAGAAAGAAAAAAATAAGGTTGCAGGAAAGGATAGGAATAGGAAAGATGAAAGAAGGGAGGAGAGAAGGAAAAAAATATGGCATTTTGGAGGAAAGTAAAAGATTAGGAATGTTAAAGGTAGGGATGAAGGAAAGAGAGAGAAGATTCTAGGTCGTACGAATAGTAAGAAAAAGAAGAGAAGAAAAAAAGGAGGGATGTAGAAATGGAATAAAGAAGGGGAGAAAGAAGGAAAAAAGGTGTGTGAAAGGAAGAGAGAAGGAAGGATAGAGGAAGTAACGAATAAAGTATAGATGACAGAAGGTAGGATGGAGGAAATGAGGGGAGAGTCGAAGGATGTTTGGAGGCACGTAGTAGAATAGGACGTATAGAAGAAGGAAGAAGAGTGTCAAGAAATGAGAGAGAGAGAGAGAGACAGAGAGAGAGAGAGAGAGAGGGAGAGAGAGCGAGCGGGTGTGATCGAGCACGAGCAGGGATTCCGAGCGAAGCAGCCTTGCTTGCAGACCTTGGGTAAACTTCCGTAACGATAACGCGCCAGAAACTCGTCGTCCAGGAGAGATGTAGATACAGATAAAAGGAAGAACGAAAGTGAGAATAACGAAGGAAGTTTGGAGGCAAAAAAGAGGATAAAAGGAAGGAAAAGAAAGGAAGTAAGGAGGAGATAAGATAGAAGTAATGTCTAAGGAGAGGATGGAGGATAGAGTAACGGTAGAAAGAAGGAGAGAAGAAAAAAGGATGGTTAAAGGAACGTAGGAGAAAAGGAAGAATGGAGGAAGTGATTGAACGAAGGATAAAATAGACAAGGAAGGTTGGAGGAAAGGAGCTGAGAAGGACGGATAGAGGAAAGGAGGAATCATCGTGAGAAGAAAGAAAGGCAAGTGGAGAAAGGGAAGCGAAGAGGAAGGATAGAGTAAGTTAGGTGGGAAGGAGAGAAGGAATGTTGGAGAAAGCAGGAGAGAAAGAAGGATAGAGAAACGGAGGAAGGAAGGAAAGAAGAAATAAGCATGGTTGTAGGAACGGAGGAGAGGAGAAAGGAATGATGGTTAGGGTAACGTAGGAGAGAAGGAAGGATAGGAGAAAGGAAGAAAATAAATTAAGTTCACAGTGCCAAATCTGTTCAGCCTTGGTGCCGAGAGTGAGGCGCAATTTTAAACTTGATCCAACGACTTCATATAAAGACTGCGCTCAAAAGTACGAACTTGTACAACTTTGATAATGTCTAAATATGGATTGAAGTGTAATGAATTGAAAAAGGAATGGTGCCTGTAAAGCATTAACCAAAACCTATGAGCCCAAGGTTCAAGAGATGTAAAGGACACCCCCTAAAGTCTTCAAGAAACAATGATGTTCAAACGATAACACTGGTCAACAGCCATTATGGTTCACATATGAGATTATGCTCACACAACTAATTTCATATTTTGCTGATTTTGAATCTGATATTTGTTTTGTTTTATCAGACTTGGTTTTATTAAATAAATCAATAGGTACAAATATTCAATATTCCATCACTTGTGTCGTGCAACAGATATTTAACCCAAAACAGACCAGCTTGTCTCTTATGTGACTGTGCTTACATCACTGATTTCACATTGTTGAGTGTGATTTAGATGTTTTATTCTACTATCAGATCTAATTTCTCAAACATTCAGAAAAATAGTAAATATGATGACATTAATTGTCTCACGCAAGATATATCGATATTAAACACGTCACAGATAAGCTCATAAGAAACTGCACCAGGAAGCATAAGTTCAAATCCTTTATAATTGACAAAATATGAAGTTCTAAAAGGAAATCTGAACTTTGCATTTTCATTTGTACAGCTCGCTCTCTTCTCGTTGCAGCGTCCAGCAATAGTCGCCCATCATGTTAGAACTGATTTGTGTTGATATCTGCTCTCCATTATGGCGATGTCTTGATGAAATCTTTCACTGTGTTCATCACTAATGTATCGAAGGTTATCTGTGAAAAATTCAATAAGGGAGTGGCAAAAATTCAATTTCAGTGAGATCCTTGCTCCCAGTGCATGATAATTCTGCAGCATGGTTGTAACGATTTCTTTGTAGGTGTCAGCACGATAGTTACCAAGAAAAAACTTTGACACATTGACAAATGAATCCCATGAATTTTTCTCCGGTTGGTTCAAGGTCTTGGCGAATTCGCTATCATGAACTAGTATGCGAATCTGTGGTCCATTCAAGACACCTGCTTCCAACTTGGCTTCGGAAACCACACCATCTAGTTTCTGACATAAGTATCGCAACAAAGCACAAGATTGATACATAGCCTTGATGAAATTTTTAGTCAGACCGAGCTTTAGATGCAGTGGGGGCATAAATATTTTTTTGGATCTACGAGAGGATTGAACCTTCCTGGCGCATCTCTTGGTTTTGTCGGCCATTCCTTTGCTGTCCCACAAACACAAAAAGCACATTGGTTTTTTTTGTCTAGCCACTCTGAGTGCCCAGTAGTAAACAAATGACTTTGAGATTCCTACATATTTTCCACTGATGTTTCTCGTACTCTATAGCGGCTAACAAAATCTTTATTGTTTAATAGCTCTCAGCCTTTTTTGCTTCATGTGCTATTGGGACAGATGGAAACCGATTGCCATTGTGTAAAAGAACAGCTTTCAGAGATTCTTTTCCAGAGTCTATAAGCAGCCTCCACTCATCTGACTTGTATGGTTCAGACTTGCAGAATTGTTGCATGAGAAATGCTGCATGCTCACAGTAACAAAGGTTGCTTGCCATCTTGAAAAATACAGACAGCTCTCTATATCGGCAATGAGCTGTAGTGATACGCACTCCAGCTTCCAGCAGGTTACGCTGCTTTAGTCTGCATCAAAGAACTTCGGCATTTTCTTTGGACAAGTCTAGGTCCCTGATGAGATCATGAAGCGCTTCTTGAGTAAAGAGTTTAACTCTGGTATTTTCAGTCATCCTGGTAGTCGTCTTCATTTGAGGTAGAATTAGAATCGGAATCACTCATCAACTCTTGTTCAGTCGGTGGATTTGTGACTGGGAGTTCAGCGCTGTGAGGAACTAGTCGGATTGCAGAGCAATATTGGGGTATTTCACCTTGCCTCGTGTTTCAATGATTATTCCCTTGATGTTTGTGAGGCAGAAGTAGCAGTCACTGCTGTGGTCTTTGGGTTCACGCCCTATCATTGGTACAGAAAACGACATTCCTGACCTTCGCTTACCACACATCCACCCTCTCGGGTGGTTGACATAAGACTTACAAGCTATATGAGGTGCCCATTTCTTGGCTTGGTCACCCAAAGGACACTTGACGTAACTTTTTTAGTTCAGTTGAACAGCTTTTGTGATTGTATTCTTGAGGCTAACAGGAGTGAAGGTGCCACATATGTAACAAAAACGATCAGCATCGTTCACGCACTTGCCACGTTCCTTGTTGTGTTAAGTTCAGAGTAATTATAAATTAGTCAGTTGTAGATATGCACTATCATGAACCAGCAATCTGAAACAAACAAAAAAAACACAAATTAGGAAAGAAATATTGCATAAGTGGAACCAATGAACATATAAATTAGTGTATGAATAACATGGTGCACCAAATACATATATAGATATGCTGGTTCTGGAAAACTGAGCTCGATACAGTTATACGAATGTCATTATTGAATTCAGCACATTCAATTACCCTAGAATCAGATATTTTTGGTGACCAATGTAATCAAACCAGCTACAAGGTTGACTCTTGTGTGAGTGTGTGTGTATTAGGGCGTGGGTATGTAAGTAGGTGGCTAAATGGTTGGGAATGGGTGGAGCAACGCTATTCATCCCTTCCCGGAAGGAAGCACTCAGAGGAGGCTCATTCATTGAATGTTCGTTGTTGTGTGGGAGCTATTTTTGTTCTTTCCATGATTGTATGTATGTGTGCGCGTGAATGTGGGTACATGTGTGTGGAATATATCTAAATGAATGCCTCTACACGCAAATGAGTACATGTTTGTTTTAATCGGCGTACATTCTCGTGTATATTGTTTCTGTAAACGCTTAGATGCACGTAAATGTATTATGTATGTATCAATTCGCATACATGTTGTGCGAGTGTATTTTGTGTGAGTGCACGTGCATGCAAATATATCTATTTGTTGTATTTGAATACATGCACATACACGTGCTTGAGTATTATTTGTGTGTGAATGCACGTGCATGCATGTGTGTCTGTGTATATGTGTAAGAAAAATAAAGCGATCAGTGAGATTGAGAGAAAGTGTAGGATGTTATTGAAAGAAGGGGGAGGGACAGAAAATTATCATTCTAACCCTTTGCTCTCACTTTTACACATATACACTCACTCTTCGTCCCACCTGAAAGGCGTATACCAATGTGGGCATCTCTGCTAGAAAGATTTTGAAAACGTTCATAAAATGATGAAGTTAGGTGGTGGGAAGAATTGGGATGATGCGTTACTCTCCCGAACTGACTCCTGTTCCTCAAGGATTGTTTGAAAAATGAGGTATAATTCAAGAATGAAATAAAAGGTGAGGTAAAGAAAATAGGTGTTGAGCCAGTGTCTAAGTTACAGATAACATTCATATTTGAGGAGGTAATAAACGCTCATTCACGACCAAAGCGACTTTTTATGGGTAGCTCAAACACGAAGCATTTATGCTGAACGGTCGGTTCTAATATCCCTTTATTCTTCTCGCTAATGTGCCAAGTTCTAGGAGACAAGATGCGGTAGATTACAAACAGCCGTTCATCTAGGCCTATCTGCATCCTTCTACCAGAGGATAAGATTACTAGACAGATGGGCAATCATGAGATGAATAAATGGACTCTCACAAGTAGCATTGAATGGTTCTGTGTGACTAATTCATAGTAATGGAAACCTACTTACTAATTTCCGGTCATAATGTTGCAAAAGGGAATTCCACAAGGAGGAACGCTTTGTACGTACTCAATTTTTGCCGTTAAAGTGAATAATTTATTCGCTTTGTATCAATGCGCGTCGTGTTTGAACATTGAGGATTCTTTTATAGAGACGAAAGCAATGCAGAAAAAATATGCCGACAACGCTAAAAAAATCGAAACGTTTGTTTTTGTGTTTCATGAGAACTCACATATTGCACGTTTGTTCTTTATTTGTGCTCGTCTTTATCCTTATGCCTTGCTACTCTTCTTTATTATTTGTCATCAAAAGCTTTGTTCGCTGGTTGACGGATGTAAGTCGTTATATCATACTTCCTGTTGCATCTGAGTTGAACACTTGAAGTTTGCTACATAATGGCCCTTGTTATTCTCAGAAACTGCTTCTCTGCTCGCTATCTAAACAAGTTCATCCGTTTCTCTTTTTATACTAGTATTGGTCTTTTGTGCTTGAAAAGTCTTTTTAATTTAGCTTGTACAGACCAGTGAATGTTCTGGGTGAGGGGAGTATTTTTATTTCATTTGCTACTAAATCTTATTATAGCATATCAAAATTCCTTCTATTTTTACCAACGAACTTCGAGAACCCATACAACCTAACCTGACCTCTTCTAGATGTAGCTTCCCATTAAATTTTTAAATATGTACGATCTTTTACGATATTGTATTGACCATATTTAAACCATGAGTACGAATCTGCCATTACACTGACTCTATTATTTTAGACATCCTTTTATGGGTATTTTCCTTTTGTTGGAACGAGCGGTCATACTATTCACTCTGCACAAGGGAGACTTTATTAGTTAAGGTGAGAGAAGCCTCTTTTCCTGTTCAAAGAGACAATAAATATCCTTTGTGTTCTAATCCTATCATCTTTTTTTCGGTTGTGTTTCTTTAGTCCTTCCGTTATACCTACTTTAACTTTCTTTCCCTCAATGACCACATATTGCAACGTGAAATTTTTCTAACATACTGGCTGCATGTGGTCAGCCAATAGTAGCATACAATTGACTTTTATTGTATTTAGGTATCGTACTTAAGTCTCAAAAAATCTAGGGCAAGTTTAGAAGTATTTGGTACCCTAGCCTTATCTTTAACACCTGCCGTGTCTAATTTTTTTCCTTAACCACATTGCCAATAATATTAAAGGAGGTTGGCATACATCAATGCAGTGACGTCCACAGACTTTCGGAAGTGCATTGGATGAGTTGAAAAACAAAACGTTCTTGAGCCTCTTCGTGACTTTATGGACGGTCAAATGGCTGATGTTGAGCCGCTTGGTGATGTCGAACTTGTTGTGCCCCGTGCTCAGGAATGCTGAAATCTTGATTTTTTTCACTTCCATCTTGATAAACCTGTACACAATGGAAATGACGTTTTATTAATTCGAAAAATCTGCAACTCCAAAAAAAATTTAAAGCAAAAAATAATGTTTAGTCACAAATACAATTTATAGTAAAAACTGAAATTTGTGTAAAACAACACCCTGGACTCGCCAAAATCTTCCAAGTGCGAGTAGGCACTTCTTTGTTTCTGAGGTGGTATGGTTAGGACTGAAAGTGAGGACTGGATGAAAGTCGGAGTAGATATAATACATAGAGCTCATGTTAGCCGAGTGGATACGGCGTTGGTCTCCCAAAGGCGAGGTACCGGGTTCGATCCCGGCATGAGCGGACACAAACGTCAGCGCACGGAGAGATCTGGCTACCGACTGGTGGATGCACTGTGCTCACCCCTGTATTCGGGTGGGTAGATCTTACACTTATCACCACACGCATAGCCAATTACAACACTGATTTCTTTTCTCTCCCGTGTTCGCAGCACAACACACACTGTTCCAAGGAATCCTGCCGATGGGTATCTATATCGACATACTCGTACCTTTGACGCGGAACAGGTTCCTCTAACCCGGGGTGACGAAGGTTCCATCTGAGCCCTGTTTGGTGTCAAAAACAATACTTCCTGGCACCTCCTCCCAAAAGAGAACCGGCTCCTAGTGCCCTCGGGCCGACCAGCGATTGTCATACTGACCTTTATGTAGATTTCATTATCTGGTTGGGGTTCCTCCTGGATCAAGGAGGAAGGGTTGGCGTCGACTAACTAACTAACTAACTAAGTATAATACAGATGAGGTGGTGTTAGTCTTTATTTTCTGTCACAGCTCTCACAAACCTCTCATATATATGAGTAAAACATACTCATTACACATGAAGTGACATTACATTGATCAACTCAGATTAATTTCATCTTTCGATCTGTTCACTTTTCTTTCATTTATTTCTTTACCAATTCTAGTTCTCAGTTCTAGAAAATGCTGGGCATTTACATTTACTTCGATTCGAGATTATTTCAGGTAATTGAATTAAACCTCTTATTGTGTTCATCTTAAAACCAGCAGAGGTTCTTTGTCTAAAATAATGTTCGAAAAATATATAATGTCAAAGGAAATGCTTGACTTTTCGTTTCGAAGTCAGAAATCTATTCAGTCAGGTAACTGAGTAAGCAATTTTTTTGTTATATTAGTAATAAGCTTAGTTTTTACAGTTACAGACATGGATTTCACAGTGTAAAATTCTAAGTTTATATATATATATATATATATATATATATATATATATTTGTTGGGCGACTACAGCCTTAACACTATTCCTTCTCCTAAAATGTTGGCCCTATACAGTATGTATTCCATATTACATAGAAAAATTATAATAGTTACATTTATTTATATTAATATTCTCCTCTTCTGTTTTTCTTGAAAACAAATTGTAATTGTAATATACAATCATATTTGTTTGGAAAGAACGGTAAAAAAATTTAGTTAGTTTGCGTCATTGTATTTCTTAACAGTGTTTTGATGCGTTTCAGAGTGCTAAAAGAAGGCTCAGAATCGGCCGTAGACGCTGGCGTGATTAAAAAAATTCTTCAAGAACTTTGATACTTCTGAGAAAGTGTCGACAAGTTTATCTTCATTTAAGAATCACAAACACAAGAAATACTCATGAAACCTTTGTTAGAATACATCACTTTTAATTCAGATGACATTTTTACTTTGTGCAGCATCAGTGGCGAATCCAAGATAAAAATTTGGGGGAGGGCTAACCTGAATTTTTCCCTCTGAGTAGCTTGAGAAATGGTTATATTACACAACATTGGTAATAACTGTATCCCACAAAGGAGTGAGCACTAACACTTGCAAATCCGAATTTCTTTGCTTCACATCAGAAAATTATGAATTGTGTTTTCTTTTCAGTTTTTGGACGTCAGCTAAGGATTAATACTAAATTTCATAATTATTTTTGAAATTTACCTGTACTTTAGTCATGTATCATATAAGATACATTCGATCGCAAAGGTTTAAAAACTGTTTAAATATTATTACATAACTCTTTCTGAATAGCAGAATACAAGTATGGCTTAAAAAGAAATATAAACGGGTCTGAAATTGAGCGGGGGCTTCAGCCCCCTAGCGCCCCCATCCTGGATCCGCGCCTGTGCAGGATAGGATAATTTATTTCAATGACAGCGCAGTGGTCAATTGGCAACTCTTAGAGATGTAGAATAAACTCCTTAGCATCCAAAGGGCAAAATATTTCTTAATTACTAAATCTAGTCTTCATATCGTTTGTAATTTGAATGAAGGCCAATTTTGCAATCACATCCAGTCTGTCATTTTTGGTTTATTAGATATATCTATCTCTCTGTCTTGTCTCCTTTTCCGTCTTGTGTTTGGATTTGATTATAATATTCATCTGATTTGGAGATGAACTGACCGACGTCAATTTGCAATGGACTCATAGATGATTCAAAATTCTTTATTGCTTGCACAGCAATAACACCATTAAAATTTTTTGCTTGCAAAACATTGTATGGAATATCGTCATGTTTAAGAGCAACATAAAAAATGACAACCCAAAATTAAACACTTTATTTTCAAGTGCTCTTTTGTACCCAGTAAATTCGCATATGCTTTTCTCATCCCAGCCATCATCATCGTGAATTCTTGTGAAACATTCTATTAGCTTATTTTTTGTCTCTTTAACGCTAGCAACAATCCGATGATGAAAATTCCAAGGTGTTTGAGGTACCTTAGGAATTCTAGCATTACAAAGAAGACTCCAAGGCTATTTAAAGTTGAATATAAAGCTTAATACTTTTATTTGAAGAACATAATTTTTATTACCAGATTTAACTTATGTGGGTAAAAATGAATGCAATGAGCGTGGGGAGAAAATTCTTCATATGTATATGTACACCATTATCAACTCCTTTCATGACGGCCACTCCGTCATAAGCATACGAAACAAGTTTGTTTGTAAAATTGTAATTTTTTTGTAGGTTTCAATCAGTACATTAGTCACATCACTCTCTGCTCTATCTTCAATTTGAACGAAAGACACATTTAAACAGGTTGACAATCTTTTAGAAAACACAATATGATCACAAACTGTGAACAGCCTGAAACATTGATTGTTGCGTCTGCTTGTAGAGAATAAAAATTGTTTCAGAAATTTCCTTTTTTATTTCATCTATATAAACCTCAAACATGCAGTCTCAAAGGTTATTTTGAATTGTTTTAGATATAATATTTGCCACTTTACTATTTTTTTTAAGATGATGCTTAAGTACACTCACTGTCAAGAATAGATGTATAGATCATATCTAAAAATGCCCACCCCAATTAACAGAGGTAACTCGCAGAGGCAACTTGCGTGAACCACAAAAATGTAAGCAATTAATAATTCTTGATAAAGCGCGTGTATTTTTATCAACTAATTCATTATGCTTTCGAATACTACAGTCGATAACCAGCATCAATTGCAGAATAACCTTTGTTTTCTGATAAATGTTATAAGTCATTACAGCCACTACTGGTCCACAAACATTCCCCTTTAAATAAAAGGCAATAAAAATAAAATAGAGATACTTTTTTGTATCACTCACCGTAAGCCATGGCTTCTTGTGAAACTAACAATTCGAAAAGAGGATAGAAACTCATTTTCCACTGGTTGAAAATTTGTAAAATAGTTTCTTAAATTTAATTATCAACACTTGGAAATATTAAATAATCCATTCATTCACCATGATCCTTGTACGCAGAGGTTAAAAGAAAACTCCAACTATCGAAATATGTTAAGTAGCAACGAGCTCTCTTTGGTCCTCCATTGCTCGGCCCCAAATTTGACAGATTAGCGTGAAAGAAAACGTAGCAGACAAGGGCGGCTCGTTAATGTCCCGATTCCACTGAATTTTGTTAGCGGTCTAAGGGCCAATTCATTGCGGGCCGAAACGGATGTTAAAGAGAATCTAAAATGTTATAAGCTCCGTAATTACAATACTTTTATGAAATTATAAATAATAGTTACTACAATGTGTGTTCCTTAACAAAGTCTGATATTCTTAATTTGGTGGGGCCCGGCCCTTCTGGCCCTTAATAACGAGCCGCCCATATATACATATATATATATATATATATATATATATATATATATATATATATATATATATATATATATATATATATATATATATATATATATATAATTTCACCAGGAATGAGAGTACATAGAATGCGGAGAAATTCATCTTCCTTTATTGGGTATAAACAACGTTTCGAACTGTCCGCTTATCTTCAGGTTCTATGATATAAAGGAATACATAATTTACAATGAATTATATATAATATTAAATTTTTTTTCTAGAAATTAGAATATTAAAAGTGTTGACGGATATATACAAAAAGAGAGACTTTTTTCCTATAATACAAAACCTAAGAAAATACATAATTTATAATGAGTTAGAATATTGAAAATCCTAGAGGATTATTGGTCTGACTCCAGAGAGAAGTGAGAAGGGGAGATTGAAGTGGACATAGGTAAGATTGTATTGGTAGTAAAGTCATGTCATAAGTAAGGGAGCAGCGGACGAGTCACAATTATGATTAGGGGCACGGGATTTAATATAAAGGGATTCTAGTATTCTTAAGCTTTGCTCATTGTTATCTTGATCAATTATTGTAAAATATCTATAGTTATATCCGCGTTGCATTTCATTGCATGTGCTCTGATAGGGGATGGTTCTTTATGATTAAGTGGTTTTTCAGTACGGGCGCTGATGCCCATGTGTAAGGAGAACCTTGCTCTCAGGGAGCGAATCGTGCTGCCTATGTATCCTCCTTGAAGACACCGAGGACAAGTAAATTTGAAAACAATGGTGAGTGTTTTGATGGTTCTCCCTTATATTCCTCTAGGATTTTTAATATTCTAACTCATTAGAAATTATGTATTTTCTTAGGCTTTGTATTATAGGAAAAAAGTATCTCTTTTTGTAGATATTTGTCAACACTTTTAATATTCTAATTTCTAGACAATTTTTTTAATATTACAATTCATTGTAAATTATGTATTCCTTTATATCATAGAACTCGAAGATAAGCGGACAGATAAGCGCCCTTCTCAAAGTGTCCGATTGCTTACGAAGAGCCGCGGACAGCGGTTGTGCCCCCATCCTCGTTCTACTCGACCTCTCCTCTGCCTTCGATACTATTGACCATACCGTCCTATTTGATCGTCTCCACTCTTTCCTCGGCATATCAGGCACCGTGCTGACTGGTTCCGCTCTTACCTCTCGTCTCGTACCCAATCCGTTGTGATTGACGACGTTTCATCCGACTCTACCCCCATTCGCTTTTTCGTATCTACCTTCTTCTTCTTAGTTTCCTTCTCCGTAATCTCTGTCTATCCTTCCACCTCTATGCTGATGACACTCAAATTTTCGTTTCCTCATCCCCCACGTCTCTTACCTACTCTATCACTGACCTCCTGGCTGCCTACTCCTCCATTTCTGACTGGCTCTCTACCAACTTCCTCAGGCTTAATCACTCCAAAACTGAGGTCCTCCTCGCCGGCACCCCTGCTCTTGTCAAAAAACCTGCATCTCTCTTTCCCTCGCTTACTCTGGGCGGTAATAATATCATTTTCTCTGACTGCGTTAGGAATCTGGGTGTTGTTTTTGATGAGCATCTCTCCTTTAAGCCTCATATCCGCAGTGTCAGCAAATCCTCTCTATGTTTCCTTCGTAACTTCTCTTGCATTCGCTCTCACTTTGATCGCCAAAGTCTTGAGACTGCTGTTCATGCCTTCATCACCCCACACCTTGACTACTGTAACTCTCTGCTTGTGAATCTGCCAATCTCCTCTCTCCGCCCCCTTCAACTTGTACAGAACTATGGCGCCCGGCTTCTCCTCCGTCGCCCTCGCTTCTTTCCCTCAAAACCCTTGCTACATGAACTGCACTGGCTCCCTGTCAGATCCCGTACTCACTTCAAGATACTTCTCTTCACATTTAAGGCCCTAAACAACAAGGCCCCGTCTTACCTCTCCTCTGCCCTCTTGCCATGCCATGTCCCTCGGGCCCTTCGGTCATCACATGCACCTCTTTTGAATATTCCTCGTTCATCCATCTGCTCAATGGGGGACTGCTTCTTCTCAATCTGCGCCCCTAAGTTATGGAATTCTCTTCCTGCTGAAGTCAGATCTTCTTCCTCTCTTACCACATTTAAGCGTCCCCTGAAAACGCATCTTTCAAGAATTGCCTTCTCCCCCTCTTGAATTTCCATTCTCATCTCAGCACAACGTGCGCTCTGGAAAGGCCCCAGGCCTTGAAGAGCGCATTACAAAAGACTTATTATTATTATTATAATAAATGAAGAGATGAAGATAAATTTCTCCGCATTCTATGTACTCTCATTCCTGGTGAAATTAAAGATTCGTCTGGCTAGCAGCAACCTCATCGATTATATATATATATATATATATATATATATATATATATATATATATATATATATGGAAAAATATCCAAGACAAATTGGTGCGGTTAAGGTAATGGCATAATTAGACAACTGCTCTGCTTCAGGTCCAGCAGGTGATTCTATCCTCCTTGAACTGGAAGACAACACTTAGGGATGATGGGCTGATGGATGGGTCATCCCTAAGTGTTGTCTTCCAGTTCAAGGAGGATAGAATCACCTGCTGGACCTGAAGCAGAGCAGTTGTCTAATTATGCCATTACCTTAACCGCACCATATATATATATATATATATATATATATATATATATATATATATATATATATATATATATATATATATATAGATAGATAGATAGATAGATAGATAGATAGATAGATAGAAACATGCAGGATTCATCGAATCGACAGCAAGGGCTGCATTGTTTACTTTTGGCTGCAGCTTTCTTATAGCTTTGACTATAGTCTCAACAGATGGCTCTAGGCGAGGAAAATTGCTCGGAAGAGGCATAACTTTATTTGCCTAGATGTCTTTCGATTTAACAGTAGGTCATCTTCAGGGCAGATTGGTGAACATGATATTACAGGAAAATATATTAAATATGTTTGAAAATTACCGTAAGATAACGGACTAATCAACTAAATCGAAAAATACATGGATAGATTTATGTTTAAAAATATTTGGAACATTATTGTAAGGAAACGGACCAATCAACTAACCACGGATTGCAGTTATTATATGCTTACTTCACTACGGTACAGCAATCTCTTCCGTACTCTTTGGAATAGAGATGAAATCCAAGAAAGAAATACCAGGATCTACTCAGAAGACTTACACGACTCGACTCAACAATTGGACAACCTACTCTCCTCTCTTACACCCCTGTTTACTAGGGTGTATCGGCTAGGGCACTTAAGTCTCCATAGATATCCAGGTGGGCAGGAGCCTTATCTGAACCGGGCGGCTTACTCGGCGCTGGCCGAAGCTTAGCCCGGGGCGGGTTAGCAACCGTGTGAGCGGCGGACCTGCTTGAGTCGAGCACCAACTTATAGGGTTAGGCGTTTAGGTAGGTATGTAGGGCTGCCGCCACGCTGCGGAATAAGCCAGGACAATAACTGGATCGTAACCGCGCTTTTTAAACCTCATAAATCTTTCTTACTCTAAAACTATTTTTCTTACAGATCAATGAAACAACATTTGAAAAAGAAGACCACTTAGCAGAATAGAAAACACCAAGCGAGTGCCTTTGCGTACCATCAAAGGATCTCAGAAGCCGGACGGACTAAAGGTTTTTGAAGTAATCTACGGTTAACTTGGGATAGTTCCAATTAGACTCTTGGACTACTCAACGAACTTTGTAGCGATTTTTCAAACGGAAAAGGATGTGGATATGTTATTCAGTGAGAAAGCAACTCAAAAATTACGATCAATAGGCCTACAGACAAAGATCCCAGCACAGATAGAAGCCCTGAAGACTATAGTCTGCAGGCAAATCGACCCATGGATTGGGGAACATACCGCTCAAGAAATTAGGAAAGACAAGACTGGGCGAAAATCAAAGAAGTAGTTAAATTCATAGACAAAAGCACTAACAGAGAATATACACATATTTCCAAAGTCATATTTCTTCAAACAACGATGGCCAGAAAGGCCAAAGAAAATGGACTGCTGGTCTTTAATTTAAAGATCAGACAGGAGCAAATAAAAGGGGATGATTTTGCTAGTGTGTTAACGTGCTTTAACTGCTTTGCGCTAGAAAAACACGCATCGAAAGATTGCCTCAGCAGAGATGAAAAATACTGCTCTGAATGCAGCTCTAACAACCATACTTGGAAAGAATGCAACAGTCAACAGAAGAAATGTTTGTATTGTGGAGGCATGCCCAATAAAAAAATAAGTTGATAGTAAAGAAAAGAAAAGAGAAAAGGCTATTGCTGAAGAACAAAAACAAAATCAAACTTATGCTAAGGTAGCAAAAGTCACTCCGTATCAAATACAAGGAACAAAGAACATAATCTAATTAAGACAAGAAAAATCGCTTAATATCCTATCCTGCATACTACATGTTCATGTGCTTAATGTGGTGAATTTGGGATCGTACTCAAAAGAATTGAACGAAATGTTAACCCACAATGGGCTAGAAGCAATGTGGTTCCCTGATAACCCACCATCAGCGGAAGTTCTAAATATTCAATATAGACCAATAACTACAGAAAAGGTTAATACGAAATCCAAACACATAAGCACTAGACAGAAGCAAACAATAAACCCGGGTACCGAAAGAGATTCAAGACTTAGAACCAGGCATGGAAGTAGAAACCCCGATAATCAACGAAAAAACGAAGGAACAGAAAATCATGCAAATAGACGAAGACGACGAAACAGAAGGCGAAAACGAAGGTGCTCAATAACAAAGGATAAACGGAGGATAAACCTTTCCCAGTTAATGACAACAAATAAATAATTCAAGGCATTAAAAATGGGTACTATAAATACGAATACGAAGGACCATATTCTGATAAAGAGGTTTCAAAAATAATAATGAGCGGCGACTTAATTTTTCCGGATTCAATTTGCTTTACGTTAACAAAAGAAGAATTTTTTAAAAAAAGAAGCGGTAGGACAAAATCCCCTTGCGATAGGGAAGTTAACATAACAGAGCGCAAGATACCCCCCAAAATACTAAATAGTTTATAATATGGAAAGTAAAAGAAAATTAAAAATCCTTAGCCATAACGCAGGCGGATGGGAGCCAAAGAAACACTCTCTATGTAATGCCTACCTGAAGGAAGACCCAGACTAAATACTGCTTAACGAAATAAACACAGATCGAGAAATTAACCCTATCAAACTTTTAAACTACAACGTAATTACAAAACAACTGGAGACATCAATTTCGATGGGGTGGCGATAGCCATTAAAAAGAATATAAAATACAGTAATATACAACAAATAGATGAGGCCTAGTTAGCGGTAAAGATTTACACAACAACAGGTCCCCTTACTAAAATGACAGGATACTAGCCGCCTAGAAGAATTTTTTACCGTTTCATTACTTCCTAAACGTATTTGGACAAACAGACCAAGCGATATTTATGGGTGACCTAAATGCCCGATCAAGGATATCCGGATACTCTAGTAACTACAACAATATCGGCAGAAATCTTGGAACTCTAATTGAAAAGGGCATTATGGAGAGAATGGAACCAGATTTCCCTGAAAAAGATAGACTTAGCTACTGACAATCTACTAAAAGTGCTCGTGGACGCCGACAGAAACTGCGTACCAAGAACACAATATAAGACAATTCCCTATCCCAAACGTACAGCTCAACTAGATGCAATAAAGAGGGAATACAGGGGACTTAGGGTAATGCTAGAACAACTTGGCCCTACAAGAGAGAGCAGGGCAAGACTGCAAGAATTAAGAGTTGAACTAATCCTGGCAGTAGCTGCATAGAGAAGAGCAAGATGGGACCAGTTTGTAGATTCAATGGATGCAGAACTTAACCCAACAAAGTTCTGGGGAAAAATAAAGCTGGCAAGAGAAATAATAAGATCAATAAAAAGCCTATCAATTAAACGCAATGGAGAGCAAATAAGAGAACCTCATATATTAGAAAATGCATTCAGAGAACATTGGAGCGAAGTCTTCGATATCTCGCCCAACGAGAACGAAGAATTCGATCGAGAACACGAAGAGTGGGTGATTCAAGACCTAGAAGAAGACAAGAACGAAATAACTCCCAACCACACAGCATCTATAGAAACTATGGGGAAAGAAGGTGTCGAGCAAGCGAAACTAGATGAAATCAAAGCAACACTAGATGAAATCAAAGCGACAATCCGAGCTACGCCCAAGTTTACTCTATGCTTGTGGTTGACTCGGGAAACGGTGCGGTGTATAAAGGCTTAAAGTATCTTCTCGTCTCTCTTGTAGCCGGTGCTCATTGTTGCATGGTAGTATATGTCTATTGATCTGAGGTTTTCTGGTCTGTCCGTATGTCAATTACAAGAGAAACGCTCATCCAATATACCTCCATCATCTTCCGTGATCCTGACTGCCGAAGACTCAAAATGGCCAAGGCAGTTATGATCTCACAGCGTAGACCTTCAATCAATGCACAACTCTAGCCAGAGACTATCCTCCCAACGACTTGCCGCTAGAATCTGCAACGCCCCCGCATGCAACCAGAATTTCCGTGAACCTTTTCCTCCTTTTGTTTATACCCAACATAAAAAAAATTTGGTCTTGAACATATTGTTAAACATATCCATCATGTATTTTCATTTATTGGACATTGGACATAAAAAGTGCGAAAAAAATGCATCTATATATGCTTACAACGTGCACTCATATATGCACATATATATGATAGTAGTAGATGGATAGATGAAGATGGAGATATCTGGTGAAAAGGTAGAAATCCCTGGTGAAAGGGTATTGCTGAGTAGAGTTCCCTGGTCAAAGGGAATCTTTGGTGTTTATCTGAGATTGGTGTTCTTCTCGTTGATTTTATCTTTTCAAGTTTTTGTGTACTCTGTAGTTGTTTTTTCTTGCTTTGTGATAGTAGTACGTATTGGTGAATCTATTTTGTTTTTGTTTCATGTCGATTCTAGTAGTTTTATTGTGCCATTCAAGCCTTTGTAGGTGTTTGATGTGTTTCTCTCGCTGACTGTAATTGTTTATGTTTTGGTGTTCTTCTTCTCAGTTTCTTTGTGTGTTGGATTGTTTTTATTGTCTCATAGGCCTGCTCTTAGGTGTAGATAAGTTCTTCCTGTTCTCCAGCGGAATGTTTATATGTATTTGTCTGCTTTCGTCCGTCATGCATCCCGGGACTTTCTCTCAGATTTTACGGGCTCTTGTTTGAAGCTCGACGTTAATCGGTGACAGTTGGATCTCCTGGTGTAGATCGTTCTGCCTCCTCCTTTCTCTCATCCTAGCGTTGATAATTAGGAGTACCGCTTTATTTTGTATTTATTGAAGGGATTTAATTTGTTTTGGGGGGACAAGCATTGATAGGTATAGGTGAGTACAGCAGCTTGGATCTAATGAGCTCTTTGTAGATTTTTTCTTGTTGGCCATGTTCAGGTTTTTGAACCTGTAGAACCTTTTGAGCTCGGCCTTCTCTCGCGCTTGTGTTTGGGTACCGTGACAACTGTATCCACTTTTACCTATTTTTAGTCGCAGCACCGTTCCCTCCGTTCCGTTGGGAGGGAATCTATCTATCAGTATCTATGTGGCCCATTTTCCTACGGAAGAGCGGAATTACTTTGAACTTCTGTGTTTGTTGCGATTTTCCACCTTATTTCGTATCTGGTGACGTGGTCGATTTCTCTAGCTGTTATTTGAGCCAGAATCTGGGAGATGTCGTCTGCTAACTGTACGTACAACGAGTCTCCCCTGACCGGATTTGGAAGGTCAAGGGTGTAGATGCTGTAGAGGAGCGAGCTTAGGTACCGTCCTTGCAGTACGCCTGCAGACAGTTCGAAGTCTGGTCCCGTGTAGTCTTTCAACTGAATGTACGCCTTCCTGTCAGTTACATAGTCACATAGTATTTTTTTTAGTCTTGGGTTTAGTCCAAGTCTTAGTATTTTGTACTGAAGTTTAGTCCTCCATACTTTGTCAAATGCCTTTTTGACGTCTCTGAGCACAAGGTCAGCCTTACCTCTTTTGGCTAGCAATCTTCACCAGCATTTCTGTTATGGTTGCCAATTCCGCGTCAGTCCCTCTCCCTCTTCTGAATCCATGCTGATTTTGGTTATGGAGGTTGTTGGCTTCCATAAATTAATAGACTCTGTTAGCAAGCACTTTCTTGAATAGCTTGCTTGCCAATTCGATGAGGGAAATGGGTCTGAATTTTGCTGGCGTGTCAGGCAGCTTTCCGGGTTTTAAAATGAAGATTATTTTAGCGATTTTCTATTCGTCCGGAAAGTAAGAAGAGTTCGGTACTCCTCTGAGTTTGCTCGGGAGAAGCATTTCCTCTCCTTAACGGGAATTTAGATTGGGCTGGAGGATATCTTAATTAGTATGGCAACATGGTGGCTTGGTATTAGGAGGCCAGGTTGTATAAAATAGTTGTAGGGAAAATTCGGGCTGGTCCGAGTGATATCGGGATTTGTTGCACAATTTCCACTGATGTAGGTGGGAAAGTAGAGCCCAGCGCGAACTATAATGTTTCTGTCTAAAAGTGTTTCAAATTATTCCCCTTCTTATTCGGACGTCCTGTATAACCGGATTCAAGACATCTGGCATTGAAATAAGACTGTTCTACCATGTCCACAAAGTTGGAGAAAATTGTGTAACGGCATGTAGTCTCGTCTCAGGGGTTGGTATCCTGCGGATATCACTAGGGGTCCCAGGGTAGGTTGAACCTCGATAGCCAGATAAGATTCGTCTAGAGAAGGTAGTTCCTTGAATTGAATCTCGTTTCTGACTGCGTTGAAGCTGAATATCTTCATTCTCTTTTGTGCTGTATCAACTCCATGTTCGGAAATTAGAACGATGTCAGGGTCGAACTGTCTAATTATATTTCTATAAGTCGTTTGTTTATTGTCCCAAGCGTCAACGTTCATTTGTAGAATTGTTAGGTCTTTAGTCAGTCTGTCCATGTTAAATATCGTTTACTCGTTCCTTTTGTTGTGCTTCTTCGGGGTAGAGGTGTTGGCTGGTGGAGATCAGCATTTACCAGATCTCTTTCTCTTAAATTCTGAGTCCGTAATTGTGGTGAAAGCATCCTGGTTGACTAGGACCATCCCAAGTAGGTGGGGCTCTTCGATTACGCTCTCAGGAATGTCTTCACAGTAATCCCACTTGTACAGTCCGTATCTCGCGCCCTCACTGATGGCGTTGTACGTTCTGATAGCAGGGAATGGAACTCTCGCCGTGGCGTAGATCTTCAGGTTTATCTTCCTACCGTGATAGGCATGCTTATACTCTTTTAATGCTGAGGTATACCTCACCCTCTGTCGGTTGGGGAATTTCTCGTGCGAGAACCTTGTTGGGAGAGTTGTTTCGATTCGCTGGTTGATTAAATTACTTCATCTATTGGTTGGAAGGTTTCTATTGTTTGAAGTTCGGGATCTTGTTGGATACTTGCTGGTGGTGGGAACGGGAGCGGGAACAGTTTCCATTTCCATGGGGATTGTTTGTGGAGGCTGCATCTGGCTCTTTAGAATGTCTTTAAAGGGAGTGTTCTTGGGGAACCACATCTCTTGCATTCCGTTCTTCACGATCATCTAGTTACGTTCTCGTTTGAATGATCCCGGGTTCGTGAGGCTCGCTATGTGTACATAGTATATGGAATACATAATCTTGGTAGAATGCTCGCTTTCTACTTTGAGGTAGGTTCGCTGAGCCGTAGCCTCATTAATCGCTGCCTTTGCCACTTTGGCATACGATCTGCTGGTCTTAGCCTCTTCCTCTTCCTTCTCATGTTGTTGTTTTTTTATCGGGTCTTTTTTATTGCGTACGCTGCTCCTGCATTCACGCCAGACATGACCATCTTGACCGCACATATAACAAATATCTTGTGTTTGCGGACATATATTCGTTTTGTGCTGGTTGCATTTATAATATTTCAACATGTTTGCACTTCCGTAAACTCCTCACTTTATATTTGGTCAGGGCATACGCTGACATGAAAGAGAAGGAGGCCGAGCTCTTTTGCCTTTTATCCCATGCCTGAATCTTGGAACATAACCTTAAAGACATGTGTGTAGTCTTTAAATTTGATTACATTTGATACCTTGGCACATTGATAGTTCCTCTCTATTTCCGCTACGATTTCGTCGTTGAGTGCTATCCTACCCAAGAGTCTAAGTGTCTGCATATAACGCTCCTGTGAGCCTAAATTTTGGGTGGGATTTTGGTGGTCAGTTTGATCCTATTCAGGATTTGGATGGCTTTTGATGAGGCCAAAAGCTCAGCGTCAGCATCTTTTTGGCATATGGCCGTGTATCCAGTTGGGGTATCTATTAGTATAACTAATGCGATACTTAGGTCCCCATATACTTTAGCAAAGACAACCCCACGGTCTGGTTTTGACCTTTCGGGGAGGGTCCTCAGACTTATCCGAAGGGTGTCCCCAGTCATGTTGTCATTGTCTGTCCTTTTGTCCCTATCTATTTGATGAGTGTGGTGGTTATAATGGGAGAGCAGAAAGAAAGAAAAGTAATTTTTACGTCCAATGCCACTTTATGTTGTTCGTGGTGGGTTTTTCTCCTTTTTCTTCTTGCTTGTCCTAATCCTTGCACCTAGTTTAAAATTATTTAGGCACTTCACTTTCCACTGGAATCACATCTGGAGAAAAAAATTTAAAAAAATAAGTTTGGCTTTGGTAAAGCGAAATTTTTT
Source organism: Ceratothoa steindachneri (assembly GCA_963969495.1). Lineage (NCBI taxonomy): Eukaryota > Metazoa > Arthropoda > Malacostraca > Isopoda > Cymothoidae > Ceratothoa > Ceratothoa steindachneri. The sequence continues at coordinate 140,136,863 of OZ018321.1, read as the reverse complement.
GGCCTTTACTCACCTGCACTTGGCTTTGCCTCTTTAAATTCTACTTTTATTTGCCGCCTTTACCAATTAGAATATACGAGAAGTAAATAAAACAATCAATCATAGCAGTAATTTCATGTTGAGATGAGATGAGATGAATAAATTGTTGAAATGTGTATTAGATAAATATAGGCAAAATAGAAGTTGAGTATTGCCCTGGTGTAGAGGGCATCTCTTGAGTTATTTTCTTTTATTTTCCTTACTCTCTTTTGTTTCCTTTTCTGTGACGTGTTTTTCTGATGGTGAGGTTAGCCGCTTTGCGACTATTGTTACAGTTTTTTGTTGTTTTTTTTTCTTTCTCTCTCTCGTTATTTTCATTTTCTGTTTTTTTATTTTTATTTTATTTTATTTTATTTATTTATTTTTATAAATATATAAATAAAGTTTTTCTATTTCCACCCTCATGGCATTCAAACCTTTCAATTATAGTATATGCTATCTTCTTACGTTTAAATTTTGTGTTTCATAAAACTTATTTTTATTTATCGTACCGGTTTGTGGGCATTTTGCCTCTTTTGCTATTTGGTTTTCATTGTGGGCACTATGCCTCCTTTTGTTCTCGTTTAATTATAATTGCCTTGGGTACTTCGCCTCTTTTTAATATTATTTTTCAGTTTTCACTTTCGATCTCTGGTATTTTAATTGTAGTTGGGCATTTCGCCTCCTTTGTTCTTGTATTGTATTTGTTCTTTTTTTGGTCGTGATCAGGTGAATATTGCATTTGAGTTCTCTCGGGAGCATGTTTTCCACTCGGGATTAGGGCTCTCCTGGTGGTGGGTCCAATTTGAATTCTTAGAATGTCTATGTCGGTGTCCATGTTTGGGAGTATTTCTTCTTTAATTTTGCCCCAGTTCTTTCTCCCTAGCTCCTGGAGTTCCATATTCAAAGGCTCCAGTCCTGCTCTTGCAGGCAGTTCTGCCTGCCGAATATGGTCCTTCCTGTGCGCTCCAGCTATCAGCAGGGCTGCTTTGTTCTGCACTCTGCATTTGTCTGAAAGGGGTAAAACTCTTTGCCGGGTAAACCAATGTTGAGCGCACCAGAGTAGTGTACAGCTTTGGGATGTTATTTGAGCTGAGGCTTTTAAACCTATATACTTTTCCAAGCTCTCTCTTGGCTAGGGAGATTCTGTTTTTACTGTGCGCCTTATACCCGGTTGAGGTGATACGCAGACCTGAGACTTCACCCTCGTTAGCGTTAGGGTATATTTCATAATTTACTATGACCTCGTCAATTTTCTGGCGGTTTACTTGTAGAATTGGTAACCTTCGGCGGTTGGTTTTAATCTTCCACTTTCTTTCGTATTGATTGATGTTTTCGATTACGGTAGTTTTCTCCCTTGCTTGAACTTCAGCGTTCTTATAAGTACTGTGGATGATTTGAGTGATGTCATCTGCAAACTGCAGATACATCACATCCTCCCCAACTGGAGCAAGTAGGTCCAATGTGGACACTAGGTACAGCAGTGGACTCAGACAGCTACCCTGTGGAACACGTACCTCGAGTTCGAATGCGGGCCCTATGTAGCCCCCGATCGAGATTTGGGCTTTTCTTTCCATGATATAATCACAAAAGACCCTTTCCAGGATCGGGTTTATCTGGAGGCCCAAGATCTTGTATTGTAAACCTCTCAGCCAAACCTTATCGAAAGCCTTTTAAACATCTCGCATCACCACTTCTACGTATTTCCCTTCACCTTTACAGCTGGCGAGTTTTTCGGTGAGAAAGGCGAGGACTGTATCAGTCCCCTTTTCCTGCGAAACTCGTGTTGCTGAGGGTTCTGGGTTTCCAGCTCTGTTAGCTAATCTTGTAGCCTGTTTGCTAGAAGCTTCTTGTAGAATTTACCTATGAACTCGAGGAGGGATATTGACCCGTAATCCACGAATTGATATGGAGGCTTCTTCCCTTTGGGTATACAAATTATTTTGGGCATTTTTAGACCGTCATGGAAGTAGCCTGTATTCAGGGAAGCGTTGTAAATGTTCGTAATTCCCTGAATGATCTACCGGGAGGCATACACTAAGTGGTTTTTAGTGATGCCCGTCCAGCCTGGTGCCCTTTGTTCTAAGGTTTTTACGGTTGTTATGATCTCTTCGGTTGTTATTGGTCGACCATAGCCTGCCATCCCCTTCCCTCGTCTTCATAGGCCTGTGGGTGCGTTTGGTGTATTCTTTGAATAAGATCTTTAATCAGCTGGCCTTCGAACTCCTGGTTGTATTCGGCATCGTCCTCAGGTGTAATTGAGAATATTTCCTTGCAGAACGTGCTGAATCTCTCTTCTAAAACCGCCAGATCCTCCAAGTAGTCATTGCTCTCTTTAATTCGGGTCTTCTCTCTACTTAGTAGCCATTTTAATTTCCTTACTAATCGCCAGAACCTTTCGGGTCTTACTTCGCTATCTACTTTGGTTATCAATCTTTCTCAGATTTCAGCCTGATGCTGGTTTATTGCCTGCTTCATATATTCACTCAGGCGACGTAGCAGCGAGCATCTTTCCCGATTTGTACCTGTTCTTCTGATTTCTTCGTACACCTCCATATGCTCCCTAGCGATCTCTTTCATCTTCTCGGTCTATCTGGGTTGTCGCAGTCAGCCTTGATGATGCAGCTCCCCGTCGATCTCTTCTAATATTGCTCCGCTTTTTTCCACTGGTTGATATCTGCCTATGATTTCCCTATAGCGTTCCCAGTTGGCCCAAGCGTAGCTTTTGCGGAGAGGGACCGGAAGCTGGATCGGTGCGAGTGAGATGGTCGTCAAGATTGCTATATGGTCGCTGTGTATTGTTGGGCCCGGCTTGCTGTGGTAATTGAATGGGAAGCCATCACTTGTCATGATTATGTCAGGCTTTGTTGCAGCCCGAGAGATGATATAGGTCGGAAAATCCAGTCCTATCCTCTAGATCTTCTTTTGACGCATAATCATTTCCAAGTTGTTCATGTTCCCATAGCCAGCCGTTCGGCATTTTACAGTGAAGTCTTTGCGAAGAATACCATTCTGCCGTGGCCGAACAGGGTGTAGAAGTTAGTGAGGGTCAGGTACGATCTTCGAAGTGGTTGGTATGCTGTCGAAATCAAGAGATTGCCTACTAGTGTGGGCAACTAGACTGCCAAAAAGAACCCGTCCAGTTCTTGATGGCAACGGCAGCACTGTCAAATCTCTCCTGAGAATGGTTCTTAGTGACAACTCTATAGCTCGGTATCTTTAGTTGACTGGAAGTGTTGTAGATAGCGTGTTCCGTGATTATAATGATGTCGGAGTCAAGCACACGGAATATGTTTCCATATGCAGTGGCTTTTCCCTCTCATGCATCAACGTTGAGTGTCACCATCCCAAGTCTGTTGTTCGGGATTTTCATTCTGTGTTCTGGCTCTTAGTGTTTCTTAGTTGTGGACTTCCTTTACCCGTTCTTCTTCTTCTTCTTGGATTTTGCTGGGATGAGTTCTAAAAATGTTCCCCGGTAGAGGGTAACGTTTTGGTTGTAGATGGCCTCCTCAACAGTCTTCTCGTTACATTGAGCGTCAAAGTCCAATTTGTAGTATTTTTTTCTTTATTCCGACAAAAATTTGGTGCTGTCAAGGTCTTTAGGAAAGGGGAATTGTTCGGAAGCATAGACTGAAAGGTTAATTCCATCAGCGTCGAGCTTCCTCTTGGTCTCCCTCTTTCCTTTCTTGTGGCGAACATCCTTGATAGCGACTTCTGAGTCCGAGGAGTCCGATGTTTCCGTGGAATCTGAGGGTTCTGTGTTTTCCTTTTCAGATTCTGGTGCCTCCATTTGTTTGGTCATGTTAGCTGAGTTGGCCTTTGCTTCCTTCTCTTTTCTGGTTTTTATCATTGGGTCGGGTCTTATGAACTCTTCTTTTGATTTTGGTTCATTATTAGGGGGCTCTTGTATTTGTTCTGTCATCTGCCTCGGTGCCATCTGCAATTGGAGCACGTTCCCTGATGAAGGATCATTGGGAAACCGCATCACTCACCTGCCATTCGTGGCAAGCATTCGGTTCAATTCCTTGTCGAATATTCTGAGTTGTGTCAGGTTGCTGACCTTAGCATACTGGATGCACGTCAGAATTTTAGTTGAGGTCTCATTTTTTAGTTTGAGGTATGGCTTTCTCGTTTCCACCATAGAATAGGCCGCCTTCGCTACCTGTGCATACGTAGTATTGTTCCTCCTGGTTTGTTCTTCTTTCTTTGTTGAGCCTTTCTTTATGAGTTCATTCTTCAGTGGGCAAGTCCTAGCCATGAAACGATGATCTTGTCCGCAGTTAACACATTTCTCACGGGGACTTTTACAATCCTTCCAGTGGTGGCCTGGTTCACTGCTCTTTTAGCATAAATCCTGTTGTTCTTTGTATTCCCTCGCCATGGGGGCAACAAGGCGTACGCTTTACTCCCGCTTCATGCAGCATATGGGTAGACCTGAAAGAACTGGACTATACCTTTCAAAACCTGATCCATCCCCAATTCGAAACCATCTGTCACAATGTAGCGCTAGGGCTACACTCGAGAACTTCACGATACTTAATGCGGTAAGAAACATCTCAGGCCTTTACCTGCTAGAGTCAATTTATATTACAAAACTTCAACCCAGTCTAAATAATAACTCATTATCTGTCCCATTAAATATAGTGACTCATTAAAAAAATGCTAATTTGTTAAATTTCACATTGTTTTTTTTTAGGGGGGGGGGGTAGGAATAAAATCCACTGTCAATTATTTTCCTTCCTATTTTTTAGAAATTCTCTCGTTGGTTTAGTTTGTTTTTTCCTCCATATTTCTAATGTAAATAATTAATCTCAAATTTATTATTCATCTTTCACAATTTTATTACATGTGTTAACTTTTTATGTATACATTTAACTCTGTATTTTCTATTCTTTCTCTAGCACTGATGATGGGATTAGTTATAATCCTGAAACGTTTGAACTAAATGTTACGAAGCATCTACGGCTCTGTCCTGGTTATCCTGTTTATACTTTGCTTGAAGTTTGCGTCTATCAATTAGTTTGCCACTTATATTAGAAGCCATTACGACCAGGAAACATTTAAGAAGTACATATACTATGAAAACTGTCGTAAAAAGTTGGTAAAGCTGAAACATGATGTTGACTTTCTCATATTATGTAAGACCTATAGAGTATTTCCTAAATTTCTTCGTTTCAAATTATACAAACAGTGCCTGCAGAATACCCACCTCTATAAATCTACTCAACTAAAGCTTCTTAATAACGAAATTCGTTTCAAGCGCCTACATGTATCTATTGTTAACAAATCTATTCCAATTGCCTCTAATGAACTTCGCTCACGTCTATCACTTATTGATTTTTGCTATGTTTCACGTTTGTGCGATAAAACTGTTGCTGAATTTTCCTCTAAAGTTAAAAAGATTCATACACGTAAACTACATAACCTTAATATATATATATATATATATATATATATATATATATATATATATATATATATATATACATGCAATGTTCAAGTCCACAGAGGTGGCAGCGTTATTGATTTTAATTTTTATTCTCTTTATTTTTCTTACAAGTTTTTTGTACTGGTCTTGTAGGCTAGATGGCTGTCGACCGTGGTCGGTCATCTTCAGGGAATGAACAGAAATTTAATGAATGAATGAATGATATATTTAGATATAAAGAATATAATAAGTTTTTCACAAATATTCATTGTATAATATATATATATATATATATATATATATATATATATATATATATATATATATATATATATATATATATATATATATATATATATATATATATATACAAGGGGCGGTCAATAAGTTTTGCGAACGGTAGGGCAAAACAGAGGAAGAGGGATAGCTGTTTATGGGGGTGTTAGGACAAGTTATGACAAGTCAGGACCTGCAGTCGCACGCTCCTGCCTCGTCTATTTAAGAAGCAGTAGCTGATCGCAGATCGTCAGTCACAAATCTGGAGAAGGTTGAGCACCACGCAGTGATCAAATTTTTGACCAAGGAAGGTAAGAATGCAAAAGAGATCCATGAACGCATGGTTGCAGTGTACACCTAAACCGCCCCTTCCTATGTAACCATTGCTCGCTGGAATAGGGAGTTCCGCCATGGTCGTGAGTCCTTTGAAGATGACCCCCGTCCAGGACGCCCGTGAGACGAGACCAACGAGGACAATGTGGCCCGTGTGGAGAGGATGATCCTCGAAAATGAACTGGTGAAGGTCGAATAAATCGAGCGAGAACTTGGAATATCACATGGAAGTGTTATCAACATCATCCACGACAATTTGGCCATGGCCAAGGTCTCTGCCCGCTATGTCCCTAGAAACCTCACGCCACATGATCAAATTCAACGTCGTCAAATTCCACAAGGCCAGAGTTGCACAAGCTGTCCTGCGCGAGTGCAGATTCGAGGAGTTCAACAATCCTCCCTACAGTCCAGATCTGGCCCCTAGCGACTACTTTTTCTGCCACCAGGTGGAGGCTGCACTGCGTGGACGCCGTTTTTGGGACGATGAAGCTGTCCAGCAGTAGATTGAACAGCAGTCGGGAGATTTCTGGTTGTCGGGAATTCGAAGGCTCACGGACAAATGGCGCAAGTTCATTGAAGTCGAGGGTAGTTATATTGAAAAATTATAAAACACTTCTCCTCATATCTTGTTTTCTTATATCCGAATTGCAAAACTTATTGACCGCCTCTCGTATAAGCAAGCGAACTGGAGAAGCTACATAAATTACCTTCTAAATTATATCTGCGATCCCCTATTTGATGTCAATTTAGAAGAAATAGACGAGCAGCTGGATAAATTAACTGACCTCCTAATAAAAGCCGATAAAAATAGCCTTCCCCGTATTAATTATAAACCCCTCCAGCTCCCCCATCGACACCTCCCATGAAAACCCTGGCCCAAGAATATAGGGACCGGTCCAATTTAGGAGCGCTGATAGGCTGAAAGACGAATTCCAGACACTAATTACGGACCAACAAATATTACTATGGGACGAACTAATAGAAAAATTTGACATAGAAAGAGACTCACACACATTCTGGCAGACGTTTAAACGTCTTAAATGAAAACCTACACACAAAAAAATAACACTCATCCACGACGGCAAAGAAATTGACGAGACTGAAGAGATTGAGAAAATGTTTAGGATTTTCTGGTTGTTAATCTTCAAAATTACCCCAGAAGAAAATGACAATTACGACCTCAAATTTTAGACTGACATAATCCAACAGCTAAACACACAAATACACAGAATCTCTCCTCATCATTGTGTGTCGCAGGAAAGAGAGATGGAGGACTATGGTAGTAAAATAACTGCCTTAGAACTCTCCGTTGCTCTAAAATTTTTTCATCAAAGAGCACCGGGTACCACGAGGCTAACCAGGAAGAATTTCATCAAGGCCCCACCTAACGTTTGGAGTGGGCTACTTAACATCATGAACGCCGCTCTGAACATGGGCTACTTCCCCAATCAGTGGAAAGTGGTCAAGATGATTTTCATCCGAAAATCTGGAAAGTTTCCGGACTGCTCTGCCAGCTTTCGGTCGATATCTCTCTTAGAATTTGCTGGCGAAGTCTTCGAGAAGATATTGGCTAATAAAGTCAACTCTTTTCTCGACGAAGCCAACTTGCATAAAGATCAGCAACACGGCTTCAGAAGGAAAAGAGGGACTGATACGGCACTAGCCGTTGTCACCGAAAAGCTTGCTAAGATCAAGGCAGACAAAAGGCATGCGACCTGGTGCTCCGCGATGTCAAAAAAGTTTTTGATGAGGTTTGGAAGAGAGGACTACAATTTAAGGTCCTTCAAGTAGGCCTTAACCTCATTCCTGAGAGGATTCTATGTGAATACATAATGGAGAGGAGAGCATACATGCATACATATCAGAGAACAAAAAGGCTCTGAATTCGAGCTCGAAGCAGGGGTCCCACAAAGGGGCTGTCTCAGTCCCATTTTATACAACATTCTCTGTGAGGGTACGATATACGTTCTGTTCGCTGACGATATATCGCAAATTTGTACCGCCGCTTATGTTCACAGGGAATTTATGGCGAGAAATACGGCTAGGGAGATTTCTAACATCAACTCTTTCCAGAGGAGATGGAAGATATCAACCAATGCTCCAAAATTCAAAATAATTTCCCTGTTTTGCAAGACCTTCAATGACATACGGGTAAAAGGATATCGAATCCCCTACTGCCTGGAAGGGACGGTTCTTGGGGTCAAAATCACCACAGGGGGCTACAAGAGTCATACCGAACGAACAGTCGCGAATAGCAAGAGAGATTTGAGGGAGTTTTATAGGTTCCGTGACCTAAATCCCTCAAATAAAATCAAGATATTCAATGCGTGCATTCGCTCGAGACTCTTGTACCCCACCGGTGCCGTTGAAAGCGAGCGCCAAGACCCACATTGCGAAACTACAAAGAATATAGAATAAAGCGGTGCTGCTAATTACAAACACCCAAAGAAGAGAACATAAACGACAGAGGGAGTTCCACGACTCGGTTGGATTATCTCCGTTTAACCTGGTGCTCCACGAGAGAGCTAAGAGGATATGACAAGCCATTGGCGCCCGCTTGACCCCTCAATTCTCTTGTACACACTTAGACATTGAGGTTGACCGATAAATTTTACCATTAGAAAGCAGCAAAATACAGTCTGACGGTGACGTGACTCCCAAATACACATGACAAAATCGACAAAATACAGATAACGACTAGTGTGATGCGCAAGTTTCTTTAGTGAAAATAAATTTCAAATAAATTCAAACTTTGGTAAAAATTCAAATTCATATAAAATTATAATAAACTTTTTCAAATACCCACAGCGGGAATAAAAACCCCGCCTCAAATAAAGGCTTGAATGCCAAAAGATCATTAAGATCCTAAACTAAAAATCGAATTAACTAGTTTAATTTAATTAAATAAACTATAAATGTTATAGTTTATTAAATAAAAACCAAAAATCAAAACAAAATCCATACAAAAACCAAAACAACAGAGCTACCCTTTCACCAGGGACCTATTTATTCTGTCTCCCACACATCGTCTATCCTTTAAATTCACCTTTTTTAACCACTTTCCTCTCTTACTATCTTTCTCTCTAACTCTACCTAAATTTTACCACTTTTTATATCCAAAGTACAAATTAGTAAGGAGTAGAGTAGACGAGTGTTCCGAGTGTTCCAAGTCATCATGTCTGGTCGTGGCAAAGGAGGAAAAGTCCAGTGGAAGAATTTCCTTTAAACGTCATTTAAACAACCCAAAACCCGAACCCACAAGTGAAGGCATCTACATCCCCAAGAAGAAAGAGAGTACCAGAAGGGGGAAGGGCAGCACTGCCTGGAGGGGGACATGGGTCCCCCAGCCACCCAGGATACCAAATGGATCCCCCTCCGGGTAATAGCGGGACACCAAAAACCTAAAAGACAAACCGTTTTCGAGACAATATTCGAAAAAAGAAACATCGAGCAGTTCACCCATTTCCTGGAGACACCAAACGGGTGGGCAGCGGTTTGCTGGAAAAATAAGATGTGGAGGTTCTTGTTTCGGAAAAGGCAAAAGAACGCCTACGCAAGATAGGGCTAGAAGCGATTGCCCCCTACCTAGGATATCAAAGCTGAGCTGATCTCTAAACAGTCATGGGCCAAGATAAACAAAGTGGAAAAAATCGGGAAGTCGCTTATCAAAATCATCTTCAGCAGCAGCAAAATGGCACAAAGAGCGATGAGGGACGGCCTTCTGGGGTTCTACCTACGGGTAGCTCCAGAGCAGATTGAGGCGGAAGAATATATTTATTTGGAAAACTGCCAAAACTGCCTCGCGCTCGAAAACCACGCAACTAAAGATTGCCCGAAGAAAGAGCAAACTTGTGCGGCCTTCTCTCTCCAACGGCCGAGGTTGGAGAGAATGAAGAGAAGAAAGAGAGAAATGCACGAATTGCGGAGGGGAACATCGGGCTCTGGCCATGAGATGTCCCCTGCGCAAAGAAATGATACGGGCGAAAAGAGAAAAACTTAAACAGGAAAAGGAAGCAAAGACCAACGCAGGATCCTACGCCACAGTGGCATCAGCACCAACAACCACGTCAACAGCGGAAAGAGCTACTCCGAAACTCGTCATGCCGGTTGAGTGCAAGGAAATAATGAATATGGTCATCGTCACCCACCTGGCGAACCTTGCCTGTCCCAGCAGCTTCTCGGAGGAGCTAAACAACATGCTCCAACACAATGGAGTTAAAAAGAAGCTGTGGTTTCCGCCGGACCCAGCATCTCAAGATGTGCTAAACATCCAATTCGTTGAAGAAGCACCGACTGAGACCGCCAAAAAAGCAGCAACTCCAAACAAAGGACAACAAACCTAATCAGCGAACACTAAAGAAGACGTAAGCCACGAAATGGAAAAAGAAGAAGGAGAAGAAAGAAAAGAAAACGCAGTAACCCCAAAAAATAGCCCGAAGGAAAAACGAACGAAAAAGAAAAGGAACACCAGAGAAACAGAGAAACTTGAGGAAGAGGAAAAACAAGCACTATCAGAAGACTGCGCGGAGGATGACGAAAGTTACCCAGGGGTGCCTCTTACCGACGGGGAAGAGGTGAACCTAAAAGTCTTCGGAGTTATTGGACGTCGACCTGAGAGGAACAACCATATGAAGCTAGTGCAAGAAATTTAAGTGGACCTTTGAGGGGCCGTGGTCCCCAAAGGAAATTGAGAGCCTTTTGTGCCGTGGAACTATGTATATTCGGGAATCGAGTTTATCCACATTGAACGGGACAACTTACAAGAATATAAAGTGCGGAATGAAGACATCGGAAATAAACTAGTGGTAAAAAAGTGACAAACAATTAAAATTAAAAGAGAAGTTCGAAAAAATAAAAAATATATAAGTACGAAATGTATAGAGTGTCAATAGTGAATTGTGAATCTAGAAAGTAATAGAACAGTGTACTCAATAATTTAAAAATAAGTGCTCATTAAATGAAGTCATTAAATAAATGATAATCTGAAAAGTTATATAGAAATATTAGCGTGAATAGTAGCAATAGCAATAACCATTGAAAAATAGCTAATTATTAGCAATAGTAAAAACTAGTGAATAATAGCTAAGTAATAAGAATAGAGGTATAAGAACAAAATAAATGTAACAGTGATAAATATAAGTTATTAGAAGATACTAATAAAAATAACAAGTGAAATCTAATCGTCTAAAGTATAACATAGTAATAGTAAAAACAATTAAACAATAACTAAGTAAATAAGAATAGAGGAATAAGAGGTAAATAAGCAGTGATAACTAAAGGTGTAATTAGATAGGAATAATTGAAGACAACATGCGAAACTTAATCTAAAGTGCGAAATGGTGAACAAACAAACAACTAAAAATTGTCATAGCAAACTCGAATAATAATTTAAAAACAAAACCCTATTAGTGGGTAAAAATAAAATGTTAAAACTTTGTAAATTAACCAAAAGCTGAGCTCCTGCATAATCATGCTCCAGGAGGACCCACTTTATGTATTTTTGCCTCCTAAATCCTTTCCGTTTTCAGCGATAATTTTTATTTTTTCACCACTTTAACTACAAAAATTGTGTGATTTATTTTATATTAATGTAAACTTTCTTGTACTCTTTGCTACAGATATATCATGAGTAAGAGAAGAATGAATAGGTTAGACCGGATAGCGGAAAAATTGTTCTTAATCAAGAAGAACCTTACGCAATCGACACCTTCAACTTTAAAAGGCGGAATTCATCGCTTTTGCATCGTTGCTACTTCAAGAAAGAAGATACAGAAGAGACCTTAACTGTCAGACGAGACGATTACTTGACTCTCCACAAAGACTCACTCTCACTTTTCTATCCACCCTCTTTAGGGCGAGTCGGGCAGGGAAGCTTGAAGTCTCCTTAGATAGCTACTTGTGCAGGAGCCATATCTGAACCGGGCGGCTAACTCAGCGCAGGCCGAAGCTTAGCCCGGGATGAGTTAGATCCCGTGTGAGCGGCGGACACAAGTCAGGTGGAGCAAACACTGCTAGGGCTAGAGACTAGGTAGGTAGGTAGGGAATACCGACTCGCCCGCTGAATAATCCGATCAATATAAACGGATATAACAGTAAACTACGAGGGGCGGTCAATAAGTTTTGCGAATCGGTAGGACAAAACAGAGGAAGGGGGATGGCTGTTTGGGGGGGGTGTTAGGACAAGTTATAACAAGTCAGGACCTGCAGTCACACGCTCCTGCCTCGTTTATTTAAGAAGCAGTAGCTGATCGCAGATCGTCAGTCACAAATTTTTCAACAATGGAGAAGGTTGGGCACCGCGCAGTGATCAAATCTTTGACCAAGGAAGGTATGAATGCAAAAGAGATCCATGGACGCATGGTTGCAGTATACACCGATACCGCCCCTTCCTATGCAACCATTGCTCGCTGGAATGGGGAGTTCCGCCATGGTCGTGAGTCCCTGAAGATGATCCCCGCTTAGGACGACCGTCAGACATGACCAACGAGGACAATGTGGCCCGTATGGAGAGGATGATCCTCGAAAATCGATGGGTGAAGGTCGAAGAAATCGAGCGGGAACTTGGAATATCACATGAAAGTGTTATCAACATCATCCACGACAATTTGGCCATGGCCAAGGTCCCTAGAAACCTCACGAAACCTCACGAAACCTCACGAAACCTCACGCTCCATGACCGACTTCAACGTTGTCAAAGTTCGGAGGAGCTTCTGCTCCTGTACAACCAAGACCCGGGGGGATTCGAGTCACGTATAGTGACAGGTGATGAAACGTGGATCCATCACTGGGATAGGAGACCATAACGCAGGTGAGATTAAAGAAAAGATAGAAAGAGCACAACCATGGGAAAAGGTAAAGCAAATAATTAAATTAACCAATCATGCAAACAATATAGAATACTCCCACGTTTTCAAAATAATATTCCATGAAACAAATATGCCTGTAAAGGCGAGGGAATCGGTTACTCTCGCATTTAATCTAAAAATCACGCCTGAATAACTCACAACAGACGAATTCATCAATATACTAACTTGCTTTAACTGCTACGCGCTCGAGATACACAATACAAGGGACTGACCGGTAAGAGACATAAAATGGTGCTCTGAGTGCAGTGATAAAAACCATACGTGGCGGGAATGCAGTTCACAGTTGAAAAAAATGTTTAAACTGTAATGAAAACCATCGTACCCTGGCAATGACATGCTTGATGAAGAGAGAGCATACCGAGAATAAGAAAAGTGAGAGGACTAGAGCAGAAGAAGAAAGGCAGAACCTGACATTCGCTAAAGTAGCTAAAGCTACAGCCGAAAAGATCCAGCCGGTTAAAAATGTCATCGAAGTCAAACAAGGGGAAGTCCTTGAATATATTAGCTTGCATTCTACACGTACATGTGTTGAACGTAGCAAACCCGGGCTCTTATTCAAGGGAATTAAATTTAATGCTGAAGAACAACGGGTTAGACGAGATGTGGTTCCCCGAAAACCCACCATCGCGGACATATTAAGCATTTAATACAAACCAACCAAGATAGACCAAACCTAAGCACGGCAAAAGGCCCCTAGCTAAGAAAAAAACACGGAGAGAAACAGGGCAACGAGGCTAAGGAAGACTACACAAAAAGGACAAGAGGAAGAGATCGAGATTGAAGTCGTCACAGGCAACAACAATAATAAGGAAGTAAAAGCAGCAACCAGATCCAAGAAGGACCGAGCCCAGGTCCCTCCCCAAAGCCTGCGAAAGAAAGAGATGAAGATCACCAAGACTTCAACTTAAAGATCTACGCCTCTTAGGAAAAGCCCTTACCCGATAACAATGAAGACTTGGCACAAGGTATCAAAAGGAAATATATAAATACGATTACGAAGGCCCATATTCAGAACGCGAGGTATTCGTAATGTTAACAGCAGGCAGCCTCTAAATCCCGCAGGAACTACGTTGTACGCTAAAGAAGAAGGAATTCAAGAAAAAAAAGAAGTGGAAGGACAAAATCTCCCATCGAACGCGAAGCACATAAAGCAAAAAGAAAAGGAAGAAGACGGGAAAGAAAACACAAACAATGGCCCACGCAAGAAAATTTAAAATTATATGCCATAACGTAGTTGGATGGAATGACAAGAGATTCTACCTGAGCAACGCATACTTAAAAGAAGATCCGGACATCATACTGCTAAATGAGATCAATATAGACCCAGCAAGAAACAAAATCAATATGTTCAACTGCACTATAATCACCAAGACCACAAACGAAATCAACTACGATATCGTTGCTATGGCAATCCGTAATGATATAAACTATCAAAAACTCAAAGACCTTGTCGAATCATACCTAGCAACAAGTATAAAAACAGCAACAGGCAATCTTATAGTTGCAACGGGCTACCAACCCCCAAAGAGAGACTTCTTGCCCCTCCACAACTTCACAGAAATATTTGGCCACAGAGACCAAACAGTCTTCATGGGCGACTTAAATGCCTAAAGGAGAGCCTCCGGCTACACTCGAAACTACAATAAAGCCGGAAGAAACCTTAACCAAATATTGGAAAGAGGGATAGTGGAGCATGTGGGGCCGGATTTTTCAACGTATCTGGGCCAGAACAATGCTACAAAACCAGATATAGTTTTGGCAACCCCGAACCTTCAGTTCAATTACGTCATAGAGAAAGGCGACCACGAAATCGTGGTCATGAATTTGTCTATGGACCCTATTCAAGTCAAGTGCCCAGCGAGAAAATCATATAGCCAGGCCGATTGGACCAACTACGAAGAAGAGCTCGCAAATTACGGTTAGAGAGACCTAACTGAGGCCTCACTAGAAGAAATAGACAAATAGATCGACGACATCATGGAGGCGCTTCTCAGGGCTGATAAAAAAACATGTTCCCACAACAACGTACAGAACTTTACCGCATCCAACCAGGTCAGCCCAAATAGAAAATTTCGAAAAGGAATATAAAGACACGAGAAATTCAATCGAACGAAATGGCCTTCAGAGAGGCGACCATGCAAAGCTGCGGCACGTAAAAGACCAACTGATAGAGGAAATAAAAATAGAAAGAAACAGAAGGTGGGACCTTTTCGTGAAAGCCATAGATGATGAATTGAATCCTATCAAAATATAGCAGAAAATTAACATAGCTAGGTGAAAGAGAAGGCCGCGGCCAAAAATCAAACTCCAGAACGAGGATGGAATGGAAAAGGAGCCCCAAGAAATTGTAGAGGCGTTCAGGGAACACTGGAGGGTTTTTTTTGAGGATCGAGCCAATAACCCTAGAAGAAATAAAAAAAAAACGCTCAAGGCTAATAAACAGAAGGCACCTGGAGCATCGGGGATAACAAAAGAGAACCTAATACGCGCACCAGTCACCTTTTTGTCACGGATAAAAGCAGTATTCAACGCCTCGCTAAGCGTAGGATACTTCCCAGATGCACTAAAAAGGGGGAAGATTATCTTTCTACCAAAACCAGGTAAGCCACTAAATAACCCAGGAAACTTCAGGCTAATCACACTACTAGAGACAGTGGCAAAATTAATGGAGAGAACTATAAACGATAGACTCACAAGCACTTGGATGGGAGAACACTGATTCCAACTATCAGCACAGATTCAGAAAGAACAGAAATATTGAGACTGCCCTAGCCATTCTAGTCGAATCACTTGCAAAGGCCAATCACGATAGAAACTACACAGACATCGTACTGAGAGACATCCAAAAGGCGTTTGATAAAGTATGGAGAATTGGCCTGAAATATAAAATCAAAAGACTAGGGCTACCCTCCGCCCTAACCAAATGCCTCTGCGATTATATAACTGACAGGTCGGCATTCCATCTTAATAGCAGGCTTTGATGGCCCGGACTTCTAAGTACTACAAGGTGTCTCCCAAAGGGACTGTATAAGCCCAACACTTTACAGCATATATAGAATGGATCTACTAAGGCCGGTCTACGATACAATAACGTACATCCAATTCGCCGACGACATCACGATAGTGGCGAACAGCACATATAGACATCCCCCAACCATGGTCAGAATCACAGCGACCGAAATTGCCAATATTAACGAGTTTGAACGAAAATTCGAAAATTCGCACCAATCCAGAGAAGTTCTCAATTATTCCAGTGAAGAGGCGCCTGACCTCAAGAGTAGAGGTTGAAGAGAAGAGATACTACTATGTAAAAGAAGGAAATGTACTCGGGCTAAAGATCACCCGAAGTAGCTATTGTAAACACATTGCGAGTAGAATCAACCAGGCAAAAATACATATAGTAAAACTGTTCCAACTCAGAAACCTAAAGAGAAAAACCTAAAGAAAATATACAACGCCATCTGCAAAGCCACATTGCTCTACCAAGCTATCTCAATGAACCGTCTCTTGAAAACAAGCGCGATGAAGCTTCAAAAAGTGCAAAATTCAGCGGTATACATAATCACCAACACAAGAAGGAGATGAGTGCAAAAGAATAAGAGATCTTCATAACGAGATAGAACTCCCAACTACGAAAGTGTCCTTACACAGAAGAGCAGTTAAGGTATGGGACAAACTGGTTCGTATAATGAACGACAACGAGAAAAGAGCGATCGATATTCCAAATAACCACAGAGTAAACAACCGTCCCCAAGATACACTGCAAGGTGAGATTACAGACTCAAAGCAGAAAACATACCAAGGAAATCTGCAACAAAAAGCAAACCAAGAAATGCAAAACACCGATGAACTACATAGGCGCGAGAACCCTATCAAGAATACAGAAGAATAATAAGGAAAAGTAAAAAATAAGAACCAAAGAGATGGCTGGTGACTAACTAACTCTGGCAACTAACACTAACTCTTACTCATTCCTCTTTACCACTTTATCCTAACTACCCTATCCACTATACTACGACTATACACTTTTAATACTACCTTTTTCAAGACGTAAGACGTGTATAGGTTACGTAAGGATAAAGTGGTGAAGGGGAATGAATAAGAGGGAGTGGTAGTCGCTGGGTGACCAACCATCTCTTAGTTTTATTTTGTTGAAGTCTTCATCGTTATTTCTTCTTCATTGGGAGGCTCTTACGCATCTATTACTCTTCTTCTGTTTGTTTTCTTGATTTTTTCCTGCTTGTTGCAGATGTTCTTGATTTTTAATTTTTGCAGTTTTTCTGCTATCTCATCTAAGCTGTAAATACTGGGGGCGGATTTTCTCTCCCATCGGGTTTCCCGCTCCTAAATATTCCATATTTCTTCGGTGTTCTTGCGGGATTTCTACTGATCTTTTTTCCTCCTCACTCAAAATGCTTTCAACTTTGTCCCACACTTTACAGGCTCTATGGTGAAAGGACACGTTTGTGGCCCGGAGGCCAATTTCTGCGTGTAAGTTTCTCAACCTTCTTCTTTCTTGCCTTTTGGTGTTAATGATGATGTTGACCACTTTGTTCTGAATTCTCTGGATTTTCACAGAGTTAAATTTGAGCAGTCTATTCAGTGGTATATCCGGGTATAATAATGCAGCTTTACATATAGCATATAAATCTTCTTCTTATTCTCGACGCTAAGATTTCTAAGTTGAAATAGTTTAATTAAGTGCCCTTTCGCTATGTCTTTCCTTTCATTGACGTGCTTCCCAAATACATAACTGTTGATCTTTTGCCCAAATACCTTTCCTTCGTTTTTGTATCGATATCTTTCTTCCTCTATCTGTACTCTGGAGGTTTTTCTTTTTCCTATTGGTATGATTGAGAATTTTTATGCATTTGTACAGATAATCCATTTCCGTTTAAACTCATTTATGTTAGCGATCTCGGCCATTGTAATCCTTGCCATTGTCGGAGGATGCCTATATACGCTGTTCTTGATTTTTGTTTTTTTCGAGAAATTGTATATAATTCGTAGAGTCGTTGACTGGCCTTAGTAAATCTATTGTGAATATACTATAAAGAGTTGGACTTAGGCAGCCTCCCTGGGGGACCCCCTGAGAGACTTCGAAGCTTGGGCCTTCGTAACCCTCTACTGAAATATAAGCTGACATGTCCGTGACATAATCGCACAGGCATTTAACTAGAGCTGATGGTAACCCGAATCTCCGGATTTTGTACTTCTGGCCGATCCTCCAGACTTTACCAAAAGCCTTTTGGACGTCCCTAAGTACAACATCTGTATAATTCTTGTTGAATTTGGCTTTGGCGATAGTTTCGACTAGTAAGGCAAGGGGTGTTTCGGTACTCCTATTTCTCCTAAATCCGTGCTGGTGGTTGGGAATTTGAGTTCTTTCCCTTAGATGTTTAACTAGCCTGTCGTTGGTAATTCTTTCTAGCAATTTTTCAAAAGTCTCGAGCAGAGTAATCGGTCTAAATTTCCTTGGGTTGTTTTGTGGTTTTCCTGGTTTTGGCAGGAAAATTGTTTTTTCCCTCTTCATAGCGTCTAGAAAATATCCTGCGCTTAACGTGGCGTTGAATAGTTCTACTAAATTGTTTAAAAGGCAGTCTGGTGCTCACATCAGGTGCTCCCTTGTTATTCTTGATTACCTGCGTGCACTCTGTTTGGTGGTCTGGAGCGTCTTTTTCAGCTCTTGAAGGGTAATCGTTACAATGTTTTGTTCTGCTATGAGCGTCGGTGAGGCGTTGTTGTTTGGGACGATTTCCTGGCGATGAAGTTCCAATTCATCCACTACCCTTAATTCATGGTCTCTGAAAGGCTCTTATTTTCTTCGGGAGAAATGTCAAAGATTCCCTTTCAATGCTTTCTAAATTCCGCTTCTATCTCTTGGGGCTCCTTCGCTTTGCCTACTTCTTGTTGGAATGTGATTCTCTCCTTGGTTTTTCATTCCCTCTGGCAATATTGATTATCTGCCACAGTCTTGCCTCGATGAATTTGTCCCATCTTGCATTTTTTCCAAGGCAATTGCCGCTATCAGGTCAGTTCTTATCTGTTGCAGCCTTGCTCGGTCACCTCTCTGGGGTCCATTGCGTTCGATGGAGCCTCTCGTAGTGATGTATTGTTTATCGAGGTCTTCTATATACGCTGTTCTGGTAGGATGTGGTAAGGTTCTATACTCCGTAATAGGGATGTGCTTTTTATCCGTCTTAACCATCACTTCCATCAATCTTTCGAGCTCCTGATCAATTTCTTCCAGGATTGCCTCACTCAAATCTCTTTGTTGGTGTCTTGCCAGATCTCCTGAATAGCCAGCTCAGTTAGCGTCCCTGCCTGACTTCCTCGGAAGGCATTTTACCTGAATAGGGTCGAGGGAAAGAGTTATGATCATCATTTCATGATCGCTATTTGATGGAGGCCCTTTTTATATTAAGCAGTTAAATTATAAATCTGGGGTAGCTAGAATAATATCAGGCTTCGTGGCTCTAGTTCAACCAAAGTAGGTCAGAAACTCGGGCCCTATACGTTATGATATCCTTCTCTCAAAATATAGTATCTAGGTTTTTCCCGCCAGTTGAAATCTCCGGTGTAGCTCGAGGCTCTGTTCCAGGTGTTCAAATCACCCATGAATATTACTTGATCTCTGTTTCCGAAAATCTCGGTGAAGTTATGGAAGGGTAAATAATATCTCCTTGGGGGTTGGTACCCGGTCACTAATATAAGGTTTCCAGTTGAAATCTGAACGCTTATTGCCAGGTATGCCTCGTCTAGTTCTCTGAGTTTATTGAAACATGTCATTGCGCACCGCAATTGCGACACCATCAAAATTTTGGGCGTTGGTGGTTTTTGTTAGTACTGTATAATTGAATAATTTGATCTTGTAAACCTCAGGATCTAAATTTATTACGTTAAGCAAAACTATTTCTGGATCTTCCTTTAGATATGTATTGCTCAAAACAAGCTTTTTATTATTTCATCCAGCGATGTTGTGGCTTATTATTTTTAGTTTCCTTGTATGGGTTATTATTTGGATTTGTTCTCATAACTTCCTCTCCTTTCAGTCTTGTGTCCTTCCTGCTCGATGGTCGACTTTATGCTTCCACTTTACTTCTTTTTTTAATTCTTCCTTCCTTACTGTAAAGCTTAGGTCCTTTGGTATTTCTGAGTTACCGTCCATAATAGTCTTGAACATTTCTCCCTCGAGTATGGGCCATCAAACTCGAACTTATAATTTCCTTTCTTGATTCCTTGAATCAACTCGGCGTTACTCTCCGGGAAAGGTCGTTCTTCGGACACAAAGAATCAAACACTGAGTTCTTTGGTTTCTCCTTCTCTTTGCTCAGGAGTAAGTTCAACTTGATCCCTTTTCTTGGTCTCGTGTCGCAGGGGTAGCTTTCTTACTATCGATGTCTCTTAGGGCTGTCTCTACTTCTATTACTTCTTCGTTTGTCTGTTTTATATTTTTCTTAAGCCTTGGTTCTTTAACTGCCGTTTTAACGGGCTTCGGGGTTTATTCTTGAATATCCGTCCTCTGCTGTGCTTGAAAATTATCCTTTTTTGCGGGTTTATACTGGACGCTCAGGATGTCCGCTGAGAGAAGATCTCGAGGAACATCATCTGGTCTAACCGATTATTTTTTAGCATAAAATTCAATTCTCTTACATATGAGCCCGGATTAGCTACTTTGAGAACATGAACATGCAAGATAAATGCCAGTATATTTAATGACTCTCCTTGTTTTATTTCTATAACATTCTTCACCGGTTGTATCTTTTCGGCTGTTGCCTTTGCAACTTTGGCAAAAGTGAGATTTTGCTTTTCTTCTTCGACCCTGACCTTTTTTTAACCTCTTCCTATCTATCAGTTCCTGTTTGACTGTGCATGCCATTAAGATTGTCTGATGGTTCACGTTGCAATTAAGGCCCCTGTTCGTTTGAGAGCTATACTCGCGCTACGTGTAATCTTTCCCGCTGCATTCTGAACACCATTTTATATCTTTAATCGGGCAATCTTTGGTAACATGCTTCTCCAGAACAAAACAGTTAAAACACATTTTTACACTGATGAAATCGTCGCTTTTGATTTGGTCGGGGGTTATCTTGAAGTTGAAAGCAAGTAATCCCACCTCTTTTGCCTTTATCGTCATATTGGTCTCGCGAAAAATAACTTTAAATACATGAGAGTATTCCATATTATTTGCCCGGTTGATAAACTTAATTACCTCCTTTACCTCTATCCAGTATTGGGCTCTCTCGATTTCAGGCTTTATTTCTGCCTCTGAATGGTCTCCGATTCATGAGTCTATTTGTCGACAATAGACTGTCTTCTGAGCCTCAGACTGGGGGGGGGGGGGCACTTTGGCTTCCAATTTGATCGTGTTCAACCTTTTAGTTGCCTTTTATGAGAGTAACTTATCCACGTCACCGTCGCTCCTACAAATTGCGACGAATGGATTAGAGTAGTTCAGTCGTCTCACGAGCACAATTCCAAGATCACCGTATATTATTCGAAAAGCGCTTATCGTGTCGGGCTTTTGCGCGCCCTTCTGGACGGGCAAAAGGACCCGTTTAGTGGAGTCCATTTTCTTGCTATCTGATCTTCGTTCTTCATATTTTCCTCCTCTGTGGTTAAGGCGAAAAAGGAAAAATAGAGAGAGTGAGAGTAAAGTAAGTTAAAGAGTGCTTCTATATCCAGTTATCGACCTGCCATATTAAGCTAGCGAGGCAGTAGCCCTACCTACCTACCTATAACTAAGAGTTTTTGCTCCCACCCGCTCTATTTCGCCGCTCACACGGATCTGACCCATCCCGGGCTAAGCTTCAGCCTTCGCCGAGTTAGCCGCCCGGTTCAGATATTGCTCCTACCAGAGTGGGTATCTACGGAGACTTAGCTTTCCTCAACCGAATCGCCCTAAGAAAATGGATAGGATAAGAAAGAACGTCTTCTGTAGAGTACCCGGTCAAGGTCTTGTCTGACAGTGGTAGTCTCTTGAAAAGGTTTCTTCTTATTCTTCTTCAAACAAAAAAGATCGCTTGATAATCTGAAGGTATGGATTGCGTGAATTCTTCGTATGTAAGATATTCCAACATCTGCTCTCACTTATGTTCGAATAGAAAAACAAGCAGTTCCTATGTTTTGAACGTTAGTTTGTCCTTAAAATTTTCCTAAGCTACATATGATTGGTTAGTTTTATATCCCTTATGTTTAAGTAGAAAAGTATACATAGTGTAGCATTCTGTAAGGTTCCTTTTCCCAGCACTAACGCGGGTAGAAGAACAAGGACCAGCATTAACGCCACATCGTTACGTGGATAGCACCCGGCAAGGAAGGGAAGAATGAAGAGTGTTTACACACGAAGAGTACGAGACAACATTGAGAATCTTCTAACAAAATGCCCCTGGCATCTCAGGTATCACCAAGGCACACCCGATGAACGCCCCTGTTAACATCAACGAGGCACTTCTAAAACATTTCAATGCCTGCCTGGACGTCGGATACTTTCCTGACCTACTAAAAAGGGCACGATGATATTTTTACTAAAATCAAGAAAACCTGAAACGGACATGAAAAGCTATAGACCTATATTTCTACTAGAATTTATAGGGAAACTGTTCGAAAAATTACTTAACGATAGACTGAGGGACTTCCTGGACACGAGGGACTATTACAATGCCCAACAACACGGTTTCCCAGAAACCTTGGTACAGAGACAGCCCTTGCACTAATAACTGAAAGCATCGCAATGGCGAAATTGGACAACACAAGGGTCGACCTCGTACTTAGAGATGTGACATCGGCGTTCTATAAGGTATGGATACCTGGCATGAAGAAGAAGCTATGCGACTTTGGCATGGAGATAAACATAACCAAGCTCATCTGCGACTACCTAGAGGACCGCGAGGCCTTAATTAAAATAAACGACTGAGGGCTGGCGTACCACAAGTGGGTTGCCTGAGCTCAACTTTATACACAATATATATGGGTTACCTACCTCCCCGACTCATAATTATGCTTACTATGTACAACTGGCGGATGATATCACGCAGATAGTCACTAGCGATTATCAAAACCCAGTAGACGTCGCAAACAGAACAGCCGGGGAAGTAGATAACCTGAACAGGTTTGAAAACAGGAATAAAATCCGCACAAACGCGGAAAAGCTCAGCGTGATCCCCATCGGAAGAAGACAGACGGACAACATATTGGTACGCAGTGAATTATATTCCTACTCCCGCGAAGGCCGAGCCCTCAGACTCAAGATCACGTCAAGGGGGTACGGCGAGCATATTTACAAAAAGATCGCTCAAGCCAAAAGGAACCTACAACGTCTATATCGCTTCAAGAACCTATCGTATAGGAATAAAAGAAAACTATATATGGCAATGGTCAGACCATGTTTATTGTATCTCGCCATCCTCTTCATCTTACAAGCAAGAATCAAATAAAGAAAGCGCAAATAGTCCAGAACAAAGCTTTACGTTTTATAAATGACGTGACGCTTTAGGACCGAATCCCGTCTATTGTATTTGCATAACTCCACTGAAATTGACGCACTAAACGTGACTTTACATGAAAAAGCCAAATCGATATGGAGAAAGATATACTCATATATTCCCGAAAGGATACTTCAAGACCTAAGGTTACCCGAATACGAAAACCGACGAAGACACTATGGGCAAGGATTTCACAGCAACCAACTGCGTACGCGCGAGGCTTTTGTACCTATATACAGATAACCAAATACTGGAAAAACACAAACGTCATAATTGGAAAACCCAGAAAAGAAAGAAGTTATAAAATCCTAATCGGTGACTTAATCTAAATAAAAAATAGATCAGTAGATTTGTAGTGAAAAAAAAGATCCGTATTGGACAAAAATAATTAAAAAGAACAACAAAAAAAGATCCGTAGTGGACAAAAACAAAAAAAAACCCAAATTTTATACGCACAAACGAACGGCAAAAGATAAGAATAAGCTCTATGAATAACAAAAAATAAAAAAAAACGAAAACAAAGGCTTGAATGCTCCTTTAATAAACAAATAAATATACAAATGCTTAAAAAAGGCCTCATTTGAAGATACTGCCAGACGAACTGGCACATCACCCTTCTACTATATTGACACCTTTTCTACCGAAACTATCTCCTACTATAATACACCTTTTCCCTATCTTTTAACATCATGCAAATCCTGCGTCCCTTTTCCCTCCTCGGCCTCCAGCTAAACCCCGTCCTGGAAAGAGTCCTATGTGACTTCGTCATGGAAAAAAGGGCGCGTCTCATGATCGAAGAGCACAAAGGGCCAGAGTTCGAACTCACAGCAGGTGTTCTCTAGGGGAGCTTTCTGAAACCTCTGCTCTACCTGGTCGTCACCATCGAACTCTCGACTCCGATACACAGGGACACGATCTATCTGCAATTCGCAGATGAATTCAGGCAAATCGTCCCTAGTGTGGAGAGGAAAGCAAGGGCACAGGCAACTCATACTGAGGCAGAGATCTCTGATATATACCAATATGAGAGACGATGGAAATCCGAACAAACAGGGACAAGTTCAAGATCATCCCGCTGAGCCTCAAGTTGACGTGGCCCATCTTGATAGATGGGAGAAGATATGGTTACTCCACCGAAGGCACCGTCTTAGGCCTTAAAATCTCCGACTATGGACACTCGAGAAACTACAAGGAGAGGCAGAATCTGGTGAAGAGAGAAATCACCAAGCTGTACAAATTTAGAAACCTTAGCTCGGCCAACACCAGGAAAATATACCTGATGTTCATCCAGGTTAAGTTCATCTACCCGGCAATAGTGACTCAAGCGGCCAGCAGGACCTTTATGAGGAGGTTCCATCGAGTGTATAACTCTGCATCGCTATGCATTTACAAATGCATAAGGAACCAACATCTTCGGCAAAAGGGCCTGCACCGCAGGCAACGTCTTCAGCCCCTTAATATAGTAACACAGAAAATGGGCAAAGAGATCTGGTCATCACTGACAAACGACATCATCCCGTAACTAAGAGCAACAGGTGGCAATATCAGGATCCCTGCAAGATTAGATGAGAAAGTCAGCCGAAATTGATATTTCCCAAGCACAAAACTCTGCGCTAGGAGAAAGCAGCACCATTATTTACATAAAACACTCATACACACGGTACAATAATAGCTCAGCACAACAAAGTGAGACAACATTTCTGATATACATTAACGTAAGAAAGAGAAGCAACACGAACACGAGGTGAACTGCTGAACTCGACCGCCTATAAAGGATTGAAAGTTCAGCAGTCCAGACAAAATAAATAAACAAATCTAAAATGACAAACACAAATAAGAAGAACACACGAATACAAAGCAGAAGAAACAAAAACAAGTTGCCAGAAACACTAAATACAAACAACAAGAAGGAAAAATAAACAAAACATAAATAAGTAAACGCTTGCAATGCCCTCTGAACCGGGGCTAAACCCTCTTCCAACTTTAAACAACTATCTTCTACTACTATCCATATCTTCCACCATTAAGTACATTTACTCTGCCTAAAGAGATGGATGCCCTTGATGTATTGGAAAGAATAATATCCGTAAGATACAAATGGGAATTCACCTCGGACGACTGCAATGAAAATCAAGTTGAGAGCCTTTAATCCAAGGCTTAATAAAACTGACACCAGAAGCTTTCAACATTCTAACGGACGGCGAATACAGAAAAAAACGTACAAGAAAAATAAAGCACACCACTAAACACTCCACAAGGACCTAAGCTCGTAAGAGAATAAGTCTAAAAACAACATAAACACACACGTAATACGTCAATGTGACCCAAACGTTCTCTTTATCTCAGAACATGGGCTAAATGACACAGACAGGATAAAACACTTTCCCTACGAAGTCTTAACGAAATATCACAGCGGAGAACGTTTCAACAGGTGTGCGATAGCTGTTACAAGAGGTCTTGACTTAAGATCAATAAGTGGACTCGATGAGTCATACCTTGCTGTGGCGGTCCGTACGGCAGTGGCCCCCCTGGTCCTGGTAACAGGGTACCAGCCCCCAATGAGAGGGTGCTTACCCCTTTACAACTTCCAGCAACTTTGTGGTCACGGCAGAACCGTTCTTTGTGCCGGCAATCTCAATGCGAGGACTGCTGCCTCAGATTACACGTCAACCAACCCAGCAGGCATGAATCCGTACACACTTATTGAGAGACAAACTATTGCTAGAATTGGACCAGATTTCCCGACATACATTACACATAGATCAGCCAAAAAAACAAACATAGTGCTCACTAGCACTGTGTTCTCCTAAACTAGTTCATTGAGCCGAGCCCTCCTATCCCTAGCGACCACCAGGCTATCGAAATTAAAATATCAACCTCCCTCATTCAGGTCCCGATCCCAGTACGCAAGAGCTACGCTCGCACCAACTGGGATACTTATAAACGACTCCTCAAAAACGACAACTCTGACCCCTTAATTAATGCCACTTTGGAAGAGATTAAAGATTATTTATTAAAAGCCGATAAAGAAACCATTCCCGAGTTAAATAGAAAATTATTCCTGCCCCTTCTTCGAACCCTAGAATAAAATCCCTCGCGAGGGAATACGGGGAACGGATTAATGAAGTAAACCTCACTGGCCTCAACATCAATATGCACAGACAAATAAGACAGATACGCGACGAATTAATGACTCTTATTAGGGACCAAAAGAAAGTACTTTGGGACAATTTAATAGAGGGACTGAATCTAAAAAACGACTCACGTACATTCTGGCAGACAGTAAAAAGACTAAGAGGAGGACAGACACAAAAGATCAAAAAACTTACACGAGACAATACAGAAATTACGCACACGGATGAAATCAAAGAAAAATTCAGACTCTTCTGGGCATCTATATTTAAGATATCCCCGGAAGAGAATAATATCTTTGATTTAGACTTCAAAGACAGAATAATAAATGATCCGAACGACCAGATACACAGAACCTGTCCTCACCATTATGTATCGCAGGAAACGAATATGAAGGGACTTAGTGGTAGAATTACTGCCGAAGAACTCTCGGAAACCTTAAAATGCTTTCGTCAACGAGCACTTGGGCGTACATTAAAGGATTTAATGGCCCCGAGTTCGAACTCGAGGCGAGGATGCCACAAAGCGGGTGTATAATTCCTTTGCTTTAACCATCGACCTTTTCCTACTTCTGACTGAAGGTTCGTTAAACGTACAATTTTCGGACGATATTACGATGATCTACACGACACTTTATCGGAATGTCAATTATATGGGACAGAGTACGGCGCTAGAAATAGAAAACATCAATCCTTTCGAGAGAAGATCGAAGATATCTACCAATGCCCAATGATTCCGTGTAATTCCACTATTCCGACCAGACATCCGTGTGTGGCGAAGGGGGGGTACACGCATCCTATACTGCACGGAGGGCACGATTCTTGGACTCTGGATCACGACTCGAGGATATTGGAGTCACGTAGCTAAAACTAGAGCCAATGCACGAAGGAACTTTTACAGATTCCTAAACCTGAGTAGCCCCCCCAAAACTAAAGATCTATAATGCATGCATTTGATCCAAACTCCTGTATCCCCCGGTCCCTATATACGCGAGTCTCGAGACCCAAGTTATTAAACTGCAAAGGGTTTAAAATAATCTATATTAAAACGAGAACCAGAAGGAGAGAGTGGAGAAGGCAGAGTGAGCTCCATGGTGAACTGGGGTTAACCCCCATAAACGTGGAGCTTCACCGAATAGCAAAAAGATCTGGATAACTTTCACCGGCGCTTCCCTCCCGAGTTTGTACTCAAGCACATGGCCTTTAATGACATAGGAAACGCAAAACTTTTTAAAACCAGTAGACAGCTCATCGGCGATGACGTAAACCCACTGTTCACTTAGATTTCTATAATAGTGCAAAACTACAAAGCCAAACACATTGCCCTTTCCCTAAATTAGTCAAGTGTTTATTTCACCCCAAATTGTAGCGCGATTAACACGCTAGAAATATAAAAAGTAAAAAAAAATAAAATAAAATAATACCAACGAAAAACATCTTAAAATCCGTGCGTAAAAAAACCCAGATAACAAAACAAATCAAAATCTCATTACAAAGCAGTAGGGAAAAAACCGTCTCTGCTACAAAGGGTTGAATGCCTTTAATATACATATATGTATATATACTTAGAATATATATACACAAAAAAACAACAATAAAGATATACTAAAACGCAAGAAAGCCAGAGATACCCTATCACCAGGGACCTGGCTTTCATCCTACTTTTCATTTTCTCTTTCCTATCATTTTTTGCCAAGTTCACCCCTATTTCTCCTACTATCCTCTACTACTATATTTTCTTACTTTCTATATCCAAGTCCAAGTCTAAGTCACACTTTCTGGCAGACAGTAAAACGTCTATAAGGAAAACCTCCACGCACAAATTACACGATCAAACATAACAACGCAACATTGACGGAGAGAGAAGAGATTAAAGAAAACTTTAGAATTTTCTGGTTTTTAATCTTTAAAATTACCCCAGAATAAATGATAACTACGACCTCAAATTTGAGGAAGACGTTATACAACAACTAAACACATAAATACATAAAACCTCTCCTAATCATTGTGTGTCGCAGAAAAGATTAATGGAGAACTATGGTATCACAATCACTGCCTTAGAACTTTCCGTTACTCTAAAATCCTTTCATCAAAGAGCCCCGGGTTAAACGGAACTGGCACGCGAAAATTATATCCAAGCCCCGCCTAACGTTTGGATCGGCCAACTTAACATCATGAAGGTCACTCTAAACACGGGCTATTTTCCCGACCAGTGGAAAGTGGCCAAGATGATTTTCATCCCCAAAATGGGAAAGCCCCGGACTGACCTGCCAGCTTTCACCCAATATCTCTCTTAGAGTTTGCCGGTAAGGTCTTTGAGAAGATATTGGCTATCAGGATTAACTCTTCTCCAGGTAAAGCCAATTTGAATAACGAGCAACAACACGGCTTAAGAAGGAAAAGAGGGACCGACACGGCACAAGCCGTTGTCAGAGAAAAGCTCGCTAAGATCAAGGCAGACAAAAGGCATGCCAACCTGGTGCTCCGCAATGTCAAAAAAGCTTTTGACAAGGTTTGGAATAGATGACTACAATTTAAGATCCTTCAAGTAGGCCTCAACCCCATTCTTGAGAGGATTGTGTGCGGCTACATAATGGAGAGGAGAGCATACATACCTATTAGAGAACATAAAGGCCCCGAATTTGAACTCGAAGTAGGGCTCCCTCAAGGGGACTCTCTTAGTCCCCTTTTATACAACATTTATACACGGGTCATACTACAACCACTCTCCCAGGGTTCGGTATACGTTTAGTTCGCTGACGATATATCGTAAATTTGTACCGCCACTTATGTTCACAGGGAATTCATGGCGAGAAACATGGCTAGGTAAACACGAAAACCACGAGACGAGATGGAAGATATCAACCAATGCCCCCAAATTCAAAATAATTCCTATGTTTCGCAAGACCTTCAACGATATACGTGTGGACGGGGAGAGAATCCCTTACTGCAGAGAAAGGACGGTTCTAGGGCTTAAGATCAGCACGAGGGGTTACACGAGTCATATCGAGCGTACAGACGCGAATGGCAAGAGAGATTTGAGAGAATTCTATAGGTTTCGTACCTTAAATCTATCAAATAAACTCGGGATATTCAATACGTGCATCTAGTCAAGACTCCTGTACCCCCCTTCTCTCGTGCCACTGAACGCGAGCGCCGAGACCCATATTGTGAAACTACAAAGAATCCAAAACAAAGCGGTGCTTATTATTCCAAACACTCGAAGAAGTGAATACAAAAGACAGAGGGAGCTCCACGCATCGGTTGGATTATCTCCGATCAAAGGGGCGCTCCACGAGAGAGCAAAGAGGATCTGGCAAGCCATTTAGCACCCGCCTTTCCACCGAGTTCTCTCGTACACAGTTGGACATCGAAGTCGCTCGAGAAATAAGACCTTTTCAAAACAGCAAGGCTTTGACAGACGGCGACGTGACTCCAAAGTACACATGACAAAATCGACAAAATACGACTAATGACTAGTGCAATGTTTTCCTATATTTTTTCGAAACAAAATCAAAAACTGACATTCACTTTAAAAACAAAAAACAAAAACTTTCTCAAAAATCCATAGCGGGAACAAAACCCTTGCCTCAGATAAAGGCTTGAATGCCAATCTGATCAAATCTAGCCTAAATAAATTAGCAGGCTTAATTTAATTAGTATAAGATATAAATTTTATAGTTTATAAAAGAATAACAAAAACAACCAAAAACAAAAATTTAAACAAAACAGAGATACCCTTTCACCAGGGACTTGTTTATTATGTCTTCTACACCACCTCTATTCTTTAACCTAACCCAATTTCACCACTTTACTCTCTCACTATCTCTCTCTCTCTTTTTCTCTAATTTTCACCAACCTTTTAAGTCTAAGTCTAAGTCAAAGTTATGTATCCAGGGTCAGCGACTAAGGCGGACATCGTGCTTACAAACCTCAACTTCCCTTTCCACCACCATGTGCAGCCTGGTTCCCTTACGCCGCTAGGCGTAAGGGAACCATACCCTCGCCACTAAGGAAAAACCTTTCGGCTGCAGACTGGGAAGCCTCCAGGAGGTCATTCTCGGAGATAATTTCCGACATGGATGGTGCTACACAAGAACAAATTGACGAGGAGTTGTCCAGTATCCTTGATGACATTGCCACCGCGTACAACGTAATCCCGAACACAAAGCACAAGATCCTAATACCGACTCGCCCAGCACAGGGGAGGATCATCCTACAGCAGCGATTTAAGACGATCTACAACGGCGTCCGGGATGCTTGATACGCCTAACTAATAAACTTTGCGCTAGTCCAGCAGCTAAAACAACAAGTGAACGATGCGCTGCTGAAGGAGATCAGGGAGAAATGTGACCACGTGATCCATAAAATAGACATCGAGGACAACCTCAAAAAGTTTTGGAACACCATCATTAAATTAAGAGGAAGACAACCTTGAAGACTAATTCACCACTAGTGCACCTGGACAAGTGCGCTAGGCCTCCACAAGAAAAAGCCGAGCTTTTTAGAGAAGTCTGGAGCGACTTTTTCCGCATCTCCGAAGAAGAAGAGGAAAATTTTGATCTGGGCTTCGAAGATAGAGTTCTTAGGCACATTGAAAGTCACTACAGGAGATTCATTCTGCATTGAGCCTCAAACCTCAACAGGCTGCGGGAGTGCGCCCCGGAAGGCATGAAAATCACCCAAGAAGAGTTGGACTCTGCAATCTCTGGCCTTAAGCAAAAACCTCCAGGCCTAAACCGAATAATAGCAAGGCACCTAAAAGAAGCTCCGGTGGGGACAAAAACCAGGCTATTGAATCTTTTCAACGCAGCATTAGCTGTAGGATACTTCTCAGATGGCCTGAAGACATCCAAAATGATCTTTATTCCTAAACAAGGGAACCTAAAGATCAAGTGATGAACTTCAGGCTGGTCTTACTACTCGAAATAATTGGAAAATTATTCGAAAAGATCCTGAACAACAGGCTGGTCTCCCATCTGTCGTCAGACTCACTACAGAATGACGAATAACATGGCTTCCGCAAAAAGAAGACCACATCGGAGTCCCATTTGACCTGCTATTTGGAGTCCCCAAAGAGGGTGTCTGAGTCCCACCCTCTTTACGCTCTACACTAGGGACATTCCAAAACCTCTACTTCCCCGAACCCTCAACGTACATTACGCGGACGAAATCACCAAGATTGTGAATCGCCCTACCAGATCTATAAGAGTGATGTAGAGGGCTACTGCAGCCGAAACCCAGATAATCTCCCGGTACGAAGAGAAGTGTAAGATCCAGACGAACC
Source organism: Ceratothoa steindachneri (assembly GCA_963969495.1). Lineage (NCBI taxonomy): Eukaryota > Metazoa > Arthropoda > Malacostraca > Isopoda > Cymothoidae > Ceratothoa > Ceratothoa steindachneri. The sequence goes on along the minus strand of OZ018321.1, from coordinate 140,105,040 downwards.
AGAACATATTCATTGCAGTCGCGATCAGAAGATAGAAGACGGAGCTCATCCGACTGGATAACTCAACACGAGTATCCTAGCGCGAGTATCCGAGACTTCAGGATCTCCAAACGCAGCATAGGAAGCCACATCAACTCGAAGGTTCAAGTTGCGAAACTTGAACTCAACAAACCCCTACTGATTTCGCAATCTTGGTATACAAAACAAAAAGAAATTATATACATCCCTAGTGAGAACGAAGCTGTTCTACCCAGTGGTCCCACTCAACACACCTTCAATGACCAGGATGATCCAAATGAATAGGCTACAAAATCGGGCCCTATGCTTCATAGTAAATGTGAAATCGGATGATTTCGTCACGCCGAGGAACTTCATCGCAGAACCAGGTTGGAGAGGGTGAATGCCTTCCTGTATTCACGCAGCACCGCCATCTGGACAGCCTGGAGGCTACTCTCCCACCAGGCACTGTAGGCGACATGTTCAGGCTACAGGACCCGGAGCGATACAAATCGTACATGCCTCCCGTCAAAACGCAAGACACACCGGAAATCTACAGGTGACCCTACGTCCAACTCGCATACTGACTATAAAATGATTGCTCTAAGTGTAGCATCATAATCGTGAATCAAAATATAACCGAAAGTGCCTAATGTACCGATTAAACATTGTTTTAAAATTTCTGACGCTGTATATAATCTTTTACTTTTTTGCGCCCTAAATATTTTTGTATAGAAATATCGCAAGTATTTTTCCTTCTAGCACCAAATGTAAATTTGTAGTAAAGTGTAAATTAATAACGAAAAACTGAGATGGCCCGATCCCTCGGCAAACTTTCTACCTCCTCCTCTATTTAAATTTCGTCACTTATTCTCTCTTCCCTTGTCCCCTAATCCACGTAATTGTGGAGGTGGTCCCTCATTTTTTCACCAGCTTTCTACATGAATAAATAATTAAAAATAGTCATTTCATTTTTTCCATTACCTGAAGATGACCGACCACGGTCGAAAGACGTCTCGGAATAAAATGTCTTTTGGAATGATTTTTCTCGCATGCAAGACCCTGACATAAAACTTGTGAGAAAAATAAATAGAATACAAGTTAAAATCAATAACGCTGCCACTGATGTGGACTTTAGCAGTGTATGTATACAACATGGCCTCTTATCTAATTATATATATATATATATATATATATTTAAATTATATATATATATATATATATATATATATATATATATATATATATATATATATATATATATATATATATATATATGCCGGCCGCATTACATCATAGCCTGCCTACCGTTTACCTTGCCTACTTTGCTGATCATGATGTGTGATGTAATGAGCTAAATGGCGAAATGTGTGGTAGGTGTGATAAGGGTGAAGGAGGTTTTGGGAGTTTTATCTGCCCTGGTTGTGAGGGCATCGCCTTCGTTCTTCTCTTATATTTTTCATCTTCTTTTGTTGCCTTCTTTGCCTACAATGTTCCCACTATTGGCAGTTTTGAAAGGCAAAGCCGGTCTAATTCTTCCTTTATATATATATATATATATATATATATATATATATATATATATATATATATTCCTCCGTCATAGCTTTCAAGCCTTCAAGTTCATTTTATGCTAACTTTGCTTTATTAATTTCGTTATTTTACTTTTGTGGACATTTCGCTTCTTTTGTTTTGTTTTGGTTTTTTTTTAAATTATTTTTTACTTTTATTTCTTTTTCATTTGATGGAATATTTGCCTCTTTTGTTTAGTTTTATTTTAATTTTTAATTTCTAAATTTTGTTTATATCTTGTTTTCTTTTTTCTTTAATGGGCATTTCACCTTTTATATTTATTTCTCTTTCCTTGTGTGGGCACTTCGACTCTCTTGCTTATTTTTTAATTTATTTTAAATTAATTTTTATTTCTTTTTCTTTTGATGGGCTCTTCGCCTCATTTGTTTATTAGTTTTATTTTATTTTTTATTAATTTATTTTGTTTATTTCTTGTTTCCTTTTTTTCTTTTATGGGCAATTCGCCTCTCTGTAAAGTTCGTCTTTCTATTTATTTTTGTAGTCATATATTGGTAGGTCGTTTACTTGTCTAGTTTTCCATTTTATGTTTTAGTCTCAGTTGGTTGTTCTTGTTCGGTTTTTCCTGTTGTGATAGAATTGCCTAAGAGGCCGCGCCTCGCTTCTATCACATATTGAAACTCATGCTTCCCACGTGCATCCGGCGAGAGAGAGTAGAATGGCGTTCTTATCGCCCACCATCCCCGAGTATTATCTTCTCCCGCTTCAAGTTTAATCAAGGAGGTTCAATTCCCCGTTTTGCCTCCAGGCGTCGATCTGGCCAGATTGAATAAGGCTTATGGGAAGATAAGATTTTTCCAAGCGCTACCGGGAAAATTCATGGAAGTCCTCCATTGCCCCCTACCTCGAGGGGCTGGCTCCGGCTATTTATGCGATAGAATTGCGCGTTTAAAGCAGATCCTGATTATCTTCGCGAGGCATAACGCCGATCCAGTCTCCCTTGTGCACCTAGGAACTCTACACCCAGAACCCCCTTATTGTCCAGAAGAGGACAATATCCTTAAGTGCCAAAATTCGTGCCCCTCGAGACGCCAAGTCAACAGGGCCCACCTGTTGTTCAGAAAGAGAACAACTTTAGAACAGTCATTGTTCTTCGAGCCCGTTCAACAAGAAGCGGTTCTCGTTCCCCTGATATCACGTCAGTGGTAATTTGATTCCCCGCTTTTAACGTTCTTCAAGAAAACGCTTGGTTACACCAATAACCTCAATTGTTCATCCAGAACATCTCCGGTATCCTGTCTCCAGGATCGCTTGTACTTCCGAGCCCCACTTTGCTCTCACTCCTCGAAGTCAGTCCTTATCCCCTCGTTAAGGACAACGCCGATCCGGTCTCCCTTGTGCACCTAGGAACTCGACCCCGAGAACCCCCTTATTGTCCAGAAGAGGACAATATCCTTGAGTGCCAAAATTCGTGCCCCTCGAGACGCCAAGTCAACAGGGCCCACCTGTTGTTCAGAAAGAGAACAACTTTAGAACAGTCATTGTTCTTCGAGCCCGTTCAACAAGAAGTGGTTCTCGTTCCCCTGATATCACGTCAGTGGTAATTTGATTCCCCGCTTTTAACGTTCTTCAAGAGAACGCTTGGTTACACCAATAACCTCAATTGTTCATCCAGAACATCTCCGGTATCCTGTCTCCAGGATCGCTTGTACTTCCGAGCCCCAATTTGCTCTCACTCCTCGAAGTCAGTCCTTACCCTCTCGTTAAGGACCCCCCCACCCTTAAAAACCCTCCTCCTGGAAAAGAAATCGCCAGTCGGACCGAAGCCATTCCTTCAAATCGCCTTTCTCTGCACGACGAACTTATAAATACGTAAGCTACGAATTGCATTTAACTATTTAACTTTGTGCCAACGTAACTCCGTGCTTTACTACGGATCTAGCCGCCCATTTTCCTTCTTGTTTGTTTTTTCATTTAAATCCCTCCAAATCTTAATCCTCCGCTTAGTCAAATTTATCCTATGACCTTTTCATTTCGTGTGTATCTCCCATTTTAATCTCTGGTTATGTAAATATTTTCCATGTGTTGTTTTGTTAGATTAATTAATAAAATTCTATTTTATTAATGTTTGCAATATTATTTATTCTTAAGCTCCGTTCCACTTCTTAAGTATATTGAAGATAAATAAGCCCTCTCTAGGCCTATTTATTAACGTAGAGTCATTCTCGGCCATCTGATTAACCCTGCCCTTGAATATAGAATAATCCCAACAAAGAATAGATATATAGTATATCGTCGGGAGCCTTTTCTACGACACCCGTCTTGCTCTTATTTTTCTCAATTCTGGTTATTTAACTCTCTCCTGCATATTCTTCCTAGTGGGAATAGTGATGTCCTTGAAACCTTGTGTTGCTTCTGCTGCGGTATTTCGATGTTGTCATTGTCTAGCATAGGGAATATCGTTCTTTCTCTATTTTTCCAAGTCTTTCTCCCTAGCCTTTGAACTTCAAAATTAATTGGCTTTAGCCTTACTCTTACGTGAAGGACTGTTTGTCTAATACGGTTGTTTTTTCTAGCGCTAGCTATTAGCATCGTGGCTTTATTTTTTACTCTCTGTATTGTCCTGAGAGTGGTACAACACCATCTGCGAAACCACTGCCCGGTACACCAGCACCGAACGTACCCAGGCAGTATATATCTTCTTGTTTATCGCATTAAGGTCTCGGAACCTGTAGAGTTTCTGAATTGCCTTTTGTCTAGGGAGGCTTTAATGTTGATGTGGGTTTTGTAGGGGTAGAGATGGTCGTCGTTCACGATGACGTTCTTTTTTCCGACCCTTAATTGGGATTACTTGAAATTTTTGGCTGTTAGTTTTTATTTTCCACAACCTTTTGTATCTGCTTATGTTGTTTCTTTCGGCAGCTCTATCCCTTGATTGAACTCCGGCATTTCCATAGGAACTAGGGATGATTTGTGTGATGTCATCTGCGTATTGCAGATACATTGTGTCGTCTCGTACCGTAGCAGGGAGGTCTATTGTATACACGAGATACAGCAACGGATTCAGACAGCTGTCATGCGGAACTCCCGCCTTGAGCTCAAATCCGGGTCCTATGAAGCCCCAGTTGGAGATTTGGGCTTGTCTCTCCATGAAATAATTACAGAAGACCCTTTCCAGATTTGGGGTCAGCTGGAGGTTCAGGATTTTTAATTGTAGACCTCTTGGCCAAATCTTATCGAAGGCCTTTTTTATATCGCGCAGCACGACGTCTACGTATTTCCCCTCAGCTTTGCAGTAGACTATTTTCTCCGTTAAGAGGCGAGGGTAGTTTCCGTTTCTCGCCCCTTGCGGAACCCGTGCTGCTGGGGGTTGTGAGCTCCCAGTTCCGCTAGTTTGCTGATCATACGTCTTATGTCTTGAAAAAGTTCGAAGTTACAAGTGTATAGACATAGTATAGTAGATAGGGTTATTAGGAAAAGTAGTGAAGATGAATTAGTTGCTGGGTGACCAGCCATCTCTTTGGTTCTTATTGTTTATTTTTCTTTATTAATCTTCTTCATTCTTAAATGGGGATCTCACGCCTCTTTAGTTCTTCAATATTTCACGTTTTTGTCTAGTTGTTTGTTGCGGTTTTCCCAAATATATGATTTCGGTATGGACTCTGCAATCTTCCTCGAATCGGGTGTAGCGCTTCTAAGGTTTCCGTGGTTATGCGTGATTTCGATCGCTCCTTTTTCGTCTTCCTACACTATACAATCTAGTTTGTCCAAATCCTTCAAAGCTCTTCTGTGTAAGGACACGTTTGTGGTTGGAAATTCTATTTTGTCGTGAAGATCTCTTATTTTTTTACTCTCTCTCCTTATTGTATTGGTGATAATGTATACAGCTGAATTTTGTACTCTCTGAAGTTTTATACCACTTGTTTGCGGGATTCTGTTCATTGGTATAGCTGTGTAGAGCAACGTGGCTTTGTAGATGGCTCTGTATATTTTCTTTTTGTTTTCTGTTTTTAGGTTTCTAAGTTTGAATAGTTTTGTTAGGTGTGCTTTTGGCTGAATAATTCTTTCCGTAACGTGCTTACCGTAGCCATTGCGGGAGTTTTTATCCAAAGTACCTTTCCTTCCTTTACTAGCGATATCTTTTCTCATCAATCTCTACTCTCGAGGTAAAGCGCCTCCCTACTGGAATAATGGAAAAACTTTTCTGGATTGGTGCGAATTTTCCACTTTCGCTCAAATTCGTTGATATTAACAATTTCGGCCGCTGTGATTCTGGTCATGGATAGGGGATGCCTATATGTGCTGTTCGCGACTATCGTAATGTCTTCAGCAAAATGGATATATGTTGTTGTATCGTGGACAGTCTTTGGTAAATCCATTGTATATATATACTATAAGGTGTTACGCAGTTGCAGAGGCACTTAGTTAGGGTGGAGGGTATCCCTAGTCTCTTGGTTTTATATTTCAGGCCGATCCTCTAAACTTTATCAAACGCCTTTTGGATGTCTCTGAGTATGATGTCTGTATAGTTGTTATCGTGTTTGGCCTTTGCAATTGATTCGACCAGAATGGCCAGGGCCGTCTCGGTACTTCTGTTATTTTTGAAGCCGTCCTGGTGGTTTGGATTCAGTGTTCTGCCTTCCAGGTACTTGACTAATCTATCGCTTATGGCTCTCTCCATTAATTTTGCCATTGTCTCTAGTAGTGTGATTGGCCTGAAATTTCATGGGTTATTTGGAGGCTTGCCAGTTTTCGGTAGAAAGATAATCTTCCCCTTTTTTAGCGCATCTGGCAAGTATCCTGCGCTTAGGGAGGCGTTAAATACTGTTGCTATTTGGGTACAAAATGTGACTGGTGCGCGTATTAGGTTTTCTTTTTTATCCTTGATGTCCCAGGTGTCTTCTGCTTAGTAGACATAAGCGTTCTTTGTATTTCTTTAGGGTGATCGGTTCGACCCCTTGCTCTCTTAGTAGTGTTGGTGAAGCAGCTATGCGGGGACTATTTCTTGGCGATTTTGCTCAGGGTCTTCTATCACTCTTGCTTCGTGATCGACGTCGAATTCCTCGTTTTCGTTGGGATAGATATCGAAAACCGCACTCCAGTGCTCACGGAACGCTTCTTCGATTTCATGGAGCTTCTTTGCCTCTCCCTCTTCATTTTGGAGTTTAATTCTTAGCCTCACCTTACCTTTTCTCCTGGCAAAGTTAATTTTATGCCATAATTTAGTATGATTTAGTTCATCGTCTATGGCTTCTACGAAAGGGTCTCACCTCCTGTTTCTTTCTAATGCTATTTCCTCTTCTAGCTGGTCTTCCACGCGCCGCATTCTTGCTCGGTCACCCCTTTGGAGACCATATCGTTCGATTTAATCTCTTATATCTTTATATTCACTTTGAAGATTTTCTATTTGGGCTGACCTGAAGGGATGCGGTAAAGTTCTATGCGTTGTAGTGGGAACATGTCTTCTATCTGCCCTGACAATTGCCTCCATGATGTCATCAAGCTTTTGGTCTCCTTCTTCTAGTGAAGCCTCAGTTAGGTCTCTCTGTTTGTATTTGGCGAGTTCCTTTTCGTAGCTGGTCCAGTCGGCGTGCCTATTTGATTTTCTTGGTGGGCACTTAACTTGAATGGGATCCATAGATAAAGTCATGGCCCCCCTTTCGTTATCACTAGTTGATGGAGGGACTTTCTTTATACTCTAGGTGAACTGAAGGTTCTGGGTTGCCAAAACTATATCTGGTTTAATGGACCTAATTTGACCCAGATAAGTTGGAAGTTCCGGTCCTAGACGCTCTACTATTCCCCAATCCAATAAAAGGTTAATGTTTCTTCCGGCTCTGTTGTAGCTCCGAGTGTAGCCAGAGGCTCTTCTCTGGTCATATAAGTAGCCAATACAGACTGTTTGGTCAATGTGGCCAAAAATATCTATAAAGTTGCCACTATTAGATTGCCTACGTTTGTTCAAACGCTAATCGCAAGGTATGCTTCGTCTAGATCCTTGAGGTTTTTGAAGCTTATGTCGTTTCGAATTGCCAGAGCGACTCCGTCATAATTCATGTCTTCTTTTAGATATGCGTTGCTCAGAGAATCTCTTCTCATTTCATCGAGATACGTTGTGGCTTATTATTTTTGATTTCCTTCTTACATGGGCCATTATCTAGGTTTACTTTCTTCTCGGCTTCCTTTTCTCTCAGCTTTATAGCCTTCACACTCAATGGGCCATTTTGTCCTTCCACATCCTTTTTTCTTGAATTCTTCTTTATTTAGCGTATAACATAGATTCTGCGAGATTTCAAACTTGCCTTCTGTAATTATTGTCAAAAATACCTGTTCTGTGTACGGGCCTCCGTATTTGTATTTATAGAGTCCCTTCTTTATACCTTGTAGTAGATCATCGTTGTTATCGGGAAATTGCTTTCCCTCAGAGGCGTAAATCTTTAGGTTGAAGCTTTGGTGTTCCTCATCGCTTTCTTTCCTAAATTTTGAAGAGGGAACTGAGCTCGTTTCTTCTTGGGTTTGGTTTGCTGTGGTGGTATCCGTACTTGTGTTGTTGCATGTGTCGACTTCTCTCTCAATCCCTTCTTCTTGCATTTCCTTAGTCTTGGGTCTCTAATTATTGCTCGGCTAGTCTTGGGGTTTTTCTCATGGCTAGGGTATTTTTTTGTTGCTGTTATTGTGTCTTGTCTGATTTTGTTGGTTTATAGTGGACGCTCACTATATCCGCTAATGGAGGGTTCTCGGGGAACCACATTTCTTCTAAACCGTTGTTTTTTTAACATTAGATTTAATTTACGTGAATATGAGCCCGGATTTGCTACATTCAACACGTGTGAGTTTAGAATACAAGCTAATATATTCAAAGACTCCACTTGCTAAATTTCGATTACGTTTTTTACCGGCTGGATTTAATCGGTTGTGGCTTTAGCGACTTTGGCGAACGTAAGGTTCTGCTTTCCTTCCTCTCCTCTAGCCCTCTCTCTTTTCTTCTTTTCGATTTGTTCTCGCTTCATCGGGCATGCCATTGCAAGGGTGCGATGGTTTCCTTTGAAATTTATATATTATTTTGTCTGAGAATTGCATTCCCGCCACGTATGGTCTTTTCCACTGCACTCGGAATACCATTTAATTTCTTTTTTCGGACAGTCCCTTTTGTTGTGTTTTTCAAGCGCAAAACAATTGAAGCAAGTTTGCATGTTGATAAATTCTAAATTCATCTGTTTTTATTTGTTCAGGAGTATTCTTTAAATTAAACGCGAGAATACCTGATTCCCTCGCCTTATTGGCCATATTCGTTTTGTGGAATATTAATTTGAAAACGTGTGAATACTGCGTATTTTTTGCACGGTTGTTGAATTTGATGACTTTTTTTACCTTTGCCCATGATTGTGCTCTCTCTATTTACTCTTTTATTTCGTCCGCCTTATGATGCCCTATCAAGATGTCAATTTGGCGGCAGTATACTGTTTCTGAGCTTCCATGTGTGGGGGCACTTTAGCCTCTAATCCAATTTTTGTTAGTTCGTCCGTAACATTTACGAAAGAAGTTTTTCCACATCCTGATCGTTTTGACAAATTGCAATGTAGGAATTTGTGTAGTCTACTAGTTTAACTAGCACTACACCGAGCTCTCCGTAGATACTTCGGAATACATTTGCCCTGTCGAGCTTTTGGGCGCCCTTCCGGGCGCGCAAAGGAACCCATTTAACGGTGTCTATCTTCTTACTAATCGGTTCTCTTCTTTTTCTTCATTGGCTAAAAGTGAGAAGGGAGAGAGAGGAGGTGCGAAATTGAAGGTAGATATAGCTTGCTGTTATATCCGTTTATTCGAATTGGCTTATACAGCTGGCGAGTCTTTTTACCCTACCTACCTACCTATACCCTAATCTTATCAGTGTTTGCTCCACCTGACTTGTATCCGCCGCTCACACGGCTGTCAGCCCATCCCGGGCTAAGCTTCAGCCTGCGCCGTGTTAGCTACCCGGTTCAGATAAGGCTCCCCCACCAGTAGGTATCTAAGGAGACTTCAAGCTTCCCTACCCGACTCGCCCTAAAGAGGGTGGATAGGAAAGTAAGAGTACGTCTTTGTTGGAGAGTCCAGTAATTGTCTCTTCAGACAGGAAAGGTCTCTTCTATGTCTTCTTTCTTGAATGAATAAAGATGCAAAACAATGAATCTCGCTTTAAAAAGTCGAAGGTGTAGATTGCGTAAAATTCTTTGCATGTAAGATTCCAATATCCGTCACCCGTCTTGCTGATCATTTATTTTTTGCATACGCTTTTATTTCGCTGATCCAAACGTTGTTTAATTCTTTAAAAAATTCTCAAATTTGATTGGTTAAAACAAATATTTTTATGTCAAAGTCAAATAATTTTCTCTTTTGATCTAAACATTATTCGAGCTTTATTTATATATATATATTTTAAACCTAGCCTAAATTATTTATATAATTCATTGAGTTAATGACCGCACACTTTTTCGAACGACGTTTACTTGCGTGGTTGAGCATATTGTTCGTCTCGTCAGCTGTTAATTGACTCCTCATATTTATCCTTCTTAACAAGCATACGGTTAAGAACATAGTGAGTACTATAATGAAATCATGGTGACAATTGCAGTATAATAGGTCGCAGGAGTGATTATTTGTACAAAAAAAGGACGCTCCTTCTGATAATCGTCTAAGTGATCACTCCAAGTAAGGGCATGAATTTCAGGGATCATAGTTATTTGAGAAGCCGAAAAATTTATGAAGGCTCTAATCACTAGAGTTAAAATTTAGGAAAGAGTTAATTAGATTTAAGGTTATTCAATCTGGGCTATGAATTTCAATGAATCAGAAGAGATAGAGCAACTTTGTGAAATACGAAAAGGTGATTATATGTATATGAAAAACCAAATGATTCCCAAGATAGGTATAAGTAAAAAAAATGTTAATTTTTGGCGTAAATAGCCTAAAGTAGGCGGCGCTATCGTCTTAATTATTTCAATAAACGTGCAGAGCCGATCGCATTAATTGTAGCCCTAAATTATAACCCCCAAAATAGTGCTCCCTAGCGTGCGCCCATAAACTGAAGTATTACCCGGCTCCCTAGTAATCCTCCTCCAACACCTCCCTGATCTAGTTAGCAATAAATCAGTACCAAAATGCTAATATTCTTGAATCAAAACCAACCAACCTATGCATCTTAGCTTAAGTAAGAACCCGTGGATATCAGTACCAAGAGCTCCTCAAATTAGTTACTTTTGAAATGGGGGCTTCGCTCCCATACCCTCCACCCACAACTTAAAAAAACTCGTAATATTCCTAATTCGAAAGGCTAACATCATATTTGAATAGAAATGGCGATTACTAAATATCGACGTAACTATTGTTATCTTAAATTACCTAATAAATAATCACTTCCCGACAAAAGTTAAACCATCTCCACCTTTCACTATTATAATCGAGCCGCGCTTCTTTTCCATCCCTTTTGCAAATCTTTGCTTTAATTCTAAGAGCAACGAAGCACAACTATTAGACGAAGAAGTCCTGACGAAACTGTAAAAATTTTCGGAGCCGGTCCTATTTATAGACACGGCTCTGCAGGCTAGAATATGTGCAATTTTATTTTTAAACAAAATATTGAAATAGGTACACGAAACCCCCCCAAAAAACATTATGAAGCAGATAAAAATTAATTACATTAATAATTAATATAATCGAAAAGTGTATACACTTAATAAATAATAAAGAATAGACTACAAAACATATAACAAAACAAATACAACGCCGTGATTAGCCACATCTGAAGATACCGTCTGACGTCCTAAGGCCTAAAGTGTAGCCCATAAATTGCGGCCACTAGCGTGCGCCCATAAACTCAAGTATTACCGCCAGCCGGAGGTGCTAAAAATAACAGGGCCTGTAACTTTGAGAGTAAAATCAGTAGTACGAGTACGGGTAGCAATTGTAGCCATTTTGTTACTATTGACTGAGCCTAATAGTTCGGAAAATCTAGAAGAGTTAAGAGAAGCGGAAAACCTAACGAATTGTTTTCTGTTACTCATAGACTATAGTAAAAAATATATATATTCTTGGATTGGACCATACCTAAATTATCTGGCTAAAATTGAAAAAAAATGATCATATGAAAATGCATAGAATAATATAAGTAAATAGTTGGTTTAAACGATAAAAATTCTTTCGAACGTAGATGATTTATGGGTAATTACCGTAGATTTAATGTATAATAGATGGGATCAATCAATTTCACTAACCGATTGCCTAATTAATTTCTAGTGTGTCACTGGTGTAAAATATGTGAAGTTTCTTTGTTTGGTAAGCTAAAATAAGATTTAAGTTACTTTATTTTAAAGGGACGATGTTAGTTTTTCTTAGTTGTATTCGAGGAGAAATCAAAATGGGAGCAGAGGAGTCTTTAGACAATCTTACGGAAAATTGAAGGCGGCTTTGAAGGATCTCGGAACGGAACATCTTACCAACTGAGGCATTCAGGAAGTAGAGTTTATATAATAGGTGAGTTTCAAATGCGCGGCTGCACGTTTAACCCCCCAGATGGCGAATCAAGATGCTTTACTGCGTAAATGCATAGAGAGTCTGGGTTAGGGCGCCGCTTATGAGGGACATAAGGCACTTCGATGAAAATTACAGAGACGGACACCTCTGAACTGACCTTCGGAAGGAGTGAGCAAATTAGTTTATGCAAGGTAGGAGCTAAATGCAGGGCAACTGGGGCGAGGAAGAGATTAATGCGAATGGGAACTGCTCGGATTGAAGACTCGAAAGAACAGTCACCAGTGTAAAAAGGCATTGGACTCGCTAAAATTTTCCAAGTGCGAGTGGGACTTCATCGAATGTTTTCTTGTGAAGTATTGAGGTTAGACTGAAGTTGAGATCCGGATGAAAGAGTCGGACTAGGTTAAAAACCGACGCGCTGTTGTTAGAATATATACTCTCAAAGAAATCTCACAAAGTTCTCCTTATATAGAAATAAAACAAAACACGCACTACACCTGGAGTGACATTACATTTAGTAAATCGGATTTATTTACTCTTTCTTTTGAATACGTCCCAATGACGAATAATTTTGATTGTTTTTTGCAAGAAGAAATCGCTTAAGGTTCAACTTTAATTTATTTTATTTTTTTACCCACTCAAGTTCTGTATGGAAAATGATGGGCATTCTCATTTTCTTCAATTCGAGTTAATATCAGGAGACTGAATTAGTAAAATTTTTATCTTAAACAAGCTTAGGTTATTTGCCTAAAATAATATTCGAAAAATATATTCCAAAGGAAATGTTCAGCTTTTCTTTTTGAAGACAGATATCTAAATATTATGTGAGGTAATTAAGCAATTATTTATATTATTAATAAGTTTAGTTTTATCGTTAACGATAAAGGCACAAACATCATTTTCACAATTTACAATTCTCAGAATATATGTGTGTGTATTTATTTGTTGGGGTGACTACGGTCCTGAATTTTGTAGTCAAATGCAATTTATTGTAAGAAAACAATTTATAGTCACAAATAAAAATTATTGTAAAAATAAACATAGTTAAAAATACAATTTCTAGCAAAAAATACAATTTCTAGTGAAAAAAATATAGTTTATATTAAAATAGAATTTATTGTAGGAATACACTCTATATTAAAATATAATACATACTCATAAATAAAATTTATAGTGCAAAATAATATGCATAGTAAAAACTATAAATTCACAGCGAAAAAAATTTTTTTTTTGTATAAAAATATAATTTATAGTGATAATAAGAATTTGTGGTAAAAATATTTTCTATTAAAAATATAATTTCTATTAAAAAACAGTTTATATTAAAAAATACAATTTATAGACTAATAAAATTTATATTAAAAATACACCTCAGAAAAAATACAGTTTATAGTTTAAAATATATTTTTGAGGAAAAAGATAATATTAGGGTGAAAACATTTAGAATAAAAAAATACTATTAATATTAAAAATAAAATTTAGAATATAAATAAAATTTAAAGTATAAAATACATAAATAGTAAAAAAAATAGTTTATAGTATAAAAATACATTTTATTGTCAAAACGAGAATTAATATGAAAGAAATTAGCAATGAAACAACTTATAATAAAAATATAATCTATAGGAAAAGATAAAAGATGAAAATACAATTTATATTAAACAGCACAATTTATAGTAAAAATACGATTAATAGTGAGGAATACAAATTATAGTAAAAATAAAATTCAGAGTCAAAATCCTATTTGTAGTCGCAAATATAATTTAAAGTAGAAAATTCAATTTAGTGTAAATAGTACAATTTATAGTAAAATTTAATATTTATAGTAAAACCGCAATTTAAAACGAAAATACAAATTTTAGTAAAAATACAATTTGCTGTAAGCAAATAATGTATAATGAAATAAAATTCATCGTTCAAAATACAATTTCTAGAAAAAAAATTTGATAGCAAAAAATCAATATTTTAACTCGGCGTCGAGCTTTTAAATTAGAAGGAAGGATTATATATTTGGATATTGTTTTATATGGAAAAAACTGTAAATTGCGGTTTCTTTCTAATTTATAGGCAAAAATAAAATTTATTGTAAAAAATACAATTAAAAAAAAGTATTATATATATATATATATATATATATATATATATATATATATATATATATATATATATATATATATATATATATATATATATATATATATATATATATATATATATATATATATATATATATATATATATATATATATATATATATATATATATATATATATATATATATGCATTTAAAGGCCCAAAGAAATGAAAATTGGCTCATCGACTGAGCCACCATCCTCAGTGGATGAGCGTCGTGGTCACAATATCGATGTACGCTTGAGGACACAGGTTCGAATCCTTTATTTATTTTCATACAACGGTTAAAATTAGTCTTCGTCTCTATATCTCACATTTTCTTTCTTAAGCTTTCAATGGTCATCTTCCTTAGTGTCGTGATGCCAAGTTTCATTTCTTTGGGCCTTTAAATGCATCCATTATATCACGTGTCATGTGATTTAAGTTAAATATATATATATATATATATATATATATATATATATATATATATATATATATATATATATATATATATTCATAAAAAATATAAATTTATTGTGAAAAATAGAATCTATAGTCAAAAATAAAATTCATAGTTCAAAAATTAAAATAAAGTACAACTTATAGTAAGAAACCAAGTTTAGCAAAGTATACAATTTATTGTCAAATGCAATTTATATAAAAATGAAATTTATAGTAAAATTATACTTTATAGTAAAATTAAAAAATAATAATGCAATTTATTTGAAAAATCAATTTATCGTGAAAAACACACTTACAATGATATACACTTTTTAATAGAAATACAGGGTGCGGCAGAAATACCTCCCACATTTGAAAGGTTGACAAAAGGAATAAAAACCACATTTATGAAAAATTAATTTTACTGATGTTTAAACAAAGGGTTACAGTTTTTGTTCATTTGTTTTTAAAATTACATCCTGTAAATGGTGACCTCTATTCGCTATTCACTGTTGGAGACGGTTTCTGAAGTTTTCCATCATTCGAAGGGTCATTGCAGACGTTATTTCTGCAATCTTTTGACGAATAGCATCCTTTAATTCTTCAATGGCACCCGGTCGATCTTTATAGACCTCAGCTTTCAAGTGACCCAAGAGAAAAAAATCACAGGGTTTGAGATTGGGCGAGCATGCTGGCCAATGAATGTCACCACGTAAGGAAACCAAACGTCCTGGAAACATTTCTTTCAGAGCTTCCATTGATCTTCTTGCTGTGTGTGCGGTGGCTCTATCCTGCTAAAACCACACATTCTGATTGTGAAGGTCGTTTACTTTGGGTTCCAGAAATGTCTGCAGCATCTCTACATATCGGCCAGACGTTACTGTAACACAATGGTTTCTCTCCTCAAAAAATAAGGACCCCTAAACACCTAATTTCGAAACTGCGCACCATAAAGTCACTCGTTCACTGTGTAGAGGTCTTTCATGAAGCTGTCTAGGGTTACTTTCCGCCCAATAACAAAAATTTTGCTTATTCACGCAGCCTGAGAGATGAAAGTGAGCTTCATCACTTGTGAGAAGAACAGCATTTACAGGAACATTTTGAAGGACATCGTCACAACATGACATGCGAGTTTCCCAGTCGCGTTCGTTCAGTTTCTGAGTAATCATTAATTTGTATGTATGGAACTTCAGATCAGTGTGTAGAATTCTTCTGACTGTTCTATCAGACAATCCCAAGGCAAAAGCATGTTTGCGAGCTGAACGTGTAGGAGACTGAGTAACAGAAAGTCTCACACCTTGAACACTGTCTGGAGCTCGACCGCTTCGAGGTCTTCCAGGTGGCTTTCTTTTAAGTGCTGAACCGGTGGCTCTGAAATTTGCAACCCATAGCAGTATTGATTTTCTATCCGGAACAGCATCATTCCGACCTAACATGTAATGAGCTCGAAAAGCTCTCTGTGTTGCACTTGCAGATTCACCATTCTTCAAAAACGTTTCTACAGCAAAAGCACCATGTGCACCAGTCCAAACCATATTGCTATATGAGAATAACTGAAAAAAATGGTAAGTCATTAGCTAAATGAAAACATCATTGGCACTTGCATAAGTTCATTAGCAACACATAGGTAAAAGTTTAAAATGTGGGAGGTATTTCTGCCGCACCCGTATTATTACTAGTAAAATACAATTTATAATGAAAATAAATGTTTTAGTAAGAAAATAATTTATAGTAAAAATAAAATTTATACCCAAATAAAATTTATATTAAGAAAACAATTCATAGTAAAAATGGAATTTATAGTCAAGGTAAAATTATAATATAAAATACACGGTTAGTTAAGAAATCGATTTATAGTAAAAAATACAATACCTAGTCAAAAATACACTTTATATTCACGAATATATAATTCACAGTCAAAAATACAATTTATCGTGCTTCAATATTTCTATATAAAATAAAATTTATTATCAAAAATTCAATTTATAGAAAAAATATAATTTTTATTTGAAACCAGCGTTTATAATATAAATACAATTTATAATAAAATATACTCTTTATAGTCAAAATAAAATTTATAGTAAAAAAATATATTGCGAAATGCTATTTATAGTAAGTCTACAAAATCGACTATAGGCCCAAGGAATACTCAATCATGTATGAGTTAAAGGATTATAGGTAACTATGCACTTATATGTTAAGCTACTAACTCCATATCTACGAGGGCGGTCAAAACAGAGGAAAGAAGATGGCTGTTTGTGGGAGTGTTAGGACAAGTTATGACAAGTCAGGACCTGAAGCCGCACGCTTGGGTCCCTAGAAACTTCACGCCCCATGATCGACTTCAACGTCGTCAAAGTCCACAAGGCCAGAGTTGCACAAGCTGCCCTGCGCGAGTGCGGAGTCGAGGAGCTCAACCATTTATTCCGCCAGCTCAAGGCTACACTGCGTGGACGCCGGTTTTATGACGATGAAGAAGTCCAGCTCGCCGTCCAGGAGTGGATTGAACAGCAGTCGGGAGATTTCTGGTTGTCGGGAATTCGAAGCCTCAGGGACAAGTGGCGCAAGTGCATTGAAGTCGAGGGTAGTTATATTGAAAAATAATAAAACACTTTTCCTCATATCTCGTTTCCTTATATCCGAATTGCAAAACTTATTGACCACCCCTCGTAAGTCAATTGGGTTTTAGTGGGTGGTTTCGAAATTTGTAACAAAATTTAGACCCGCTATCCCAATTGTAGGAAAATAAAAGAGAGGAATAATTATAACAAACCCCTCAATATGGTCAGCATAACTAAAGTTTTAATCAAGTATCTCATTTGTAAACGCAAATTGTGGTTATAAATGACCATTTGGGTATTATGAATTTGTCACTGATTTTCCTAAAAATGGTTTAGGAGCCATCAGCTCAACTATACATTCCCTAATAAGACTATAATAGAAACCAACCATATTATATTATGGCATTGTTATTGAAGCTCTCATATATCCGTTTATAAGACACCATCTAATTAGTGTGGAAATGAAATTTAATAATGCATTGCAAAAAATGAAGGATGGTGTTCTACTAGTTCACGGATAATTGTGAATGAGATATGAACAGCGATTTTTACTATACTTAAATGACAGGCCCCTTCCTCTTTGCACTTTCCCTTTCTTTTCCAAATGGAAAGTTGGTGAAAAGCACAAACGCATCCCCAAAGGCGCCTATTCATCACGGTCTTCGTCCACTATCAACAGACCAGCTCTGACCAAATCACGGAAGAGATCAATTAGCTCCCTTCCCAGTTAAAGACAAGAAGGAAATAGTGGGTGTGAATCACAAATTCTTTCACCGTTTGACCAAGAAGTGACTATTCTCCAAAGGCAAAATGTGTCTAATCTCCAGAGACAAAAGTGACTATTCTCGAGAGACAAGAAGTGACTATTCTCCAGAGACAAAAAGTAACTACTCTTCAGAGACAAGAAGTGACGATTCTCGAGAGACAAGAAGTGACTATTCCCCAGAGACAAAAAGTTACTATTTTCCAGAGACAATAAGTGAATAATCTCCAGAGACAAGAAGTGACTATTCTACAGAGACAAATTATCCAATCCAGCCCACCATTAAAGCAATGGT
Source organism: Ceratothoa steindachneri (assembly GCA_963969495.1). Classification (NCBI taxonomy): domain Eukaryota; kingdom Metazoa; phylum Arthropoda; class Malacostraca; order Isopoda; family Cymothoidae; genus Ceratothoa; species Ceratothoa steindachneri. Next base: position 140,086,826 of record OZ018321.1, on the reverse strand, counting down.
ACGTCTCTTATATTTGTGACGCTAGAGAGTTGGAGAACCAATTTATGATCTCATTCAAATTATGACTCCGTAGTTAGAGTTCCTTTTCCCTCTCTACATATTTTTTTAAACAAGATTGTAATCAAAACTAAGTATATCGTTACCTTAATTAACAATTCTTCCATATGCATTAAATCATAGTTGGATTTATATATGAATAGACTTTGCTCTTAACGGAAAGGGAATTTGAAATCGATCATTATTTACACAGAACCTTGATAGAAAGTTACTGCCAAACTCATTATAGGAAAATTAAACACTTGAATACTTCAGAGAAGCCTTTAAGAATATCCATTTATAGTATAAAAATGGAAAGATGGAACTTGTTTCAGGCTTCTCACGACGGGCTACATAGGTAGGTTTTTCGAAAGTCAAGGTAAAGAGGGTTTTCTCATAGAGGAAACAGATCCCATTGGTGCAGCCAGCAATCGCTGCCAACCAAATGATGGCGACTCTTGGCAACCTCACGCCATTCGTGGCTTATTAATTCTTTGGCTCAACCAGGAGGCATATTATTGTGATTCCCATAACTCTCTCGTATTGCCAACATCTTCACTCTACTGCAAATGCTCGCTTTCACATCAACTTCCAAGAAAGCTCTACATCCACGTGACTTACAAGTCCCATGAATTGAGGCAAACAAGAGCAATTATAGCTGTAGACCTTGTTAATAAAGACAAATAATAAGCCTGTTTACCTAACCAACCGTTTCATTGATGACAACGTGATAAATTTATACTCTCTCGAGCCTGAGCCAAGAAACCCCATCGCCCAGCAGATTTCTCCCGGCATGGTGATTCAACAAAAGAAATGCAGTCATCTACCACGGATACGGCAATTATTTCGAAGATTAAAGTGATTAAATATTTAATACGTAAGCCGAAACATTTGTCTTCCTCTGCGAACTAGCATTTGAGGAAAAAAATGTCTTGTCCTTCAAGATAAAATTCCGCCTGGTTTTTTCTATCTACCAGCAGACATCATAGAAACAACAGAATCGTTATTCGAATTGCCAGAGAGCATAGGGCATACTAGGCTCTTAGGGCCTACGTTCTTCGGCATCACTAACCCTCTGATCCGCAGGCATAGCAGAACCTTGCTAGGAACATCACTCTGGTGGAGGAGAAGCCCGCAACTCTACTTTGGCAGCTCCGAGACGCCAGCGGCATCTCGGTACCATACTTGGTGTGGCTCTTCCCCACAGGAGATACAGGAAGTTATTCAGCTTGTTAATGCTAGTATAACCAGAAGTTCAGAAGCGAGGCCCAGTGCTGCCAGTCGCTCTGTGGCTTCCAGGTGAAAAGAAGCCAATGACTCTCATAACTTGTTTCCTCCAAATGGGACCTTATGTCCTCCATCCCACCTCTTTGCTGTCAGAAGCCACACAAGAATGTAATGTTGAAGTCTCAAAATCTTAAGTAGCTAACAGTTTCACCCCTGTTCGTCATCGGGACACCACGAAAACTTCCACACTCTAATGTCACCATTCACTGGTCGATGAACCCATGGGAAATGACTCGTATTTCACGATGAAATATAAAACGTAACATAACCTCGTCTGAGTTCCCATTCTCCTCTCCGATTGCGCCAGCAGCTGCACCAGCTCCTCATTAGAGATACATTCCTCCGAAGAACTACATCAACTTGCCACCGCATTCACTGTGTTGGGCGATTCAAGGCTTGAAATCCTGCCTCTTCATCCGAGATAGAGACATTGGACTCAAATTCATCGTTGATAAGTTTTCTACCGTCTCCATATTTCCAGTTTCGCCTTAGGGCAGACGTCGTCGACCTTCGATGGTCTCCCCACTATAAATGATCTCAGCTCAGCTTATCTTGGTCTATTAAAAAAAATTCATCTCTATATTTTACGGACGATTTCAGCCTTGGCTGTTCTGAGATGCTAACGTATCTCAACCCATCTCAGGGATCGACTTACTCCAACACTTCTCGCCCGGTCTAGAATAAAATGGGCCTGCTCTCACCAACCGAGTGTTCATAAACGTTATCCTCCCGCGCCCCGCAGTTCTGTCCTAACGCCCCTGTTCAAGGACTTGACTTGCCAAGTTTCACAGGACCCTTATCAGCCGTGCATCCAACAATACATGCTAAATAAACTGCAGATTTCGCATATATCCCAGACTTAGCCTCAGTTCGGTTGTGTGGACAGCCACTTAAGCCCTCATTCCAAGTAATTAGTCAAACACCGAACGCAGACTACCTTTTACTCGGTCAAAATGTAGATTCCCATTTGGCACTTTTTGTCCGCAGGCCCCTCATACAGCCTTCTCTCGTTGCTGCGGCTTCAATTTTTTCCACGCCCTTTCAAACGGTCAACTATACCATTCTAGCAGCAGACCAACTTACCTTTCCAGTCATTACCTGCTTCTTAAAAAGAGACTAACGAACCCTTGATTGTCATCTCTCTGTTTACCGAACAATGACAGCAATTTCCCACCGGACCTTCAAAGGATCAGAAATTCCATTTTAAGGCGTGCTTCGCTGTTAGCAACACGACGGCAGGTCCCCAGTGCAACCAAAAATCGAGTCATATTTCTCTTAAACAACATTCGTTTATGAAGCATACGTTCCACACGACAGCCTAGTGCAAAAAATTTCCTTACTTCCCTGACCGGGTTGGCCATTCTGACCTCTTGAGTAAATTAAAAATCTCAAACATACGAGGGGCGGTCAATAAGTTTTGCGAATTTGTATGGCAAAACAGAAGAAGGAAGATAGCTGTTTGAGGGGGTGTTAGGACAAGTTATGACAAGTCATGACCTGCAGCCGCACGTTCCTGCCTCGTCTATTTAAGAAGCAGTAGCTGATCGCAGATCGTCAGTCACAATTTTTTCAACAATGGAGAAGGTTGAGCACCGCGCAGTGATCCAATTTTTTTCCAAGGAAGGCAAGAATGCAAAAGAGATCCATGGACGCATGGTTGCAGTGTACACCGACGCCGCCCCTTCCTATGCAACCATTTCTCGCTGGAATAGAGAGTTCCGCCATGGTCGTGAGTCCCTTGAAGATGACCCCCGTCTAAGACGCCCATCAGACGTGACCAACCAGGACAATGTGGCCCGTGTGGAGAGGATGATCCTTGAAAATCGACGGGTGAAGGTCGAAGAAATCGAGCAAAAACTTGGAATATTATATGAAAGTGTTATTAACATCATCCACAACAATTTGGCCATGACCAAAGTCTCTTCCTGTTGGGTCCCTAGAAACCTCACGCCCCATGATCGACTTCAACGTCGTCAAAGTTCGGAGGAGCTGATGCTCCTGTACAACCAAGACCCGGTGGGATTCGAGTCAGGCATAGTGACAGGTGATGAAACGTGAGTCCACCACTGGGATCCAGAGACCGAGCTCAAAAGCATGGCCTGGAAGCGCAGGGGCTCTCCGACCCTTATCAAGTTCCGGACCCAACCCTCAGCCGGAAAGATCATGGCCACCATCTTCTGGGATTCTGAGGAAGTGTTGATGGTGGACTATGCGCATCGTGGAAGGACCATCACAGGCCAATATTACGCCGAGGAACTGGCTGGTTTGTTTATATCAGTGATTCTCAACCGTGGGCCACATGGCCTCTAGGAAGGCCATGTAAAATTACTAGGGGTCCACACTTATAAAATAACGAATTGGGGTCCACGGGGATATTTTAGTTGGTGAGAGAGAGAAAGAAAGAAAAAGAAAGAGAGAGAGAGGGGGGGGGGTGAAGGAGGGAGGATGGTAAAGCGTATTTATAAAGTACTGTTGGATGTCAATTTGTGTTTTCAAATATTAACTTTTGCCATTGATAATTTTTAAGCAGTAAAAAAAAAACAATGAAATTTTATAACACCATTTTTTTCATATATTTTATATATATCATTATCGTTCAAATTATTTATTAGTATCAATTTTTAACTTTTATCAATGCTCTTCATAGAAAACATTATTTGGCAACCTCTTGCCTCCGGGTCCAACTCATACAGATACACAGTTTGAACTCATGGAGAATTCATGTGAATTTTTTTCAGTTTTAATTGTTTGTAAAACGTGTTTTGGTATTTAATGAGTAAGTTATTATAATATCATTACTATGTACTTTAATTCTTAGGGATGGGATTAAACGTTTTAAAATAATATCATTCCTAGGAAGTTCTTCGCAAACTTAATAAGCTTGGAACCCTTCATTCCAATTGATTATAATAATGAACTCCATCAGGTTAGATTTACTAAATTATTATATTATACCATTTTATACTATTATATGTTATTTTGTATTATATTATAGTGTATTATGGTGTAATATAGCGTATCATAATTATCGTATCATCCCGTATCTCATCGTATTGCATCAAATATTATATCATATATCATAATTATGTTGAGCTATGTCATATCATATTATGTTACTTTACGTTGTGTCATGTTATGACATGTTATGTTATGTTATGTCACAAATCTCAACACGTGCGTGTGAAATTAATCTTCAATACACTCCCTTACACACACACACACACACACACACACACACTGAAACATAATTCGTGACGTACATTCTGATCCAGAGAAATGGTAATAGTGCCCAATATATTGTACTTGAAGTACCGCAAAAATAAATATGTTAACTTGGATGTTTAGTTAAATTACTCACGATTATTGGCCTCTTCACTCCATATAATTGCAATGGTTAATCTTAAAATGTCTTCTCTCTCCATCTCCCTCTCCCTTTCTCTATTTCTCTCTCTCTCTTTCTCTCTTTCTTTCTTGTATATATATATATATATATATATATATATATATATATATATATATATATATATATATATATATATATATATATATATATATATATATATATATATATATATATATATATATATATATATATATATATATATATATATATATATATATATATATATATATATATATATATATATATATATATATACACTGTACTTTAAGCAAAAAGTGACCATATTATCATACCTATTTCACCTTAAAATATCAAGCTCACTCACTTCTTTCTGTATTTGTTGCAAATTTTTCTTTTAGTTTTGTTAACAAATTACATTAAATTCTTAACTATAAACTGTAATATATGCTATAATAGCTTCTCATATATTTTTACAGATAACCCATGGTGGCGTTTAAAAGAAGTCCCGGCAGTATTCTGTTGAATATTTGTCGTACGGATTTATTCCATCACCACAGAATGCAACGAAACCAATGTGCCTCATATGCACGGATGTACTTTCAAATGCAAGAATGAGGCCTTGTAAACTTAAAATACATCTGGAAACAAAACACAATGAAAAGAAAGACAAACCAGTAGAATACTTTAAAAAAACTCCGTGATGATTTTCAAGCAAGAAAAACAGTGGTTCAAGTGTTTAACAGCCAAGTAAGCAAACTAAATGATGGTTTATTTGCATCTTATGAAATTACCAAGATAATAGCAAAGGCTGGAAAACCCCATAATATTGGTGAAACAGTAATTTTGCCAGCAGTGTCTGTTATAATTTCATCCGTTCTAAAACAAAGTGCAAGTGAAATCACTAATTCCATCCCGTTAAGCAACTCATCTGTGTGACGACACATTGATGAAATGGCAGAGGATGTTGAAAAGCAATTAATAGCTAGTTTGCAAGTAAAACAGTTTATTCTTTAGCTTGATGAATCAACATTAAGAGATAATGAAGTAATTCTACTAACATATGTTAGATTTATGGATGGTCAAGGACCCAGAGAGGAAATGCTTTTCGCCAGAAGTCTTAAGACAGACACAAGAGGTGAAACAATTTTTAATGAAGTTGTTACATATTTCAAGGAAAGCAATATTCCACTCAAAAACATAATAGCATGTGCTACTGATGGTGCATCATCCATGACTGGCAGATACAAAGGTTTTATTGCACACTTGAAACAAGCTGTCCCCGGAGTATTTTGCATACACTGTGTGATACACCATCAACACTTAGTTGCTAAGAAATTGGGTCGACGCCTACATGATGCCCTTAGTGTTGTGCTAAAAGTGGTTAACCATATTAAATCAAATTCTCTAAGAGCCCGCCTCTTTCATGAATTCTGTAATCAAAATGAAGAAGATTTGAACGTCTTGTAATGCATACATAGGTGAGATGGTTGTCAAAGGAGAATTGTCTTCATCGTTTTATTGCACTTTGGGATTCTTATGTCTTATTTCTGGCCAACACCCATCTTGGAGAACAACTGCTTGCAACTAAATGTGATGTATTTTACTTATCAGATATATTTTAAAAAATCAATATACTTAATAAACAGCTCCAAGGAAAAAGTTCTGATCTCATATCCAGTAAAGGTGCAATTACTGCTTTCCTGAAAAAGCTACAGTTGTACAAGATTAATATCAGACGTCGTGCATTTGAACAGTTTCCTTGTTTGGCATCAATTAGCAGCGATCTGCACGATGATGATCTTGCATTGTATGGTGAATATTTGGAAAATTTACACAAAGATATGCAAGCTCGGTTTAGTGACTTACTCATGATGGATATACCATCTTTGGATAACAATTCCTTTCAAAGTTAATGTTGCCGATGTAGACATTTCTTTACAGGAAACCCTCATTGAATTACAAAGTGATGAAATATTGTAGGCAAAATTTAAAGATGGGAAGCATGATATATGGAAAACAAATGAAGCTGCTAAAAAGTATCCACTACTCTGGGATGAAGCCCAACTCTACGTCATTGCTTTTCCATCATCTTACCTTGTTGAATCAGGATTTAGTCGAGTTTCTCACTTAATGTCAAAGGCTCGTAATAGACTCGACATTGTGCAAAGGGGTGATCATTGACATCGATGGAGCCGAATATAAATAAAACTCTTTGAGCAACATCAGTCGCAGGGACCTCATTGAATAAATCTACATTTTTTATTTAATTACTCACTCATCTTTTTAAAGGTGTATTATGAATAATTATTTACTAATGTGCATAAATGCTCCATAGAATTTATTATTAAATAATTTATTTGTATTAGCAACATCAGTCGCAGGGATCTCATCGAATAAATCTACATTTTTTATTTTACTACTCACTCATCTTTTTAAAGGTATATTATGAATATTTACTAATGTACATAAATGCTCCATAAAACTTAACTATTAAATAATTTATTTGTGTTAGTTTAAACTTAAAGTCTTCTTTTAAAATAAGCATAAATATTTACTATTCTTTTACTTATTGATACAATTCCTTTGCTTTTTTATTAGTGAAAAATCTTTGGGCTTTGGGGCCACTAGTTTTTTTTTTAAAGAAAAAGGGTCCATGGGTAAAAAAAGGTTAAGAACCACTGGTTTAGATCTATTACATCTCCTTCGCTCAGGTTAAGGTTCATCTGCATGTAAGCTATCAAAGGCCTCTGACCCCATAATCGAGTCAGAGACATGTTTTCTGGGATCACTCTCTGTTGGGGGAAATAGATGAATTGGGAATCGTTGTTTAGCCCAATTTTGTTCTGGATCATTTCATTTTTACTGCAATCTAATGAACTGGGAAGACCAAAATACTTGTTTTTTTAGTCGGAATATTTTATTGTAGTGGGTGGGTAGTGATATTTGGTACTCAAATTACCGAAATCTAAGTGGTTTGTGTTCCAAAATTACTGATCTTCCCCTGGACAAAAAGTTTTGGGATACTTGTATCATTTGCTCTCTTCAGTTATTTCATATTGCTTGTTTTGCAAGTTTTCTTTACGTCATTATGGCTACTGATTCTGCGATACTTGTCAAGTCATTAAAATTGCTCTGGGAAATTGTCAACAAAAAAAGTGCAAAGTCTGAACGATATAGTGGATGAGGCAACATTCTACGCAAGACACGCAGACCACCTCAGTATGCATGTGGAAATGCTGAGCCTGATTATTCAGCAACAATAGATCACTATAAAAATATATATTTTGTCACATGCATACAGAACACTGACCGAAGTCTCAACACTGATCAAACTTATTTTAGTCACACCTGCCATCAATGCGGTCAGTGAGAGGAGCTCGAGCTCTCTGAGGAAAGTCAAAAACTATTTCCGATCTCCCATGTCACAGCAAAGATTAAATCATGTGATGTTGGTAAATGTATATAAGGATAAACTGGACTCTATTAGTTTGGTGAATGTGGTTAATTATTTGGTGTCAGGCCATGATGGACGGCAGGCTCGGTTTGGACAGTTTACTATTTTGGATAATGACTGCCCTGATATAACCAGGTGTACGCTGTTGTATATACACTGGCCTACTGGCCAACCGAAATTTAGGCTCCACCCCTTGGGATGGCTACAAAAATATATGTATTTTGATAGGACTAAAGATTACATACACATATAGGGCCAGTTAAATGACAATAAAATTAAATATTGACTGTTAATTAAGTTTGAACCGAATGATAATTAATTAAGAAATGATCTTACAATTATACAAGTTCTAGAGCAAAGAGGATCATTGAGGTTCAATGCGGTAAAGGTGGGAGTATCATGACGAGGTGGGGGTTAAATCCCTTTTACCTTGATGTGCGGCGATTAGGACCAGGGAGGTAAGTTCGACCTTGAACTTGTGGGCGTCTCACGAGACGCTTAATCCAACTTCATGCAATTGAAACAGAGCCTTTTATCTTTAAGAGACAACGGAGGATGCTTCGGGGGTGGCTTTTCCGATCCTTAAAATCCGAAGACGCGGTAAGAAGGGTTGAAACTATCTCCACGAACAACACTGAGTGAGGACTAGCTCTTTCTTGGCACTTCGAAAATCACTCAATTCTTCTCTGGACGAGAATGCAGTCGATTTCCTCTCGACTAACGGAGACGTTACGGCTAACGTCCTGGACAGCGGCTTCAGCCCCAATCTGCCTGTAAATTCCGAAGTCTCGAATATATACTCGGAGAAGGTGAGAAGATGAAAACGAATTTCTTTTTTCTCTCCTTATTCTTCCACAATGACAAAATCTAGTGTGAAAATAGTCAGTATGTTCACACAAATAAGACTCGAAAGTGAGAAAAAATATTTTGATAACAGTTGTTCATGTACATTTAAATGGTATTTGGTGGATGTATTACTGATTTTTGCTCTTCTGAACACATATATACATCTAATGAATACATCCTTGCAATATCCATGTTGGACTGTAAATCACAAAACAATAATAATACAATAATTTATTTTCCAATGATATTTAGCCTGGTTTTACTTATTTTATTTACTGTATTTATTGCTAACAAATGCACTAGAATCATCCAAATTCGACTCTTACTTTCGCGCCCTTAACCATTCCTAAATTTTAGAGCTGGAAACGGGGGCTTGGGGCATACCTCCTTCCCCTAAACTATGGCTTCGCTCTTTCAACACTCACAACAGAACCTAAGGGCCTCTCCACTTTCTACCAGGATAATATGGGCCTGTATATATATACACATTAGTAGGGTCTTTTAACCTTTATTTCAAGTTAAAATGTAGCAGCAGCTAACCCATATATGGCTGGGTGTTCTGACGCAGTCACCGACCAAAGGCAACCCGCTGATGCCGACTCCTGGCAATCTCACGCCATTCGTGCTATATTAATAGTCTTAATCACTGGTGAGGCAGATCATTGTCATTCACACAACTCTCTCGCCCGGCTTCCGCCATCAGTGAAAGATATCACACCCAATAGTCATTTAAACACTGATGGTTGGAAATTATGTTTATGGTAGTGGGAAATAGGATACTGTTTTTAATTGCTTAAATGACTTTTTAAACTCTATTGGATTCTAGTCAGCCATTCTAAATTGGCGAGAACAGAACAAAACTCATCAATCTGCTTCAAACGCTGTGGCCTGCAGGACGTCTCCGAAGTGGCATTAAACATATATTTTTAAGATGTACAGGTGCTCAAAGGTGCAAATTAAAACTCCATATATGTCGAAATTAGGGAATAGCTATGTTTTAGATGCCATTCAACCACAAAATGTAGGGTCGGCCCCCATCATTGCCGTTGATGAATTCGCGTGACGAGTCTTTTGGCAAAATACTTCCTAGACCAGCATCTCCTCTCCGGTTTAGTCAATATTACGACAGGCGGCTAAAGGCGGTATGGATATTTAGGCAGAAGCAAATAAAGGCCTATTTCTTCTATATAATAAAGAGTATCTCTTTTATTATTAGGCGAAATTCACCTGGCCTGAACTACACCAATTACAAATTGTTTAGGTTTCATTAATTATGCCTGAAGATGGTCAGATTGTTTGATGTCTCTGCCTGTATTTCCTCCTCTGCTGTAAGTCCCCCATCCAATTTTCAGCCCGTGGTTTGGATAACATATTTAACTAGATCCTCACTAAGATGTAGAAGGTGGGCCATTTAACCTTTAAAGAATTTCAAACAAGAAGGAAACCAATCTGTGTGAATAACAAGTTTGCTTCCTAAGTTTTACTTCTGTTCTACTCTATTTATTCAGGTGTAGAAATGAAATGAAGAATAAAATTATCTTACCTATACGGAAGCAAATCCTGTAAACCGAAATATCGCATAAAAATAAGCCATAATTATTGCATAATTCCTTCCCTTAGCAAGGCCTAATATCGTATCATTTTTATGCATAATCTACATCAGTTATCTTAACCCAGGCCTGTGCCTTGGTGTACGCTTGCACGCCTTAGTTGTTATAATTAGTTGAGAAAGCAAAATGTACAGCGTGTCTGAGTGAACAAAGAGTGTCATAACAGTTCCGTGAGGATTTCGTGCAGAATTCCACAAAGAGGCACCTAAAATTAACCATTATTAATTGAGACAGATCGTTGATGCAATATGGTACTGTAGAATTAAACAAAATAGCAAAAGCAAGATAAAAAATAGTCAAACGGGAGAAAATGTGGTATTTGTGGTAGGACATTTTGATAACGACTTTAACAACATGTGCCCCATTGAAAATGCTAATGAACCATGCGACAATTCGACATATTTTGAGGGAATATGGCATCAGTATACATTTAATATGGTCAAAAAGCTTCATGAATAAAATAAGTGCGATCCCGTGAAGTTTGCTAAAGACGAAATTATCAGAACATTTGGAAAAACCTAGGAATTATTAATCGAGTTAGATCGTTGATTCCAGTTTGTAGTATAAAAACTGAAAAACTAGGGGAAAAAATAGTTGAACAGGAGAAAATGTGGCCAGTTATGTTGTGATTTGATAAGTCCCATTTTCACTTTAACAGATCATCGTTACTGGACTCGAGAAAATCCGAACTGGCTGACAAATTCGTCGCCAAGAGCTACAGCATGGGCTGCTATTGAGCTAATTACTGTGTTTTGACTATATTCTTTGACTAAACGCAGAAGCTAGACGATAAAGCTCCTTCCATTAAAGAACAGAAGCCTGGCACTGGCCAAATGTGACACTGCCCCAACGAACTATGGATGAATCGTAGAGCATCTAATATGTCCTGGTATCTGCGACAAAACAAACCGACATTCATTTACTAAAAAGCAGAATTCAGCAGCTTTTGATGAAATTACTGTTGAAATGAGATAAAAAGCGGTTTCAGATACAGAGCGAGGCTATGGAAACTGATCGAAAATGCGCCTTTATAAAATTAATTACATTTATATAAAAAAGTTATTATGTTACTATAGTTTTATTTACTTTCGTTTAAAAACAAAATTATATAAGGTAATTAAGTCCATCATAATTGAAACACTACTAAAGACCAAATTTTCATAGAGGGGATTATGCAAAACTTCGAAATATGCTGCATCAGGTTAAATATGATGTAGAAGTCAGCAGTATGAATATCTATAAGATGTAGAATACTTAGAGAAAAAGTTAAGAGTTAAGAAGCAGTGTATTTCATTGCAAGTCATTAGAAAGAAATACAAGTAGTCATTATGGGGAAATTAGGAGATACTTCCTCATTTTTATGCGGGGTATCTAATTCTAAAGGATTATTTACAACGGGTTGATTGTTTGATGGACGCGAGCAGTCTATATTTCTCTCATTATATACATTAGACAATAAAGCTGGTTTCACTCTATCTATAGACACCGTGTTCTGATGGTCATCCGGGAATTCTAACTTAAGAACTTTGTCGTCGCGTTCGACAACAGGGAACGGGCCTGCATAAGGCGCTTCTAGTGGCTTCCGAACGTGATCAACACGGACCCACACATGCGTGGCGTCACTTAATTCCTTGGGTACAAACGTTTTTGGTACCGAGTGAAGGGGGCCTTCAGAGGTTTGTGTGAAGTCTATCTGCGACATGGTCTTCGCTAGTTCAGAGATGAATTTTGAATCGGCTCTGGATGAAGAAGAGGCAACCAAGGGTTTTGGACAGAGAAGGGTTGTCCCTGTGACTGCTATAAAGGGTAAAAAACCCGAATCATTAGGCAAGGACCGGATGCCCAGAAGAACGATTGGTAGGGCTATCAACCAAGCTTGTCGGCGAGCCATTATAGAGCTCTTTAAAGTCCGAGCGACCTTTCCACGATCCCATTAGTGGTAGGTCTGTACGCCGTGGCTCTCAAGCGATGGAAACCAACGAGGACTGATAATTATTTAAAGAGTTTGGACTCAAATTGCGCTCCTCTGACGGTGATCACGTATAAGGGAACGCCAAACCTGGATATCCAGTCGCCCATGAAGGCTAAAGCAACCGTTGCAGCACTAATGTCTGGAATCGGTATTGCTTCAATCCACCTGGTGGCTCTGTCTATGCATGATAACAGGTACTGGTTATAAAAGGGGTATGACTGCCCAGGCAGGGTACACGGCGGGAGTGGACTAACTATATCGATGTGAACCGTTTCAAATCTCGAGGTGGGTATACTAATAGGCAGGACTGGGGGTTTAGTGTGGCGATTTACTTTAAAAGATTGGCAGGAGAGGCATTCACGACTCCACGAACGTATATCTCTGTCCATATTGGGACAGAAATACCTTGCTTTTATCAACCGAAGTGATGCCTTAATCCCTGGATGTGAAATATTATAAAGTTGCTTGAAAATAGTTGATCTGCAGGGTCAAGGAACAAACGGTCGTAGATATTTAGATGTTGCCTCACACCAGTGTTGGGAATCACCGAAAAAAAAAAAATGCCTTCAATCCAGATCGAGACGACTTCATTTCTTCGTCTTTCTCTTGTGCTATAGATAGAACAGAGATCAAACGAGTCCACTTGGACCGAATTGACATTCCGAGATAAGCAGCCGGCAACCACATTGGCCTCATCAAGTACATAAGCTATTTCATTGACATACTCCAAGATTGCGGTCAGTTCGTTGTTTCCTGTTCGTTTTTGCACGTAGTGGCGAGGAGAAGGCAGAGACTAGTGGCTTGTGGTCCGTGCATAAAGTCACTTGGCGACCTTCGATCATATGCCTGAAGTGAAGCACAATAAGATACGCAGCCAAGAGTTCCCTGTTATAAGTATAGTACGCTTGTTGTGTTTTACTCAACTTCCCGGAAAAGAATACTACTGGCTGGGGAGACCCATTCACCATCTGATATGGTGAAGCACCAACTGCGAATTGGGAGCTGTCCGTCACCAATTGCTACGGAGAGTCATTGGGTAATGGGTGGCGTAATTTAACGGAGATCGCCAGGGCCTCCTTAGTAGCTTCAAATACTGAAGCCGTGCGAGTTAAGTCAGAGGGGCACCAATCGCAGCAAAGTTAGGCATCATACGTCTGTAAAAACCTAACATGCCCAAATATCGACGAAGTTCTTTGAAATCAGGTGATAAGGGCATCACGGTGATCTCGGAGACCTTCCTAGCTGGAGGGCTTAGTCTTGCAGCTGATACATGGTTGCCCAGGAAATCGATTTCTTCTTCCATAAACTCGCACCTTTTCATAGAAATTCGAGGGTTGTTTTCTGCCAATATTTTGAAAACTTCATCTATATGCTCCACATGCTCCTCGATATTTTCCGAAAATATTAAAATATCTACGACATACACAAAAACGAACGCCAAGCCTCCAAATAAATTGTCCATGTGGCGTTGGAAGGAATAACTATCATTCTTTAGACCAAACGGTAGCCTTAAAAATTCCCACAGCTCAAAGGGAGTTGACACAGCAGTCTTCTCAATGTCCGCTGGATTCATTGTAATCTGGTAGTAGGCTCGGACTAAATCGAGGCGAAAGAAAACTTTCTTGACATGAAGATGGTCTACCATGCTCTGAATCCGTGGCAGGGGATATCTGTCCGGTTTGGTTATCGTATTGAGGGATCAAAAGTCACCCACAACTCTATACTGACCTGGGGTCTTCTGCACCATGTGAATGGGTGAAGACCATGAAGATTTCGACGGCCACCCCCCCCCCCTTCTTTCAACAGAGTCTCGAGAGTTGCTTTTGCAATTTATAGTTTCTCCATTGGAAGTGGCCTTGGGCGAGCGAAAGTTGGTGGGGCGCTACCTGTCTTAATGGTGCGAACAACAGAATTAGCCGATAATGAACTAATGTCAACACAATTCTCGTTATATATACTATCATATTTGCAAAGAACTGTCCTGCAATTAGGTGGGACATGCGACAGATCATTAATAATTAACGAGATCAATTGTTCACTTGACTGTTTCACTTTATAAACTAGGCTAGTCTGGTTATCAATTAGATCACCACGAACACAGTCTACTAAGAGGTTAAAATTAGCAAGAAAATCGGCTCCTAATAATGGCAACGTAATATCTACGACTTCTCCATGCACTCTTATCTTCCCTCCATTAGCGGTCGCGATGTTAACACACGATTTGCGCATCACATTTAATTGCACTAAATTAAATGGAATTATTGACACGCTCACGCCAGTGTCTATCAGAAATTCATACTTCTTCTCATTAATACGGGCAGCGACAGTGAGAAGACTCGGCACGCCAGTCGTTGCATTTACAGCGGCATGCCAATTAGGTTTTGTAAGTGGTTTGGGAAAGACGATCTAGAGGATGGCTGCATTTGAAGGTTCTCACCTCACTTTGGCCAACTGCACGACGGTTGACAGTACTTCGCACTCGACATAAAGTATAACTGTGAACGCCACACCACTGGTTTTTGATTTCGACGGAAGGGTCGTAACCCAAACGGTACACCTTTTGAAAAATTATTATCAATATTATAATTGTTGTGCACAAACCTAGATTGCTTACCTCTAGGATTTACGCCGACGGGTACGGAACGCGAATTTTTAAATTGCACATTATTTACCGGCTGGTTGAGACTAAGAGAAATGTGGGAGAATAGCATAATGCTCCCAAGTTTTGCCTCCACCTCCCTTCCGGGCGGGCCGCTTATCAACCCTTTCCCTTCCGGCCCAATATATGGTGGTCTTCAGCCGGAAGAAACCGTCGGCCATTTTAGCTAACCACCGAGTTCCTTCCCGGACTATTTATCGATAAATGGGAGCTCATCTTCACTTCAGATAGTTGCCGGTAGTTTATAAGGGACGAAATGTAGTAGCTGGACATCTAATCTACTTCCGGTGCCATGAACACCTCTCCCGAGTTTCAAGTATAAAAGACGAATTCTTTTAACCCTCAGTAGTAGAGCTTGCACAGCGTCTGGCGGGACAGGAATGGCCATCTATCAGTGTAGTGGTAATTCGTCGAAGCATCAAGTCTTCAGAGAGGAGATCGATCCCAGTTAGGGAGGCTTCTTAACCCGTTGGTCCGCAAGGCAGTGCGGACCCAAGCTCATACTCACGTGCAAGAGCCGAAACTACAAACAGCCTCATTCTGATTCCCTAAGCGAGAAATCTTCAGTTTGGCTTTTCTCCGTGACCCTACGCGTCGATAGGTCACTTGCCCCCCCATCCCTCACAGAGGCACCCAAGATTCCTCGGAGTTCACGAGCGTGGGGCCCTCTTTAACAAGAAGGTCCCGCCACCGCATTCTTCCTGCAGAATCGTGAGGGAATTTTGGGATCAGGTCGGTCCCTGGAGAACCTACTTCATCGTCTCCACCCCTTACCTCACCACCTTCACTCACCAGCGCCACCCGAACATCAGATTCCAAGGTAACTTGCCTTTCGCATTCCCCGACTTCACCGCGAAGCTTACCAGCATTACAAGTGTATAGGGATTTGTATGGTGAATAGTAATTTTCAAGCCAAGTGAGATATCCGAGATTCACTTATTGATTTATCTCTCAAAGCACATTATTTGCATATATATATATATATATATATATATATATATATATATATATATATATATATATATATATATAAATATATATATATATATATATATGTATATATATGTAAGAGTCGGGGAAAATTCCAACCACCTCTCGGACTATTCCTCGACATATAGTATATATATTATATCATATTTAATTGTGGTATCATTAGGTGTGCGGTTCGTTCCGAACCCATCAGTTTGGAAATTCTCCTTTTCTAATTGCCAAGCGACCATGGTTAGATAAAACAAATAATAAGACATTTTAAATTTTGTTGGTGAAAAAAGAATTGACCCCGTGTCTTTTGAATTTTGTTTTTATTTTGTATTGTTGGTATACAATATAAAAAGGGTTAGGCCACCCTCATAACCCTTGCTGGCAGCATCTTACCCAACATAGTAACTATTTTTATTTTCGTCATTTTTTTATTATTATTGTGTATATTATTTGTCACCGCCGAATAATCTGGGTTAGGTCGTAAAGCTCTTTCTCTTTCGTGAATCAGCGGATCCGACAGCGTATCCAAGATGTCTTCCTCATCATTTGAGATGTTCCATAAACAGGGACAAGTTTGGGGTCTTTTGGGCAAGAAATTGATCGAATACGTTAAAAAAAAACAAATGAATAAACGTCAGAAAAAAGAGAAGAACAACGAAGGCAAGAAGAAGAGAGGCGAAGACAAGATGAAATAGGAGAGAGAGAAAGAGACAGAGAAGAAAGGGAGAAAATTCGTCAACACGAGCGTGAGTTAAGTAAAGATTAAGTAGAAGTCAGTTCCGTCGGGTCCAGAAGTCATCAACCTCAGGCCCCCCGCATTAAAGCTTCCCCTTTATGGTGATCAAGAGGACTTTTGAACTTACTTAACCCATTTCGAAAAGATCTTCGAAGTCAATGGATGGGACATTGAGTCTGAAGAAGTAGGCCGCCTGCTCCCGTTGCTCAACTCTCGTCTAAGAGAAATCTTCGTTGCCTTCCCAACAGAAGCGAAAATAGATTATTTGTCTATTAAGCCAGAACTCTTATCCGCAATTAATTTAAACCCAGAGTGCTACAGACAAAAGTTTCGATCGGCTAGGATCCAGCCAGGACAGACGTATCGAGAGTTCGGGTTCATCCTGAAGAAAAACCTCCAATTTTGGTTGGACTCGGCTAAAGTCGGTAGCGACTACGACTCACTGCTAGATTTTTTTAAAGGACCAGCTAATGCACACTATCCCCCCGGAAATCCGTGCATTTGTGCAAGATAGGCGTTCCTCTTCGTTTAACGAGTGCCTCGAAGAAGCGGATCTCTACTCCACAAATCATCAGTTCTATCCTAAGGAACAAAAAAAGAGCATTTCTCCGCACCCTAAGAACCAAGGACAATCACAACCAAGAAAAACCCCTCATTTAGTAATGCCAGGCCCCATTAAACCCAAAGGTAACCACCATAAGAAGCAAGAAGAAGTTAAACTCCCAATTTTTAATGCTCCGTCGAGTAAACCCTACCGGAGTAACCCCATTGTATGTTTCTCTTGCAGAACCACTGGTCACTACAAATCTCAGTGTCCACAAAACTCCCGCTTTCACTTTGCCCCTGGACAACAGGTCCACCAAGTCTCGCTGCCGAACAGCCTACCGCGCATGCGCCTCTGCCATCTTCGTCGACCTCTCAGGAGCACTAAGTGAACTTTCTTTTTAATAACAGTTCCTATGGTGGGCTCAAATTCGAGTCCGGATCCATTAATGGATGTAGAGTATCCACTCTGGTGAGAGATACAGGGTGTACGTGTATAGTGGTGTCGGACAAGCTGCTTCCCCCCGTGGACCCACAACATAAGAAATTCACTGTCGTACACGATTTCTTGGGAAGTGCTAATAAATTCCCAGGGGTCTTTTGTCACGTAAAATGCCGCTATTTTACGGGGTGGACCGACGTCGTAGCTGCCCCGATTAAGTTTTGTGCAGTATTGGTGGGCCAGAGCACGCAGCTTTCATCAACTCCTGTGTCGCAAGCTCTCGTTACCTGGGCTCAGTCTGATAGAGATGCTTGCCTTCTCACGTCTCTCAAGCCCCCATGCCCCCTCGATT
The DNA here is from genome assembly GCA_963969495.1 of Ceratothoa steindachneri. Taxonomy (NCBI): domain Eukaryota; kingdom Metazoa; phylum Arthropoda; class Malacostraca; order Isopoda; family Cymothoidae; genus Ceratothoa; species Ceratothoa steindachneri. The sequence goes on along the minus strand of OZ018321.1, from coordinate 140,068,544 downwards.
ACGAGGGACTAAATAACGTCCAATTTATCAGTTCCCAAAAGGACTGCCTTTCCCTCCAACTCTTATGGGAAAAGGCCAAACGAGGAGAGACAGAATCGGTTCGTGGAGACCGAAAAGTGAGGTATGTGATCGAAGACGCTTTGCTATTTCGTACTTCCCCGGATCCAGTAGGCACCCCATTCAAGGCCATTTGCCTGCCAAGGGCCTACGTTGGGAAGATTTTACAAATAGCACACGAAAGTGTGTTTGCAGAACACTTTAGCGAAGAAGTCGAGAACCTACTTAAATTAGGAATAATTGAACCCTCCTCTTCGGATTATTGTTCCCCGATAGTGATGGTACATAAGCCAGATCAATCGTTTCGTATGTGCATAGATTTTAAAAAGTTAAATGCTTTTACGATATTCGATGCCGAACCCATCCCTTTTATCGACAAGAACCTGCACTTATTTGAGAAGGCCAAGTACATTTCTGAAATAGACTTGTGCAAAGCCTACTATCAAATCCCGCTTCGAAAATCCATGAGGAAGTTTACCACATTTCCCACCGAAAAAGGGTTAATTGAATTCACGCGTCTTCCTTTTGGTTTGGTCACTGCCTGCAGTAACTATAACCGGATGATGCGAAAAATTGTAAATGGGTTGAGCAATGTCTTTTTTTACTTTGACAACGTATACGTTGCCACACGCACCTGGGAGTTGCATCTTGAAATCCCTTCGCCCACTCCTAAACCGGCTTAGGATCCACGGATTTACAATCAAGCCGTTCAAGGGCCATTTTGCTCATAGCACTATCTCTTACTTAGGGTTCAAAGTAGGAGAGGCGCAATTAGCCCCCCAAAAGGACAAAGTTAAGGCAATAGAAGGCATGTTACTCCCTAAAACCAAGAAACAGCTTCGTTTTTTTTTGGCTGCGTCTCCTTCTATCGGCGGGTCACCCCCAAATTCGCTTCCATAGCGTCACCCGTTAATGACCTTCTTAAAAATGCCACACCAGACCCCATCCTATGGAACCCCACTGCGAATGCGAGTTTCGGCGAGCTAAAGAAAATATTGGTCTCCGCTCCTATCCTCCGTTTGCCCAATCCCCAGAAAAACTTTGGCATCCGAACTGATGCCTCTAATCTCGGCATTGGGTGCGTTTTATTACAATATGAGATATAAAGAACTCCATTTACAGTGGCATACGCGAGCCGGAAACTGTTGGTTCTCAAAAGAGCATAAGCTACTATAGAACTTGAAGCTTTAGCAAACATTTATGGCATTCAAAAATTAAGGATGTACTTGATTGGTAGACCTTTTACTGTCGAAACGGACCATAGGCCACTAGCCTACTTAAAAAATTGTGAATGTATCTTACGTAAAAAGGAACGGATAACGTCATTGTTGATAATTTATCACGCAATCCGGTAGACGAAGGCCCTAGTGGTAGCGACTAACCGGAACTGTACGGCCATTTTTTTTGTGTGTGTGTGTTCTTATGTATATATGTATTTTCTATTTATTTTTTGATGTATATCTAGTTATAACTGTAATTTCTAAGACCTTGTTGCGAAATAGCGCCATTTCATTATGTTCATTTTTTTGTGTGTTTCGCGTATGTATGTTTTCTGGGATCTCATTTTGGCTATAGATTGTAACTGCGAGTAGGTTATATGTTGTGACATTATCCGTCGTTCCAATTCAGAATAATGTCCCCTCGGGATGGGTAGGGATGTAGGAGAATAGCATAATGCTCCCAAGTTTTGCCCCCACCTCCCTTCCGGGTGGGACACTTATCAACCCTTTCCCCTCGGGCCCAATATATGGTGGTCTTCAGCCGAAAGAAACCGCCAGCCATTTCAGCTAACCACCGAGTTCCTTCCTGGACTGTTTATCGATAAATGGGAGCCCATTTTCGCTTCCGATAGTTGCCGGAAGTTTATAAAGGACGAAATGGAGTAGTTGGACATCTAATCTACTTCCGGCGCCCTGAGAACCTCTCCCGAGTTTCCAGTATAAAAGACTTCTGGCGGGGCAGGAATTGCCATCTATCGGTGTAGTGTTAATTCGAGGAAGCATCAAGTCTTCAGAGAGGAGATCGGTGCCAGTTAGGAAGACTCCTTATTCCGTTGGTCCGCAAGGCAGAACTTATATCGGGGATTAAGTGTGTCCACTAAAGAACCTACCTCATCGTCTCTACCCCTTACCTCACCACCTTCACTCACCAGCGCCGCCCGAACATCAGGTTCCAAGGTAACCCTTACCTTACACATCCCTGACTTCACCGCGAAGCTTACCAGCATTACAAGGTATAGGGATTTGTATGGTGAATAGTAATTTTCAAGCCAAGTGAGATATCCGAGATTCACATATTAATTTATCTTTAAAGCACATTATTACATATATATATTTTCTTGTTTAGTGTTCATTAAAACTTTGTGTCGCTTGCTGACAAAGTTCACTCCAATCCCTCCGTAGCCAACCTCTAAGCACTCTGAGTCAATAAACCCATTCAGGACACGGGCCGAACGAAGTATAAGGAGTAGTACGACTACTCCTCCGCATTCGAGATAATAGGATATATATATATATATATATATATATATATATATATATATATATATATATATATATATATATATATATATATATATATATATAAGAGTCGTGGAAAACTCCACCTCCCCCTCGGCCTATTCCTCGACAAGAACTTATATCGGGGAACGCACAATTATCATTAGTTTCACTCTTAATTATCTTATTTTCCGAATTTTTAGACTTGGAAGAAATCTACAAGAAAATTAAGCTCACCGAAAAGTTCACAGCCGGCAAAGGAGACAAAAAAAGCGAGGGCAAGTCACCTAGAGAAAACACCATCGATTTTTATCTTTCTCCACGGGGACTTCAAGAACAAGATCTATTTTGCATGTAGCCACGCATAGCCGACATATGATATTATAGTGCATATTGGGGAGTTTAACTTCCTATTTACGAATGAGAAATACTAAAGCGGGAAGTTTATCTTCCTATTCACGAAAGAGAGATACTAAAAGCGGGAAGTTTATCTTCCTATTTACGAAAAAGAGATACTAAAAGCGGGAAGTTTATCTTCCTATTTACGAAAAAGAGATACTAAAAGCGGGAAGTTTATCTTCCTATTTACGAAGGAGAGATACTAAAAGCGGGAAGTTTATCTTCCTATTTATAAGGTTCAATGTGTGAACCGTTTAAAATTTTCAAACAAATGTTTACTAGGTTCGACCCCCACAAGATTGCAGATGGAAGGTAGTGTTGTGAATCTATAGGTTACTAGGAATGAGTTAAATAAAATGATTAAGAAGAAAAGGATACCAGAAATTAACTTAGCTTAGAACAACAATAAGCATCCAAGAAATTTCTTTAGCAATTATGAAATGAATAGCAAATCTAGCAAGAGAATATAGGTGTTAAATAGCAATTATGTTTGTAGATAGGGAAATCTTTAATAGACTTAGAATAAAGTCAGAATGGAGGGTTGTTGTCAGTAGTATACCTAAGCGGTCACTTCTGACTCCATTATTCTTTGTAATCTATATAAATGACCTTAAAGAAGCAGTTAATAGCAAAGTGTAACTTTTTTGCAGATGAAACCAAATTGGCAGCTTCTGTAAAAGAAGTTAAGGATAACTTTAAAATGCGTGTCAGGAAACACCACTCTAAACCATACACTACTCCTATATTATGTAGGGGGGGCGTTGACTTAATTACCTACTGCAAAGCAAACAGTTTAATGACTATTCGCAGGGATTAACCACCGAATAGGAGGTCAAACTTGAGGTGTTTGGTTTCAAATCTTTAATAATCAGACAGAGTGCATCAATCGTTGGCTGGATTTACTTAAATAGGCCGAAAGTATCGTTCAAGGTTAGTTAAAGATGAATTAACAAAAATATAATTTTATTTACACACATCAAAATAAGAATTAAAAAATGACAAAAGGGGATTCTTTAAATTGAAATAGACTCTAGATAATTATTATGAGAGATTCTCAAATAGAATTAATTGATTAGCGTTACTAGGCTCAGATCAAAAAGGGGAACTTGACAATACTAATAATGGAGGGGGTTTCAGTCTTACAGGTCGGTGACTTCTTGTGATGAGGCAGGTGGGGAACGATTCGATGAGGCAAGTGGGGCACGGTCCGAATGAGGCAAGTGAGGCACGATTTGAACCAACCTTCCGATGAAGATAGCCAATTTTCGAAGATGACGTTCGACGGGACATGTGGGAATTTTTGTAATTTCACTGGAGGAGGAAATTTCTTTTCCTTAAACGTAATCGATAGAGATTTTCTTCAGTTTGATTAAACGAATCAAGACTCTTGCGCAAATTCAAAGGCTTGCCGTTCACAGAAGCTACCAATCAACTGGGGTAGAAGCACTAGCGGAGAAAGCCTTGCTGTCTGATGAACTCTCCTGGGACTTCGACGAGACGATGAGGACGGCTTTAAGGGGCATGCTGAACTCCTCGATCTCCAGTAAAAACCGAGTATTTATATGGGCGATTCTGAAGGGGAAGGAGGAATTTGGGTAAAGGAGTCACAAGCTCCAGACATCTTAATCCGCCGGCGGAGTCGATTCATCATTTAACAGCAAGGCGCGAAACAAGGCGGCTCTTTCTCGCCTCGTCGCTGGGTGGAGGTGGGGGGCTCGGGACGATTTCGCTGGATTGGAGGATATTTCCCCAATGCGCTCAGGAGTCGAAACTTCTCGAATGTTCCCCACAGGAAGTCACATTGTCCATGGCGGGATACAATCGCACGTGGTCTCCAATAAAGTGTTTGTGTGTTCATGGGGGGGGGATCAGAGGTTGTTCCTTTACAATGCATATTGACTTACATAACTTATTTGCGCCTGCACTTAAGTATCATATGACTTTTAACTTTCATAAATTCAGTTATACACATGTGAAGAAATAATAGAGAATTTTGCTATGAAATGGGTGGCATTAGCTGAAATCAGTAGAGGATAACAAAGTAGTAGTAATAGATAAGTCATGAGGTTTCTAAGCAGTCTATTGAGGCAACAAGAGGGAAGGTCTCTCCAATGACCTGAGGCTTTTTGTGATAAGATGATAAATGGTTATTGCATTGATGGTTTTCCATCGTTCAAATCACTTATAATTGCCTTCGAAAGGCTAAAAGAGGCTTCTGCTACTAGATGGCTTCACGCAGCGCTAAATCCGATGGGAGATTTGTAATCTCCAGGGTGAATAACCTATGTCCCATGGTCACGTGAGTCATTTCATGGCTCTAAATGGGTACAATTAAACTTTACTCCTTTTGAAAAATAAATGAGGCTTCTGCCACTAGATGGCGCCACCAAGCGCCAAATCTAATGTCAGATTTTAAATCTCCATGGTGAATAACCATATATCCCATGGTCATATGGGTCATTTCATGGCTCTAAATGGGTAAATTGAACTTCACTCCTTTTGAAAATTGAACTTTACTCTTCTTGAATAAAAAGTGACGCCTAGACCTGGCGCTTAGCTGCAGGTAAAAAATAAAGCAAATAGAGTGTTTGGTTCCATTAAAAGAAATATTAGTTACAAAAGTAAGGAGGTTGTCTTTAAAATCTATAACATATTTTTAGCCACATCTTTAGTATTGTATTCAGACATCATCACCACATTTTAGACATGATATCAACTTGCTAGAGTAAGTGAAGTGAGAGCAACAAAGGTGATACCTTCTGTGAGGCACCTTCAATATGTAGATAGACTGAGAGTATTTAGTATATTATCATTTGAAAGAAACGTGTGAGAATGGAAAGTTCTTAGAGTTAGAGGGTATTAATAGTACTAGGGGGCACCACTTGAAACTTAGCAAACAGTGTTGTAGGTTGTATGTAAGAAATGTTTATTTACTAATAGCGTGGTAGATTTCTTGAATGATTTACCACAGAAGGTAATATAGTGTAGATATCTGAATACTTTCAAGCGCAGTATGGACGAGTATATGGGGAGGAAAAGTTGTGATTTTTTAGTTCTGTCTTAGGATATGATGAATGTACATATTTTAATATTGATATTATTGTATAGTGTAATGGCATGGTATAGCTTTTTATAAGCCTTGAATGGCGATAACTTCAATGCAATGTTATAGACACTATCCTTTGGGTGTAGTTTATGGAGGGATGTTGGGGTGGATTTATTCGGATGTTAAATAGGCCCTTGTGACTTTTGTCATCCATTAATGTTATATTAACATAGAGAAGTGCTCCCTATATTTAACTGCCGTCTATCGACAGCCTTATATCAGCAATTATTGGTTCTCGCCTATTCCTGCGGCTGATTTAAGAGCCATCGAGCAATCCCCGTCCCACAGCAGCAGTTACAGTACATTTCTTGTAAGTTGTATCTTATGAACGCAATGCCTTCCCCCTTCTCCTTTCCCACTCACGCTTATCTTGCTCTCCATGATCCGCAATACTAAGAACCCCCATGTGTCCTCTTACTGCTTTACGTTACGTTACTGGCCAGACGACATACCTATTTATAGGCCGATATTAGTACAAGTGTTGCTTTCGTTGATGCGGAAACGAACTATTGCCTCTGGGGTGTTAATTTGGTGACCTCAGTTCGGGAATTTAACACTTCGATGAGGATAGAATTTTTTTTATTTGGGATAAATTCTAGAAGGGAAAACATACAAAAAAGTAAAAATTCCTCTTACATTAGCAGAGCTGAATTCCATAGGCCACCTCAGAATAAATTTTAAGCCAATTTGACTTATGTACGTACTTGCAAGGTGGTTTAAGCTCGCTTGGAATTTATCCTAGAACACACTTGCCCCTAAATTTCAACGTCAACAATATTTTCGATTCATGATTTGTTATATTAATATGGTTTCTATTTTCTTATTTTTCCCTCTCAACCTCTTTCAACCTTCTTCCTTGATAAGGGAACTCGCTTTCATTGGATTATAAACCCAAGTTCCTTTTCTCACTCTTATATTTAATATATCTATGGCGAGAGAAAATAAATGTGAATCGTCTTCTGCTGTCGACCTGATACAAGAACCTGACATACGTATTTACCATTCGACCCCACCTAACTTTCATTCGAGTTGTCGTCGTGAGTTGACGCACTAAAATGGAGCGAATGCGCGCCTTGTTCCTCAGCACCCACTTAAATGACAAGTGTTAATTTGATGCTCTGAAAGGTATTTCAGATGCCAGGCTTTAAATTGAATAACAAGCTCTAGTGAAGTGACTGGGATTAAGAAAGGAAATGCTAGTTTAGTTAAATGAGTTGACGTCTCTAATTTACAGGCAGATGTCAAGCTCATCAGTCAATTTATATTGCGTAACTTTTGTCCCAGTAAAGAAAGAGTCCATAGGTACTCAATCTAGCATTCACAATAGACAGAGACTATAGGAGTATACAACCACATAGAAGAAGGTTGACCGCTACGTTAATATATATATATATATATATATATATATATATATAGCTCTGTGTAGTGTCTGGACTTTTCTTTCTCCCCATCCATTCTCACCTATACGTCGAGTCTTTCATGCCATATATATATATATATATATATATATATATATATATATATATATATATATATATATATATATATATATATATATATATATATATATATATATATATATATATATATATTAATGGTAAGAGGTTTTACCATCAATCTGTACTCAATTACTTAGGGAGAACATACTGATTAACGTAGGATCCGAACCAAGGTATCTATAGCAGAAAGTAGACCCAAAACTTGACATCATCCCGCGACTGACCAGACTCGATGTGGCTTTACTTCACTAAAATCGTTACAGGTGTTTTGACTCGGCTAAGTCATAGTCCGATAGTATTTATATGTATGTTGTTATGTACATTGTATGATCAAGAGGTAAATCTACTTGTCTCATAGAACTTTTTATCAAAATTTATTTAAAAGTAAATGAATCTTTAAATAATAGTCTCAACTAGCAGATATACACTGATGTCAATGCTTTTCCATTTATGGAAATTACTCTTTCCATCCACTTGTAATTCACTGCGACATCAGTCTGGAAATTCGCATGCTCTTGAATCACTTAAGAAATGGCCTTTTAACGAGTTTCCCAGCTATGTTTCCGCGCCAGATTAAAACAAGGTCTGCTGACCAAAAGTCCTGTGCTCTCACTTATTCTAATTTATGACCTTACAACTTTTGAAACTATTAATAATTCCTGCACTAACCTTGGGACGACCTTGGCAATTATATCACTCGAAAGAAAATGTAAAACAACATAAGGGTTTCATATTTCGTTAGAATCATCCGAATAGTTATGATGTTAATGCCCCCCCAAATAATTCTTGGGCTAATCTTAGGAAGACCTTGGCAATTATGCCATTCGAAAGATAATATAAAACAACACCAGGCAATGGCTTCGCTTCGCTACTGAGATTAAAATTTAAAATATAAAAAAAAGCAGCCATGGTTAAATTTTTATAAATTTTCGGAACTTCCCCAATTATAATAATTTAAAAAACGAAATCTAAACTAAATTTTCCCCCTTTCAAAATATCACGTTGCTAAAACATAGTTATAGAGAAGATATATGAAAATAAATTTTTTGAACTTCACCATTTGTAATTCTCTGGGTTTTAAAAAAATCACAAAATTTCGATACTTATATTTATTTATGAACTTCACCATTTTTTTTTTTTGGGGGGGGGATATTATAAAAGAATTATTAGAAATAACTTTGATAAAAAACATAAGTCATAACCAAACTAAGATGAAATTATTATTCAAATACTCAACAAAAAAAATCCCCTTCTTAAATTATAGACTTTGTGATAAGACTCAAATTTCGTTAGAAACGGCCGAATAGTTATGATGTTATTGCCAAAACAATATAATTACCGGGCTAAAGTTGGGAGGACTTTGGTATTTATATCATTAGAAAGAGAATGTAAAACAACATAAGGGTTCCAAATTTCGTTAGACTCGGCTTAACAGTTATAATGTTATTGCCAAATAATTCCCCGGTTAACCTTGGGAGAACCTTGACAATTATATCATTCGAAAGAAAATGTAAAACAATATAATGGTTTTAAGTTTCGTTAGAATAGGTAAAAGAATTTCAATGTTATTACCCCCAAAAATGTAAAACGGGGACCGACCGACTGACCGACCGCAGACCGACATAGTGAGATATATAGTTGCCCGCGTATAGACTCGCACGCTACTAATAAACTATCGTTGCTTAATTCTTGTCCTCCCGGCAGGTTGAGAAATTATTGGGGGGTTTTTATGACATCTGGTCGAATCGCTCCTTTTGAACTTAAGGCATAAATTTAATTCATCTGAACTTAAAACCTAATCATTTATAGTAGTTTAAACTTACAAACATCTTCGGGACCTGGATTTTTTAGTGACCCTCTGTTTAGCCTATGGGCATTGATCTATTCCGTAATGTTTAGTGTTAGTCCGATTTTCGGAGATTTTAGCCTTCGCCCTTTTCTGTGTATTCAAGATCTTCGAATAGGAATTAGTTCCCTGGGTCATATTTTTAAATATATCGCTAGTTTAATCAGTATTTTGTGTAATTAGTGGGCTAGCCATTTTTCTTCTTATTTTTTTGTGATTGGAGTGAATGAATGTGTGCAGGGAGTAGCGTGCAGTAGCGATTGAAGTTAAGGTAAGAGTTTTTTTCGATAGGTATCTATAAGGAAATTGATACTTCCCCTTTCCCTCTCACAAGTGAGCCGCTGGTCCTTAACCACAACGTCCTGGCAGTGGAGACGCCGTAACTCAACCACTTAACCTCCGTCCTTCTCGCCCCTCGTCCCGATTTAAAAGTTGAACGGACGCCTTAGACAACATAATGCGCTAATCAGCTCAGGTCGGCTCTGAGACTCTAACATCGGTTACAACAGCAAGATTTTCCCTAAGAGGTGATATTCAATTTCACCGCATAGGCAAAATCAGAGGGTCGTCGCCCTAAAGCCAGAAGGTCCCTCCGGGCCAGCTGTACGACGCCATGAGAAAAACCGTTGGAGGAGGAGACTTCATGCGGCATTTCCTAGCATCCCCTCCCCCCCTTCTGCCCCTACCCCAGTGGGGTGGTGACATATAAAGGCAAATAGCTTTGGAAAGACGAGGTAGATTACGTTAGTCAGCAAGGCGACGAAGTCCCCGGCAAAAGGCCGGGCTACCAACAGAAGGGACTAGGAAGAAGCTCATCCGGAGATAGTTTCTGGTGATCACACCGAATTTAAGTTACCTTGATCAAGTTCGACTTACTCTCGTCCGAGAATTTCCCCTATACTGGTGTATCCCAAAGCACCGCGATAGTCCTTGCCCGTGAGGGATACTGGAACTAAGAAGAAGCTCATCCTTGAGCCAGTTCCTGGTGGTCACACCGAACTTTAAATTAACTTGATTTAAGAATCAAGTTCAACTTACTCTCGTCAGAGAAACCCCCCTATCCTGGTGTATCCCAAAGTACCAAGATAGTTCTCGCTCTTTTGAAGAATACCGTAACTAAGAAGAAGCTTATACTCAAGCCCGTTCCTGGTGGTCACACCAAACTTTAAGTTAACTTAATTTAAGAAACAAGTTTAACTTATTCTCGTCAGAGAAACCCCCTATCCTGGTGTATCCCAAAGCACCGAGATAGTCCTCGCCCTTGAGGAATACCCCGAGTGAACTCCCTTCAGCACTCCCCTGAGTCAAAAGATTCAAGCATTGACTCATCGCTCCTAGTGCGAAATATTTTTCAGAGAAATCCGAAGAGAAGAAAGAAACATTCGCTTACTGTCCCGTGGTGATATTTTCTACCGAAGGAGTGTGGCTCCCCATCTGCCACACATGCCAAAGTCCTCTGTGGCTTTAAAGCTATTCCTCCCGTACGAACACATCTTGACAAGCGTCACACGTCATCCCGGGAACAACATTCTGAGGTGACGTAACCATTGAGTTCAAGGTCAGATTCAAACCCAATTCTAGAGGAATATGTAAAGGTATTTAAACTCCTGTATCCGTTTCAGTAAAGTCCGTTTGCATTCTTTTTTATTAAAGTGAGCTGTGGGTCAACCATCACTATAATTTCAAGTATGTCATTCTAGAAAGCCTCACTTAAATTCATTGAATTCATTTCTGTGTATTTGGTGTGTCAAATTTCGTTGGTTCATGTTTTTTTTTTAATTAAAGTTTTAGTTTTTTTTAACAAATTTTCATTTTTTAATTAAAGTTTTAGTTTTTTTTAACAAATTTTCATTTTTTAATTGAAGTTTTAGTTTTTTTTTAACAAATTTTTATTCAATTGAAGAAGTAATCATCAGATAACAATAATCAATAATAATAAAAAATATATAGCAATCTTAGAGATAAAACGTACGAGTGATCCAGGCAGAGTTTTGAAGTACGTAAACAACCCATACGTACGAACCTAGCCATCACTCGGTCCTTCCTATACCACGTAAGGCTTCATAAGAAGTAAATATGCATTTATCCTTGATATTTTTCTTTGCCCTCGGGTCAGTGGATTTTTATACCCCATAAAGTCGGTTCTCAGCAGTCGATTGTCGTTTTATTGACACCAGCGTTCATCCTAGGGTAGAGATTCTCGTCTCTATGTTTTCTCTTTTCGTCCCTCAGCCGGGTCCTTGTGGTGCTTCTTGCGCTCTGCTGATTTCTATTTTTCCATTTATTTCCATCTTCTCTTTCCCCATCCTTTTTTCCTTGTCATTCTCTTTACTGTGCTTTTATAATGTATACATCTGTGTAGCAAAGTCACTTACGTATGGTAGAGGCCATCTCCAGTAATAGTTTTGCAAGAAGATATCTGTAAAAATTGAAGAAGATGGAGGAAGTAAAAATGTATGGAAGATATATAATATCAGATCCGCTGTGGGCAGTGGGGCCGGAAGGGCACTGAATCCTCCAGAAGTCAGCTGCAGGGGGCTGGCCGATGTGACGCCTGGCACTCTATTACAGAGTACTGACAAAAGAAGAACGTTCCTTTATCCATGTTTACGTTGTAGAAGGGTGAATTCTTACATTTAATTGTTTGAGTTCTTACATTTGATATTTTAAGTTCTAAATTTTGAGTGTTTGAGCTTTTACATTTAATATTTTGAGTTCTAAATTTTGAGTGTTTGAGCTCTTACATTTAAGTATTTGAGTTCATATATTTAATTTTTTGAGTTCCTAAATTTAATTCTTTGATTTCATTGATTTAATTTTTGCCTTATTACATTTAATTGTTTGAGTTCTTACATTTTTAATTCTGACATTTAATTTTTTTGAATTCTTACATGTATTGTTTGAGTTCTTATATTTAATTATTTTAGTTAATAAATTTATTTATTTGATTTCTTACATTTAATTGTTTCACTCCATAGATTTAATTGTTTGAGTTATTACATTGATTATTTAAGTTCTTTCATTTAGGTATTTGATTTCTTTCATTTAATTGTTTTGAGTTCTTACATCTAATTGTTTAGATCATACATTTAATAGTTTTGAGTTCTTATATTTAATTGTTTGAGTTCGTACATTTAATTGGTTGAGTTGTTACATTTAGTTGTTTGATTTCATACATTTGATTGTTTGAGTTCTTGAATTTAAGTGTTTTGAGTTCTTAATTTTATTTGTTTGAATTCCTACGATTAATTGTTCGTGACTAGAATTTAATTGATTGAGTTAATAATTTAACTGTTAGATTTCTTACATTTATTGTTTGACTTGTTATATTTAATTATTTTGAGTTCTTACATTTCATTGTTTCACTTACATTTTATTTTTATTTCATACATTTAATTTCTTATCTTACATTTGATTATTTGATTTTTCACTTTTAATTATATGAGTTCTTACATTTAATTGTTGGAGTTCTTACATATATTTTTGTGATCTTATATTTAATTGTTTCATTTCTTACGTTTGATTTTGGAGTTCTTACTTTTAATTGTTTGAGTCTTATATTTAATTGTTTCAGTTCGTACATTAATTTTGTGGAACTTTTAAATTTTGTTTCGCTTCTTACATTTCATTGTTATTCTTAAATTTAATTGTTTAAGTTCTTTCCTTTAATTGTTTGAGATCTTATATTTAATTATTTGAGTTCTGGCATTTATTTGTTGAGTTCTTTATAGAAATCTTTCTTAAGGGGGCTATAATTCACCTCCACTGTGCATTAAATGGGGGAACTATTGTGAGTTTCGTCATCCACTGTTACCCTTTCTATTCACTAACGAAAAAGGGTGAAGGCTTCGAGGTAAAGCCCTTCTACAGCCCAATCGTAGGGAATAAGGACACGCTCCCAGCCACAGTATTCCCGGTTGGACTGAACCTAGAGGGGCAGACTTTTAGCGTTTGTCTTCCGCGAACTTAAAGGGTTTCTAAGGCCAACGATAAAAAATAATTAAAAATAATAATCGAGAAGATAATAAAGATGACGCTTAAGTTATTCCTACGGATCAGGCAACCGGAGTCCAAGGTGAGGGGGTTTCCCCTCCACTCGTCTCTTTACTAAATCTTACCCTTATTACAGCTACCCTCAAGCGATCCACCATTTGAGGTCTCAGGGATTCGTCTTCCTTACCTCTTAAGACCCTTCTGCGAAGGTTTCCCCATCTACTGTTATTCGGTGTTCATACAGTTGCGCCTCGAGTGATCTTAATGAGGTATTTGTCAGAAAGAGAAGGGGTTACCCCCCCCCTTCCCTTACAACCCAACGTCTACCCATGGCGCCTAAAAGAAGATGCACCTGTATGCCCAGACAGCCCCAAGAGAGCAGCGAGTATTTTGCACGGTCGGATGACCCCGGCGCTCTTATCGAGAATAGTCGGCCAGTCGAACGCAAGGAGCTGTTTCAAGAATGCCGCGCGGCCGTGTGGTCCGTGTTGGGTTCCCTTCTCCCCCGTCGCATCGCCCGATCGGCGCCAGACCTACGGTGTCGAGGATTTTCGCGCGAGCCTGTGATGCTCGGCAAGAATATTCCCTTTCTGGCACGCGAAGTCTAATGAGATCCCCGCCCCCTTTTGGGACCTTTGGTGACCCACTCCAGCCGAGGCAGTATAAATACTTCGGGAAAAGGTTTGAGAAATTAATACCATACATCCCCGTCTTGGTTAGCAGCCACGTATAGTCTCGTACGCCCTGCCCCGCCTACCAACGGCTTACAGTTATGAACGTGACGCAGCACCTCTACCCGGCCTCGCTCGTACCTAAGGCCAGAGTTCCCGCCCGACAGACAATAGACACGGACAAGCATCTATCACTCGGGTATCGACTTCGTTCATTTCTCAGCGAGGTTAAAGAAGAAGAAATTTTGCAAGTGGAACTTTGCAGCGCCCCTCTTCCTCCTCGTCGACGTGAATCTCTCTGTTATTTGCACTCTCCCCGTTTCCATGGAAGCAATCAACGTACATCCTCTCTCGGACTCTCGTCTCCGTCGAGTCATTTGTATCCCCCTGCCTTGTTTGGTACCCCGGGTCTCATCTTATTTATTGTCACTTATTTACTTTTGCTAATAATATTTTCTTTGTATATAGTAAAATTATTTTTCCACAATCAGTTTCCCTAAACCCAGAACCTCTAAGAATTAATTATTTAGGCAAACTGCACTCTATTTTGATTAATTAACACACGTACTGGGATTTATATCCCAGTTTCTGGCGTGCTCCCTTCCCGCATCACCGTAGAGTTAATCCTCGGCTAGCATCGACGTACGACTCAACTACAGGATTACAATCGGGCACTAGGCGCTGGTACTCTGCTCCCTGGACTCATTGTCCCACGAGTTTCTAGACATGATCCCCGAAGTCTCGGCACTATATGCCCACATGTGAAATCTCCCAGGAGACCCTGATACTGTGTTGGTATCGACCTTCTCCGAGAGCAATAGACGGATTGTTTGTTTTGGTAAAGTTTACTGCCTTCTCCAGAGAAGTTTTGAGACGAGTTGAGTTCCAACTTTCTCGGTAGTTGGTAGGTAGTTCTATAAATGGAACAATTTGATCTTTTAGCACGTTTGAAAATAAACGTGCTGAAAGTTTTTATAAAGGTAACCCGTCAGACTGCGAGTTCCCGCATTTAAAAGAAAGGTTGCTATTGGTCGAAAAGTTTCTCGTTTGAAAGCTTGAAATTAAAGGAGAAGGAGGAGGTTGATAATTTGCTTCGTTAGAGATAATGAATTTTAAATACGTTGGCACGTTTGCGGTCTGAATGGAATTTTAATAATTTGAAAGTACGTCACAATAGAACAAAAATTCCTGCAACGAAAAAATATTTGACAATATATGAAATCCCACTACAAAACGATAAATGTAAACTTACCTTACCACACTCAATACGAGCTTAATTTAGTTACATTTAACACACACATAATTAAAAATTCTTAAATGTTAGGAAAGTCAATTGGAAATGTGAGAGGGGAAAAGCTAAGTCGGAGAATGTAGGGCGTTTTTGAGGGAGACTAGGTCTTCGAAGATTTCTTAGTTCCCGAGCGCTAAAGTGTTGGCCACAAGAAATCTTCCAACTATCTGATTTAAAAAATGCGTAACGTCTGAACCCGCCCCACTACACTTATCATAGTTGGGAGGTGGAGCCAAAGAAGGGGAGTTGTAAGCTTATCCCACGATCACAGGTCAAATCTGAACACGGGTCTGTGTTCAGATTTGCTAGGTAGTAAAATCTAACCAAGACATAAATTATAATCAAGTCATAAAATAGTTAGCACCGAAGAGATGAAATTAGACCCGATGAATATAGAGCAATCTGGTAGACAGACAAAGAGGGCAGACAGACGAAAGAAGGGTAGATACAAGGAAGCAGGGTAAGCAGACTGTCATATATTGCAAGGAAAGAGTAATGGTGTACGTACGTATAGGTTTGTTACGTACTTCAAAACTCCTTGATAAGTTTCCTCTAAGAGTGCTATATTTTAAAATTATTATTATTATTACGTTGTTTTTTAATCTTTGAGGGTTTCTAGTGCCATGCTCAGCGTTTTGAGGATTGAATTAAATACTTCTACAAAAATAGAACTTTAATTGCAACATGAAAAAAAATTGAAAACTAAAAAACAAACTACACAGTTTTGAATTAAACAAGTTTAAGTGAGGATTACTAAATTACACAATTGAATATACAGTAATGGTTGACCCAAAGCTCACTTTAATCTTGAACGCTAGTTGACCTTCAAATAGAAAATAATGGTATTTATTTACCTTTAAAAAAAGCCCCACAAGAATTGGGTTTGAGACTGACCTTGGCCTAAATTTTTATGTCGCCTCAAAAATGTCTTCGAGCAGGCGCGTGGACTGCCGTTCCAGATGTTTGTCTGGCGGGGGATAACCCTAAAAACCAGGCTGAATTCGGTGCGTGTGACGAATGGTGTTAAGAACGTTGTCTTGGTAAGATGATTTCACCAACGGGAGGGGAAAAGTATGCTTCCTTCAGTCTTCGGGTTAATCTGGGAATAATTCACACTGACGGGCGATTAACAAACGAGTGAATTCTTTGACGAAGGTGAGTGCTTGAGGGAGTTCACTTTGGGGTATTCCTCAATGGCGAGGACTATCTCTTGGTTTTGTTGTATACCAGGATAGGTGGCTTCTCTGAAGAGAACTAGTTAAACTTGTTTCTCAATACAAGTTAACTTAAATTCGGTGTGACCACCAGGAACTGGCTCAGCATGAGCTTCTTCTGTGTTCTTTTCGTAGGGTTGCCGGGCACTGAGCCGGACTTCGTTGTCTCGATGACTAACACGATCTTCCTGAGACAAGATGCTTAATTTTCGGTGTGACCACCAGGAACTTGCTCAGAATGAGCTTCTTCTGTGTCCCTTTCGTTGGTTGCCGGGCCTCTAGCCGGACTTCGTTGTCTTGATGACTAAATCGAACTTCCTCGTGCTTCTGCAGTTATTCGCATATATAGACTTCGCCACCCCATTGGGGCTAGGGGAAGGAGGGGGGATGAGGACGGTTGAATTAAGTCTCCTCCTCCAACGGTTTTTCTCAGATCGTCTTTCACCTAGCCCCAACGGTACCCTCTGGTATTTGTTCAACTGTCCTCTAATTTCGTCAATGAAGTGAAATTAAATACCAACTCTTAGGGGAAATATTGGTGGTTTAACCAATGTTAGGCCCGCCTAACCCGAAATGTGATGATTAGTGCATTATATGGTTAAACGAAGGCCTTTCTGGTGATACTCGAGGCGGGGGGAGAGAGGTGGGGGAGTTAAGTAATAGGATTACGCCGCTATAATGCCAGGACGTTGTGGTTACCTAACTGGGCCTCTGTTTTGAGGGTGGGATATCAATTTCCCTAAACAGACGAATGATGGAAAGGGGGCAATCCACATGCCGGAAGTATTTTTCTTACAACTGAAAATGAAACGGCCTCGCCCCAGAGGTCGGGTCCTACCCAGATGGCGCTACAGGTGTAGTGGGGCTTACCCCAAGTAAGGCTTCCGTATCAAGGTATTCTTGCCGTTACACCTGGATGTATTACCACTGCCAACGTTCCGCCATACAAATTAAACATGCAGACCTGCAAAGAATTGTCACCCAGAATTTCCTTAAATTTTTATAAGATCATGCATAAGAAATCCGTCTGCGCACATCTAAGGCCTTGATTTGTGATGCATCGCTTCGTGTTTTCTCTAAGATTCGCGATTCGTAACCTTTCAAGAAAGAGGTCCTGACTGCCGAGGCTGTAGAACACATCTAATACCCCATCCACCCCTAGCGTGACTGGTGCGCGAAAAACGGGGCCCATTTTTTCCTCCACAGAGAGGAGAAAGAGAATGCTCATTTACCGAGCCAAATTTTCTCCAATATGGCCTCGAAAACGACAGGGTCAAAGGTCTCGAAGCAACACTCGGCGAACCAAGAGAGATTTTTCTCTTCAAAAAAGGCTCTAACAGCTCTATCCAAGTAGGTCTAAAGGCCATTTTCCTTTATTAGATTTGCCGTAGACTCTGAGCTTAGTAAGAGGAGATGTGGTGGCTCGTTTCTTTCCCTTCCCCTTTAGCTCTCTTTCTTCAGCAGGCCACGTTGGAAGCGCCCGCCTACCAACACCTCCATGGCATAGGCGCCAGGCTGGCGTGGCATGGTCGCGGTATACAATGGATCTGATGTTTCCGTTCTGTCTCTGCCTTTCTCTATCTCCTTCAGGCAATACCTTACACTTCAATGAGGGCGACTTTTGGCGTCTCGTAGATCGTTTGCAGAGCACTTTTCTCCTTTTCGATGAACTGAACAGTTTACACCCTCTCTGGTGAGACTATAGTGAGTTATAACAAGCCTGGTCTAGCGGAACTTGTATAAGAGCTGGAAATTAGGGTTCTAATGGAGAGAAATTCACTTACCCCTGTACTAGAAGCACTTTACTTTTCTGTCTTGATGTGCTTGTGATTTTCTAATGCAAAATCGGACTTTAGATATAAGCTGGTTAATGACCTCAACTAGATCAATTACTATACTATTAAAATCTCTTGCATCGGGAAACCACCAATCAATGGACAATCTGGTGGTGCTTAAATAGAGTCCGGTGCTGAACACTTGACGAAATGAGTAAAAGCTGTATCTCAGGCGAGGAGTTTAGTCGATAGACGAGATGGGTCATTGAGTTTTTTTTTAAATACTCATCAACGACTTCCTTGGTTCTCGGCTGTGTGACAAGGCTTTTGATGGAAAACATAGTGTCGAAAGAATCGGGATTATGTTGACCAAGAAGCCCTTCATCTTGGACCTTGTGTCCGCTGTCGAATCCTCGAAATGCTAGAACCGGAATGCTTCTCCACCAACATTCCTTCTAAAGTCCACCGACTACACTTCACTCCTATGTGTCGAGCAGGGAATCCTTTAATAATCTGAACCAGACAACGCACTGCGTTGGCGTTGAGTTACCTAGCAGCCTTTGATTACCCACTACCAAAACCTACCTACACATGAGTTACCTCACCCCCCCCCTCCCGCCAGCCCCCCAGTCTAATATCACTATTTAAACACACAAAAACACGACGCATCGGTGTCTAGGGACCGACCAATTTTCTCTTAACTACCAGACCTCTGTGGGCAATCACAGTTATTCCCTTTGCTTTTCTTTCAATTCACATCTGATCCCAGTTGAACCATTCTCTCTTCAGAAATCAGACTGTTAACATCTCTGAGGAAGAACTTTTGCTCAAGTCCGAAAAATAGAAAATAAACATTTCGAGCTCAAATATGCCTCAATTTCAATATATATATTGGTTTAGGCTGATCCTGTAGAGCTTCAATATAAATTGTAGGATAAACGAAAGGACGTACAGAGAGAAATTCATGTCGTCCGGAAATTTTTGAGTGATTTAGATAGTCGTCGGTTTAAACTTTGCATATGTTGATACGACTAATATGTTATCATCACTTGCAGCGAATTAACCTGCTGGCTACATTTCACATGAAAAATTAGTATATTTCTTAATTTTTTTTAGCTCTTATTAAGTAAAACAGGAATAACATTGAAGGCAACTCAATGAAACTGAACTTTAGTGGGGTGAGTGGGGACTGAAGATGAAACATGAATTGTCTACGTGAGAATTGACCAAAACAACTGCCGAAGCGGAATATCCATGCAATCACAATCAAATAATAAATTCTGATGTGCACTGCCACATCAATATATATATATATATATATATATATATATATATATATATATAAGCATAAATCTTTCATGTGTACGAAAGAATTATGAAAATGAATCTAACAAACCGCAAGAAACAGAAAACGGGAAATTATTTCTTGGGAAATATTATTTCCTAATTCCTAAAAATTCTGTACAGGAGTGGGATTCAAACCGTGCACACTTAGGCCACTTGGCCTAAGAGATGATTTAATTGAGATCAAAGCGGATGCTCGCTGCCTCAGTGTGCACGGTTCGAATCCTACCCCTGTAGGAATTTTTGCGAATTAGGAAATAATATTTCTGAAGAAAATTTTTCCCGTTTTCTGTTTCTTGCGGTTTATTGGATATATATATATATATATATATATATATATATATATAGAGAGAGAGAGAGAGAGAGAGAGAGAGAGAGAGAGAGAGAGAGAGAGATATATATATATATATATATATATATATATATGTATATATATATATTTTATGAATTGTTAAAAAAATTCATTTTTTCTACAAAAATACTAATTAAACTAGTTTTTTTGATTGCGAATAGATTAATTTTGACACATTGGCAGTGTTAAGTCTTCTTCATTCATTATAAACCCGTTTGGACACCCTTAGCATCCATTAGTGATTTAACACGTCTTGGCCTGGCATTGTTTAATGTTATGCACATTACCTTGATTCGCTTATATCTGAACCAAGCTTCAATGAGAGAGCATATGAGTTGCTGTTTGTTCGTAATGGGTTCTGCGTTTATTTCTTATGTGCCTCGAATTATATGGAAACTAGGCATATGACACTCAAATTGCAGGATAGGTAGGCCAAGCGAAGAACCCCACAAATGGGTGCCCGGTGGATCTATGAAATCCCGAAATTGGGTATGTGAGGGGATGCCTTCGAAGTACCAGCGGGAGAGGAATCCCCTCGGAATACCCCTTTCAACCCCTTAGCTTTAAACCACGTGTTCCTTGGGCTGGGAAGTTTAGAACCTTCGAGAAGGAAGCAGTTCCGCGCTGAGTCATCCGACACAGCTGTATGTGCTTTCGGACGCTCCTCGCTCCCACCTCAGCCGCGATAACGCCGAGCTTTCACCCCCATGCTCCCCAAGCATTTCTATTCCGCCGCGAGCACAGCCGTACTAACCCTCTTCCCATATCATGAGGTAAACTTTGCTGTCCGATCCGACTCGTCATGCCGAATTTAGTCTTTTGACTGACTTCGAGAATGCTCTAGGGACGGTCATGCCCTGGAGCTATCTATTGGACCAGCAACCTGGCTATTTAACCCTGAGTCCGCCATTCCTCGAGGCGATTGAGAGTCTGCCAGGTCCTCCGTTCAGACCGTTTTGTATGTTCCCCCGCGAAGTCCCGCAACCCCTGTTCGAGTCGTACCACATAGTTAAGATCTCAACGGCAGATCTTCCTTCGTGAAGCTTTGGCCCCTGTTCAGAGTAAAGCTAACGAGCCACCTTCTTCCCGGAGAGCTGTGCGGCCCCCTCACCTCGGACCCCCTTCAAGACTCCCGTTATTTCGTGTCTGAGACTCCCTGCCAAGCTGCAGAACCGTCTCATGTTTGAGATTCTATCACTCTGGAGCAGAGAAAATCTCGTTCTTCAACAAGAAGTAATCAAAGCCCCATCTCTGTACGAGTCCTCCTAGTTAGGACTCCCAGAAGTATCTTCTCGAAGACCTGTGCCGTTGCTTCCCCCCCTCCAATCACCACCACGCTTTAAGGTAAAGCGATCTTGTGTTGTAATCCCCTGATTACGCCTCGTCAATCGTCACCAGCATCCACTATTGAATTGACTTCTCGCTTAATCGTAATTAATATCTCCTTTTCGAGTTAACGTTAATTTTGCTCCTCCCGCTTAACTCTGTCACAATCCAATTAACTATCTCTATCGAGTAATTTGTTCCCCCTCTTTTGTGTATATATATATATATATATATATATATATATATATATTGCCCCATATATTATATATATTAAAATTATATTTTGGGGTCTTGATCTTTATATATCCTTTGAACTGCAACTTAGCAAACCATTAGATAAATTCGGGTAAACCGTAAAAATCAAGGAAGCGGTCCCCCACTCCTTTAATTGCCCCCAAAGCATATCACAGGCGGCCGCAAGTCGGCTATCTGCCCGTGTTTGTGTATGCGCCCTTGCGCCGAGCGAGTCTTCATAGACATACCTCGAGAGGGTACACGCATTAATTAATGAAATAATATGCCATGCAATACGTAGTGAACCAATGTAAAAAAGAGATCAATATTATATCACAATTGTATATTTATTAAGGAAAGTAGAAGTCAGCAAAGCGGACAGCCACAGTTCCCACTCAATCACACGAACATGCGCATGGTAGAAAACAGCTGCCAGATGAAAACGATCTCAATAATAGGTAACAGGGACAACCTGAACAAATACAGGGTAATATGTGCTTTGACCGGTCAAAATTTTAGATTACCTGTGAAATTCAAATCGGTATTTATGATACAGGATGTAGGCCCAACTTGAAAAAATATGTGGTTCCAATAAACGCATATACCTCTTGTAACTCCGTCCAACGGTCAACAAAGGAACTGACGATCATATTTTTTTATCTTTACCTTCGCCCCTCCCCAGGTCAAATGAAAAAGCCCTTTGGAAACGAGAGGCATATATATATATATATATATATATATATATATATATATATATATATATATATATATATATATATATATACATATATATACATTCTCTCAACAGGATCTTGGAGGAGAGAGAAAATAGCCACAAAGGACATATTTTATTCTTAGACGTCTTTCGACCGCAGTGGGTCATCCTCATGGACATATGGTAGTAACTCTAATAATTTTTCATTTCAATTCCAATTCCAATTAAGTTAAAGTGTGGGTGCGTGTAGGGAAGTACGATAGGGTGTGTGGATAGATAGAGAAAATAGACAAGCGATTTAAAGAGAAAGAAGCGTGGTAGGGTGCAAAGAGATGCTAGAGCCTGGTGATCAGACCTATCACTTTCATTATTTCTTTGTAGCGCGGATTCTGAGTTGTTTCTGTTGATTTTTTTTATTTTTTATGGCGTTCAAGCCATTTTTGTCTTAATTACTTTAGTTTAGCTTTGTGTGTGTTATGCATTGCTTATTTGTGTATGTTTTTTTATACTTTTAAGTGCGTGCTTAATGTTTTAGTATTCTTTGTATGATTGTGTGCTTTAGTTTTTTTGTTTTTTCATAGTCGGTAGGGTTCTTGTCGTATTCGGAGATTTCCTCTTTCTTGGTTTATAGTTTTAGTCATAATTGTGAATTTTTGTTCTTAGGTTATACATCTCATCATGCGTAGAACGGCACTTCGTCCCCGCCAGCTACTCGGTTAGCCGAGCTTGGAAAACTGGCGTCACATTCTGCTTTTCTGTTCTGGTTAATCATCTGAGTAATTTCTTCACGCAGTTCTCGATTAACCATATCCTGCATCTTCCGGGTCCGTTCTTCGATGACTTTGTTAATGGAAATTATCCCTGCCTCTCTGTGCAAGTCTTCTTAACGTCTTCTTTTTTGCCTGCGTGTACCCGTGATTAGGTACATGCATTTATTTTGCACTACTTAAAGTCGCCTCTTTTGTGTTTTTGAGACACAAGAGAGGGTATGGGCGTAGAGCAACGTAGATCTAACAAGGGCATTGTAGATCTTCTTCAGGTGGCTTTCACGTACATTTTTAAACATGTATAGAGTTCTGACAGCGGCCGAGGCTCGAGAAATTCTTTCTTCGACGTGCTTCTTGTACCTGGTAGAGGTGATTTTCATACCGAGTACATTGCATTCGTTGGTGTAGGGATAACTACTCTCACGTCTGCTCTTTTGGTGCGGCCAATGGGTCCACCTTGAATTTCTCTTGGTCAGTTCTAATTTTCCATTGAGCCTCGTAGGTATTTAGATTTTCAATTTCTATCGCTGCCAAGCGAGCTTGCCACGGTGCATTCCTCCATGGAGATATGGTTATCTGGCTGTAATCATCAGCGTATTGAATATTGAGGGAAGAGGGGTACACAGGGGCTGAGGCATCCGCGGTGTATATCAAGTAAAGGGTGGGGGACAGACCCTTTCCCTGCGGAAGGCCCGCAGTGAGCGGAAACTTTGGTCTGTCTGTGCACCCTAGACTGACATACGCCGCTCTCTCCATAACGTAGTCACAGAGAGTTCTTTCCAAATTTTCACTTAGACCTAGCCGTAATATCTTATACTGCATACCCCACTGCCACACCTTATCAAACTCTTTTGATACATTCCGACAAACAATATCCACGTAACTCCTGTCCCGTTTGGCTTGGGCAAGCTTTTCCGTAATGACATTGATTGCCATTTCCGTACTTCGCTTCTTTCTAAACCCATATTGGCAAGGGTTGTAGAGGGAGTTCTCTTCCAGGTGAGACACCAGTCTCTCGTTGATGATCTTCTCAAAGAGTTTCCAACCAAATTCCAGAAGTAGAATTGGGCGGTAGCTTTCTCTCAACGTCGGGTCCTAGGTTTCATGTTTGGGCAAGAAGATCATCTTTGCCGTCTTGTAAGCATCTGGAAAGTACTCCATATTCAGACATGCGTTGAATATTCGTCTCATTCCTTCGATGACGTTTGCTGGTGCCTTTTGAAGTTTAACTTCGTAAGCCTCGATTGGCCTGTGGCTTTTGGGCGGAATGAGCGGAGTGCGCAAAGAATCTCTTCTTCAGTGATCTCGGCGTCTCTGTCACACAGTCTGTCTACCTGGTGATGAGGATGCGTTCTGTGTATTTCCGCGTTGAGCTTGTCTACGATGTTATTTTCAAACTCTATATCAAAATCTTCGTTCTCTTCTTCGGGTATACTGAAGATTTTTTCCCAATAACGCCGGAATATTACTTCGATGTTTCTGTCTTCTGTTTCAATGGATCCATCTTCTTTTAGGATTTCCATTTTCTTCTTTTTGCCAGATGATCCTCTGAGACTTCTGACTTGCTTCCAAAAGTCTTTGGGGGATGTATCTCGATCGAGGCTCTCGATCGCATCGTCCCATCGTTTCTGTTGTTGATCAAGGATCAACTGGTTGAGCTCTTCTTTGATCTCTTTACTTCGTTGTAATGAGTCAACTGATGCATTTCTGATATTTATTTCGTAAATTACTCTCAATTCTCTATAGAGTTCTTTCATATACCTAGTCCATCTGTATGTTGAGATGGTTTTATACTAGGTTTTTGGGATGCAAGCCCTATCTTCGTTCAAAAGGTGGTCGTTAAGGTTGTCGAGTGCCTCGTCTATCTCCTCGAAAATTGCCTCGTCAAGATTTTATGGACGGTAGGCCTCGAGAAGACGCGGGTATCGTGCCCAGTCTGCTCTTCTGTAGTCTTTTCTGACTGCTGCTGGGACTTGTATAGGGTTCCTGTTGATGGTAAGTAGGATCCCTATATGATCACTACATGATACCTGGACTGGTTCCATGTAGTAATTGAATGATAGCCGACGATTAGCCAGACAAATGTGTGGTTTTGTGGCACTTCTTCCTCGAATATAGGTAGGAAAATCCGGGCCTATCCTCTGGACCATATTTTGGTCCAGCATAGCTTCCAGGCACCTTTCTTTCAATTGAAGGACCTGTACCCGGATTCCCGACATCTGGAATTAAGATCCCTCATTTATATGGTGGGGGCTCTTCTGCTAAATAGGCAGGAGAGAAAATAAATTAGTAAATAGCCTCGTCTCGGCAGCTGGTACCCGGTGGCGATGACCAGCTTACCTATATCGAGTTCGACTTGTATTGCAAAATAAGATTCTTCGAGGTTTCTTACTGGCTTGTACTTGATCCCTCTTTTAATGGCGATAACGGCACCGTCGTACCGCTCTTGAGAGTAATTTGTAATTAACACAACGTAGTTCCAGATCTTCATTTCGGAGCTACGAGTGTCAATTCCAAGCTCATAAATCAGGATGACATCTTCATCAATTTCTCTGAACAAATTTCCCTAAAGAGTTCGTTTCGCTGTCCAGCCGTTGGTGTTGACTTCCAGAATTCTTAGTGCGTTCTGTTCCATTGTGAGATGTATTTATTTGTGTTTCTTCTTGCTCTTCTTTTTCTTTTTGGCCTGTGAGGCAGATTTGGTGTGCCCAAGCTTTTCGCTCTTCGGGGGAGGACTAGGAGTTTTTGACTTGCTCTTCGTCGCTCTAGTGCGAGTGCATGGGCCCTCGTCACTATCCAAAGATGTGTTTTCCTCTTCTTCATCGTCTTCCTCTTTGGATTCCTCCGATGAGGGAGATTCAATTACTTCCTTTAGTCCGGTGGCTTTCCCTTGGTTGTTTTTGTTTTTTATAACGCTATCCTTGAATGAATGGAGCATTCGGGGTTAGCGGGCACGACGATAGACGGTGGGTTGTTCGCTTTTAGAAGTGCGTTTAGAACCTGGTTGTAGCATCTAGGTTTTACTGCATTTGCCACGTTTGCATGTGTAATGCAAATTAGTATCTTGGCACTTAGGTCATTTGTGAAGACCATCTGTGAAGGGGTTGTCATTGCTGAAGCCATCCCTTCACTTCTCTTCACTGTGTTCACGTAGGTGTTCGATTTCTTCTTTCTCTCCTCTTCTTCCATTTTCTTAATGATTTCCTTCCGTTGGGAGCAGTTAAGGGCCATCGTTCGATGGGGCCACTTGCAATTTAAGCACTTTTTTTCTGTGCTCTTACACGAGTCATATCTCTGACCCTCAGTGGTGCATTCACTACACCATGTATGTCCTTTTGTGGGCAGTTGGCGGTGGTGTGTGCTTCGAGCTTATAGCATACGAAGGACATCTGGATGGTATGATACTTTACGTGTTCAATATTGCATCCTGGGATCCTTATGTTAAAAATGAGGAGTCCCTCCATTTCCGCCCTGTTGGCCATTTCGGTGGTTTGAAACGTCACCTTGATGACATGGATATGGTCGCAGAATTTGATCACATCCCTGACCTTAGCCCATGTGTGATTAGTTTTGATTTCGTCTTGATCTCAGCGGGGGAGTTCTCCCCTACTCAGCTTTCTACCTTTTGGCAGATAATGCTGCGGTTGGCCGAGATTGCTGGTGGAGTTTTAGCTTCCATGTTGAGAGTCTTTAGGGCTTCGGCTCCTTCTTTGGATAGGAACCGGTCTACATCCTTATTTTCCCCGCATATCGCGATGAATTCATTTGGGATCTCAATCAGCTTTAAGAGCGCGATCCTCGGGTTTGCGAGTAAGGATTGGCATACCGTCTTCTTCTTAGATATTTAAAGTTAATTTGTAAAAAAAGAAACAAAATTACACTATTGATTTTTATATCATTTTATTGCAAATTTTATGTACTTTTTATATTATATACTTTGTTTTGCAACATAAATAAAACATAATGAAAGTTATGATAATGCAAAATTTCTTACTTTCGTGGAAATTCTCCGTAGATTTTTAAAGTTGATTTGTGAACAAATCGCAAAACTATACCATGCGGTTTTAAATATTTGCTAAAAAAAAAGGTGCCGAAGATTGATCTAAATTCCAGGGATTCAGAACCCCAATATTATTCACCTATCACCCCCTCCTTTTCCAACTGAGACCAAACCCTATAGTTGACCTTGTCCGAAAATATATGTTTTAGTCCACCATTAACACAAATTTTAATGGAACTAAAGAAAACTGATTTCAAATGATAATTAAATCGTATGTGCATCTTTTGGTCGTGAATTGAGTTCGAATGCTTAATTTTTAGTAATACTATAGCAATTTATATGATATCAGGTTTCAATGGGGGGAGAGTCTGAAATAACCCCCTGTATCTCAAAAGCGGCGCAGAAGGTTATTATGATTTTGGCAGGAATAAATGGGCTTTTAACGAGCTGTAATTTCATATATGATTATCTAACGTAATAAAAGGTTGATAAAATGAATGTGGTATCCCCTTAATTTGCATATTAGTAAGGTTATTTTTGTACCCGTTTTTCTATCCGGCCAGAACCAACAAGATAGTCTACTAGTTGGCATACTTAGGGTCAGTTAATTTTCACTCTGCTTGTATTATACATCTTCCACGCACATAGCTGCCATTGACCTCGACTTAGAAATGCAGAAAGGGTTATTATACGACATATAGTAATATTTATTATATATTAAACTGGTATCGGATTTATTGGGGTTAATCTTGGTCAATAAATTGGTTGAAATTTTATCAATCTATTGGTTAACCTTGGTTAAATTATTAATTGTTGGCTAATCTTGGTTCCGGTTCTGGGGTTTAAGAGGTGAGAAATAATCATGGCATACCTACGGTCAATAAGTTTTGCAATTCGAATATAAGGAAACGAGATATAAGGAAAAGTGGGTTATTATTTTTCAATATAACTACCCTCGACTTCAATGCACTTGCGCCACTTGTCCCTGAGGCTTCGAATTCCTGACAACCAGAAATCTCCCGACTGCTGTTTAATCCACTCCTGGACGAGAGCTGGAAATCTTCATCGTCCCCAAACCGGCGTCCACGCAGTGCAGTCTTGAGCTGGCAGAATAAAGAGTAGTTGCTAGGTGCCAGATCTAGACTATAGGGGGGATGGTTGAGCTCCTCGAATCTGCACTCGAGCAGGGTAGCTTGTGCAACTCTGGACTTGTGGACTTTGACGACGTTGAAGTCGATCATGGGGCGTGAGGTTTCTAGGGACCCAACGGGCAGAGACCTTGGTAATGGCAAAATTGTCGTGGATGATGTTGATAACACTTCCATGTGATATTCCAAGTTCTCGCTCGATTTCTCCGACCTTCACCTGGGGATTTTCGAGGATCATCCTCTCCACACGGGCTACATTGTCCTCGTTGGTCACATCTGACGGGCTTCCTGGACGGGGGTCATCTTCAAAGGACTCACGACCATGGCGGAACTCCCTATTCCAGCGAGCAATGGTTGCATAGGAAAGGGCGGTGTCGGTGTACACTGCAACCATTCGTTCATGGATCTCTTTTGCATTCTTGCTTTCCTTCGTCAAAGATTTGATCACTGCGCGGTGCTCAACCTTCTCCATTATTGAAAAATTTGTGACTGACGATCCGCGATCAGCTACTACTTCTTAAATAAACGAGGCAGGCGCGTGCGGCTGCAGGTCCTAACTTGTCCTAACACCCCCACAAACAGCCATCCCCCTTCCTCTGTTTTGGCTTACCTATTCGCCAAACCTATTGACTGCCCCTTGTATTTGCAAAGTGTATTTGTTCCCGTTTATATTTAAATTTTTTTTGTGAAGTGATTGTCGAGTGACCGTGTTTAACTATTAACTTTATTCCTCCATTGAATTGAATTGTTATCCTTCAAGGCCTCATCTCGTGCTGTAAGTTGAAGGTATAGTAAAAATAGTATTATTCTTCGTATTGATGTGCTAGGAGTGCTGTAACTCTTGCCTCAATCAAAATGAAATTTCGACCGCAAAAGCTCTCTCGCTAGTGTTCGCCCTTCCCCTTTTATTGTTCGTGTTTTTATTTGTTTAGCAAAACCGTTCGTGCGTAAGGAAATCCATAATTCCGCCATATTCATTGTCATGCGTTAATTTAATTTTTGTTGTTGTGCCCATAGCGTAAAACAAGCATCATGTCGTCGTTTGAAATTTTCAAGACCCAAGGTGAGTCACTCGGACTCGGTGGCAAAGATCTGATAGCCTACACCACAGAAAGAAGAAAGAAGAGAAAGAGCTAAAAGAAGAGAAGAAAAGGAACGAGAAGAAAGAGGAAAGGAGCGAGAAGAAAAAGAGAGAATTCGCTCTCACGAATTGTAAATGAGCAGCGCGAGGAACGAGACGATCTCCATAAACTCCTCAACTTCTAGACTAGACACACCTAAGTCTGCAACCATAAAACTCCCCCCTCTTTAAAAAGGCGAAGACTTCGGTTCTTAACTCACCAACTTCGAAAAGATCTTAGAGGTGAATCATTGGGACATCGAGACGGACGATTTAGCACAATTATTGACCCTGTTGAGCTCCCAACTCAGTGATATTTTTATACCTATCCCATCATAGGCAAAAATTGATTGCTCATCGTTAAAAGCCGAGTTGCTCGCCTCTTACAACATGACAGCAGATTTCTAACGGGCTAAATTTAGGCACTGCGGCATTTTACCAAACCAGACCTTCCTACAGTTCAGCTACTCCCTACAGCGTCATTTTTATTTTTTGGATTGACGCGTCCAAGGTGCCTCATGAATACGACGCCCTGGTCGATTTCGTCCTCAAGGACCAATTTCTTACGTCGCTTCCTTCGGAAACCAGATCGTTCGTGAAGGAATGGAGGTACCGTACTCTCAATAAATGCATCGAGGAGGCAGACGTCTACGCGGCTAGCCACAACTGCTATCTGAAGGAATAGCAGTTTGCTGTAGTGTATGTATACTTGGGGCGCGCTAATAAATTCCCCATTGTTCACTACTACATTGAGTGCGCGTATTTTACTAGTTGCGCTGAAGTCGTTGCATCCTCCATCAAATTTTGCTCTGTCCTAATTGGTCAGTTCCCCGGGTTTCTTCCACCACGGTGGCTCAAACTCGTTACTACCAGTTCCCGCGCGAAAAAGGAAATGAAGGCCCCTAAACCTCTGGAACCCCTGTGTGCCACCGAATTCCAGAGTGCCATGACTCATGACTTCGCCAAAAGCCAGAGGGAACGTGAATCTTTTCGTTACTTGTGGCCCAAAGCCCAAAACAAAACACGCGAAACCGTCAAAGGGAATAAGGTGATTTCCTTCTACATCAAGGACGACCTCCTCTATCGAGTGTGCACCGAGGAAAACGAGACCGAGTCCAGCAAACTCTGTGTAACCCGCTCCCACGTCCCTTCAATCGTGCAAATGGATCACAATAGTCTATTTGCTGGTCACTTTAGTCACACGAAGACTGCTGAGAGGATCTTCAAATATTTTTATTGGCCTGGGACGACCGACGAAATTCTGCGATATTGTCGTTCGTGCGTCATTCGCCAAAAGACGGCAAGGAAAGGACGAGTCAGACCTGCCCCTTTGCAGAAGGGACCACTAAACTCTGAACCCTTCTTTCTTAGTAGCTTTCGACCTAATCAAACCGATTCACCCCCATGTCGAGCGAATGCTATAGTTACGTTTTAACGGTGGTCGACTTTGCCACTACATTCCCTGAGGCTGTGCCCCTCAAGAAAATCAATAGCATTTCCTGCTCCGAAACCCCTATTTCCATCTTTTCCCGTGTGGGCCTACCCAAAGAAATCCTCTCGGGTCCTGGTCGTCAATTCACCTCCGAATTAATTGAGTACGTCGTTAAATTATTCATGATCAAGCCCTTGTTTACCACTCCATTTCACCCCAGTGGGAATGGAATATGCGAGAGGGTAAATGGAAGCCTCAAGGCCATTCTCAGGAAGTTGTGTTCAGATCAGCCCACCGAATGGCACCGCTTCCTTCCGGTAACCCTCTTTGCCTACCATGAAATCCCCCATTGTACATTAGGATTCGCCTCCTTTGAACTTTTATATGGTAGAAACGTCAGAGGCCTCTTAAGTATCCTAAAGGAACTTTATTCCAATCAGAACGCCGACATCAATTTTGCCAAGTATAAGACATACTTCAATTGCAAGTCCAAAGAAAGGAAATTTAACACCGGAGAAGAAGTTTTGCTTCTCTTCCCTACGGACGACAACAAATTGTTGAGCCAGTGGAAGGGCTCCTACCCTATAGTCGAGAAGCGTGGCCCCGTCGATTTCCTTATTGAAACATCCTCGGTTAGAAAGCTTCTCCATGTTAATATGCACAATTGGTAACACCGGCGCGCGAGCATCAACCAGATAGTTGCAATTGACGAAGAACCCCACATGGAATCTGGTACCCCCTTGACCCCTTTTGCGAAATCCAAGTCGTCTGCTTGGAGTAAGACAAGGAATTCCCATTGGATGTCTTACCCAACTTTAATAACTCCCCGCTTACGAAAATTAACATATACGACCAGCTATCATCTCTACAAAAGGATCAACTGCAATCCATTTTGAGATCAATATGCAACTAATGACCCAGGAACCCATGCGTTCCAACCCATAACCCCTGCTTATACACCTCTAGGAAAACAATTTGACAATTACATCGGCTTCAATTTCGAGAATTATCGGTATCCCCCCACCAAGAAAAGATCCAGACCATCGTGGACATGCCTTTGCTCACTAACAAAAATCAACTGCGATCCTTCATAGGCTCTGCATCGTTCAATCGTCGCAACTATTTCCGCTCCCCTCTGCGATCTATTAAAGAAAAAGGCCCCCGAACGCCTCGAGTGGGTGCCACTTTCACCTACAGCTTTAACCAACTCAAGGAGAAGTTAGCATCTGCTCCTATCCTCTACCTCCCTAACTTGGACAAACTGTTTGGCGGCCTTTGCACTTACGCCAGTAATGACGGTATAGGATGCATCCTCCTCCAGTATGAGGATAACTCGAAAGAATCCCATTCGCTTAATCAAGCAGAAAATTTCTCGCTCGCAAAAGAAATTATGCGGTAATTGAGAGAGAAGCAGTCGCTATCATTTGTGGAATCTGTAAATTTAGAATGTATTTATTAGGCAAGAAGTTTGTAGTGGAAACGGACCGTAAACCCCTATCATACCTACGTAACATCAAAAATAATAATGGTCGGTTTATGCGTTGGAGCTTGTTTCTCCAGAAATTCCAATTCCGCATTTTGTATTGACAGGCACCGATAACTGTATGGCTGATAGTTTAAGTAGAAACCCGTTAGATCCTTTCCCAAACTAATTCCGAGCCATTTCCTTCTTTTTTTTATCCATGTATTAATTTTTGTTAATAAAATAAATTTGTATATACAACCATATAATAAAGAAACACGCATCATTTATATATATATATATATATATATATATATATATATATATATATATATATATATATATATATATATATATATATATATATATATATATATATATATATATATGAGAAACTCACAAAGTAGCGCGTGAGTAGAGCAATAAATGCAAAAAAATTCCACAGGAGAATGAAAGGCGGATTACAAGCACTTTCGAACTTGTTCAGTTCATTATGAATTGTCGTGGTATGACCAAGTGTACGCTGTTATACTATAAGAACTTTTAATGAGTTAACCATAACATGAGCAAAGAGAATGATAAATGATTGGCTTACCTTGGGAAAAGGACTAATAAGGTATCCAGGGATTTATGATATTTCGTTCCAGAGAATATCGTTGCCGTCTGGAGTAGCTTATTCCTCTTGTTAGTATTTTGGGTAAGCTATCTTGAACTTTCTCTTGTAATAATGAATTTATTGAAAAAGACGTCCAGAACGCCTTTAGTTATGAATACGTGAAAGTTGACCCTTTTGTGAGAACTGAGAGAGCCGATGCTTTTACTTCTGCGCCGGAGCCTTTGTCATGAGTCACGCAATATTAAATTTTAGTGAAAAATTTATCACCGTGTTAACATCAAAGTTTAGCCAAGCAAATTATCATTTTCTAGAAAAAATTAATGAATATTTTATATTTAAATTAATGATTGAAATATATAGAATAATGAAAATGACTGACATCAAACATAAATTATTATAATACGCATACTGGCTTACTGGCCCACCGAAATTAAGGCTCCACCTGGGGATGGCTCTAAGACTGTTTTAAATACACAGTTGCAGACCAAGGAATATTCAAACACGGCTACAAAAAAATAATTTAATAGGACTAAAGATTACATACACATATAGGGAAAGTTAAATGGAAATGCAATTAAATATTGATGGTTCACGTCTAAGATGATTAACACTATCAATTAAGTTTGAACCGAGGGTTAATTAATTAAGAAATGATCTTACAATTATGCAAGTTAAAAAGCAAAGCGGATCCTTGAGGGTTCGACGCGGTAAAGGTGGGTGGAGCGTGACGAAGCGGGGGTTAAATCTCTTTTACCTTGATGTGCGGCGAGTAGGATCAGGGAGGTAAGTTCCACCTTGAACATGTGAGCGTCTCATGAGAGGCTCAATCCAACTTCGCGATATTGAATATGGGGCCTCTTATCCTTAATAGGCAAACGGAGGAGGCTTCGGGGATGGCTTTTCCGATCCTTAAAACCGAAGACGTGGTGAGAAAGGTTGAAGCGCGCCTAAATCTATCTCCATGAACGACACTAAGTGACGACTAGCACTTCCTTGGCTCTTTGAAAATCACTCAATTCTTCTCTGGACGAGAATGTAGTCGATTACCTCTCGACTAATGAAGACGTTAACGGCTAACGTACTGGACGGCGGCTTCAGACACAATCTGCCTGTGAACTACGCAGTATCGAAAATATACTCCGAAATTATCTAAACAGAGAGAGAGATTCATCGCCAACACACTTCCTTAATTGCCTTGGGTTGCGATAATGGTCCATAGCGGGAAGTCGCGTTGCCCCCTTAATGGTCTTTCCATTGTTCTAATTTTTGACGTATATAGGGCAGATAACTGAGGTACCGGAGAAGGTGGGAAGAGGAAAAAGTATTCCGTTTCTCTCTCCTAATTTTACACGCTCTTCCCCTTTCAGGAAGACAAGTCGGGTGCGAAAAAAAATGTCTCGAACTAATTTTTCTTCAAGGAGAGATGCTATAAAAATTGAATTAGTGAATCGAGATACAAACAGAATTTGGACATGAGCGGGTTTAGCAAATAATAATAATTATTTCAGACTATACGAACAGGTCTAATAAAAAAAAAACAACCAAATTTAAAATTAAGCCATATAACACATTGAGTATCTAAATAAAAGAAAAAAATTAACCATTACTAAAGACACACTACATACAGATAATAATTATACAACACTTCAAACAATTAACCTATTTATAAAACAAATCAGCAAACATATTTACAAGAAGATACGCTAATGGTATCTTTAATTTATGACAATACGGTCTTCTATAGGATTTCTGCTTAAACTATCAGCTAAACAATTTTGAGTACCATTGGTATTCACAATACAGAATTGCTTTAACATATCATTAAGGAGTGACGCTACAGTGGCGAAATTGGGAACGAAGCGCCTGTAAAATCAAGCAGAACCCCAAAATGACCGCAGCTGCTTCTTTGGGGGGGGAAGTGGCATTTCAGCTATGGCTTTAACTTTGTCTTTTGAGGGGACAATCTGGTTCTTTCCGATCTAAAACCAAGATATTTAATCATATCAGATACGAAATGACACTTCGACGGGCCTATCGTGAGTCCGTGTGCGCAAAACGGATCAACATAGCGCAAAGGGACTGTACCTGCTGGTCCCATGTACGAGTAGCAACGTACACGTTGTCAAAATAAAAGGTTACACTGACTAGGCCGTCTACAATTCGATGCATCATTCGATTGTAGTTACCACCCGCAGTTACCAAACCAAAGGGAAGACGGGTACACTGCATTAAGCCTTTCTTTGTAGCAAAAGCTGTAAAGCGCTTAGAAGATTCGGAGAGCGGAATCTGATGGTAGGCCTTAAAAAGATCAATTTCGGAGATGAATTTTTCATCTTCGAAAAGATGTACGTTTTGATCAATCAAAGGTATGGGCTCGGCGTCTAACTGGGTGACTTAATTTAATTTGCGAAAATCGAAGCACATCCTATATGATTGATCAGCCTTTCTGGCCATCACAATTGGGGCACAAAAGTCAGATGAGGAAGGTTCGATGATCCTCAACTTGAGCAAATTTTCTACTTCCGCCTTAAGCGTGGGTGGTAAATGAACGGAAATAGGGTAAGGCTTAGTTCCTACTGTTCTTGCGTTTTTAAAACAATCTCATGAGTGAATTAGGTTGAACAATCAAGGGTTTCGCAGTCTACATCTGAGAATTCACTTAGAAGGCTCGCGAATTGAGCATTCTCGATGGGAAGGAGAAGGGGATTAAAATCGAGCTTGGGGGCTGAGTGCGATTGGGGAGAATGGAGAGACGGCAGGGGGTATACGTCGTCTGCTTCCAGGCAGTCCGTTTGAACAAGGCAAAGCCGTCCGACCGGGCAAGTTGATTCTAAAAAGAGTTCTTCGTCTAAATCGACCACATTATTAACGCACGCGCATCGGTGGTACCATTTTAACAGGTTAAAGTGGTACATTTTATTACCTGAGGGGGTCTGAATTAAGTAGGCGACCGGGCCTCGGGGTTCTACTACTGAAAAAGGTCCTTTCCACTGAAATAGGAGCTTATTAGACTCAGAGGGTAACAGAAGTAGTATTTGGTCGCCTACTTCGTATTTCCGTGCTTTAGATTTAATGTCAAAATACGTTCTGTATTTTTCCAAATTCACCTCAGAATACTTGAAGGAGAGGTCTTCAGGGTTTTCTAGGCAAATCCAAAACATAAGCGTAGGAGGACTTAATCTCCTCATCAAGCTTGGGGTTTGACCATAATTCTTTTAGGATGCTCATCGGCCCCCTGACGTTTCGCCCGTACAATAATTCGAACGAGGCAAATTTGAGCGTTTAGTGAAGGGTTTCTCGACAAGCAAATAAAGCCAACGGGTGGGAGCGGGGCCATTCTCGTGGTTGGGCGTGGCACAATTTTTTGAGGACTAATTTGAGAGTCCCGTTTAATTTCTCGAACATCCCATTTTAGGCGGGGTGTTGAAGGGTTGAGAACAAGGGTTTGACCAGCAGTAGCTTTTTCACATACTCCATTAATTCTGAAATGAATTGACGGTCTCTGTCCGACTGGCCGATAGGATCTCCTTCGGGATTTCTACTCGGGAAAAATAGAAATCAACTCCTCTGCAAACGAAATACTATCAATGTTTTTCAAAGGGACCACATCCGGGAAACGGGTGGCACAATCTGCCAGGGTCAAAATATAGGAATGTCCCTCACTAGACGGGGGACGGAGAGGGCCTATCAAATCGATCGCGTCCTTGAAGAAGGGTTCAGACACGATTGGTGTCTTCTGAAGGGGAGCAGGGGCAACACGACCTTTTAACAGATGTCACAGGACTTTTAAAAGTCGAATATTTCTTTGGCAGCGCCTGGCCAAAAGAATTATTTGAAGACGTGCTGGGCCGTCTTATTATGGCTAAAATGCCCAGCCATTAAGACGTCGTGAGCCCTCTGCAGAACTTGACGTACATATATCCTGGGTGCACACAGGGTAGTGACCGGGGCGTTATCTGGTCCTACAAAAGATCGATGTAGCAACGAATCTATTTCTATGTTGTCAAGTATTCTATTCCCTCGAACGCTTTCGGGGTCCTTTTTTCTGGCCTTCTCCCACAGAGGTTGCAATGTTGGCCAATTCTTTTGAGCTTCAGCACACCGATCATTGCTGGATAACTCGACGTCCGGGGTTGACGATGACGTTAAAGTTACCGGAGTAACGGTATCTTTCGCAGCTTGGGCCCTGGTGATAATTGGTTGTACGATGGGTTTGGGGGAGAGCTGCGCGCTCTGTCCAATAAGAACAGAGCAAAGCTTTATTGTAACGGTGACTACATT
The DNA here is from genome assembly GCA_963969495.1 of Ceratothoa steindachneri. NCBI lineage: Eukaryota > Metazoa > Arthropoda > Malacostraca > Isopoda > Cymothoidae > Ceratothoa > Ceratothoa steindachneri. The sequence goes on along the minus strand of OZ018321.1, from coordinate 140,031,398 downwards.
GGTTCATCCTTTGAAATACTGACACTGTATGTAGCACTTTACTAGAGGGAACTTAGTAGCACGACCTAAAAAGTCGTGAACGATCGCAAATCTCTTATGCTGGAATCTTACTGGTGGCAATAGCTATTCCGAGACTATTATGTATGTGCAACCCATGTCTCTTACAAGGGGTGATACTCGGCACGCATTTTTCGTGTCGTTCTCAAACTTGAGCCCACCCGGGGAGCACTTATTGAACAGGAAATTTACCTGTTGTTCCGAGGGCAAGGAAGCAGGTGGCAACTGCGATGACGAGGCAGAAGAGTTAGGGGGAAGAGAAGCGGTTACCTAGTGCACCTGTTGATTAGGAGTGGTCCTTAGCTGCGAGTCCTGGGCGCAATTATAACTAAGGTGACCAGGGGTGCCACACGTAAAGCATACGATGGGTTTACGCGGTTAGTGAGACGGCGGAGAATGGAATGTTGGAGGCTTTACGTCTTTTTGTTCACCCTGAGGATGAGGCTTATGTTTATTGGATGCCTGAATCTTCACGAAGCTAAGACCCAAACTTATATTTGGGGTACGGGGAGGTGACTCTTCTTCATCTCCTTGGAATACAGGTCGTGGATGGAAGCGTGAAGGTCGGCCTCCTCTACACACTCTTTTAACGAATAAGCTCTTCTATCAGGTACGAGTGCCTTCAATTCTCGGAAAATGGTAGCCATGAGTTGCTCCCTTAAAATAATGTCGACCAATGACTCATAGTCGTTAGTCACTTGTGAGGAGTCGAGCCAGAACTGTAAATTGCGGCGAAGGGTGAACTCAAATTGCTTAAACGTTTGTCCTCGCTGTATCCTAGCCGAGCGGAATCTAAGCCGATAGAACTCCAGATTCACATTAATAGCAGGAAGGAGCTCTGCTTTTAGTGTTGAATAATCTAGGGTTGCTTCCGAGGGAAGAGTAATGAAGATTTCACGCAGACGAGTATTTAAGGGGGGCAGCGGGTAGATGGGCAACTCCATATGATTCTAAATCCCAACTGTTGACTTCGAAAAAATTTTCAAAGTGGGTCAGATAAGAACAAAAATCATGTCCTTCTTTATACGCGTAGAGTTTCAATGAGGGTGATTGTGGCTGATTGTTACGTGATCTCACAGAAATCATTTCAACATGATCACGGCTTAATTCTCTCTCGTGTTTTCGTATTTGTTCTCTCTGTCTTTCTTCCTATTCTCTGTCTTTCTTCTGCTGCCTCTGGGCTTGCTATTTTCTCTCTGCCCGCTCGTTTCGTTATTTCTTTTGAACCTAAGCGATTAAGTCCTTTCTTGATAGTCCTAGGATCTGTCCCTACTTATGGAAAACGATCGAACGAAGACATCCTGAATATGCTGCGTTCTTCTTTCGGCACATGAGAAAGCTTACCAGAACAAGTGAGGCTCTTCAAAACAAATCTAACCTACTTGTAATTAAAAATTACCCCCCCCCCCAAATTGCTAAAGGTTCTAATTAATTATGCACAACAGAAAAAGTAAATAAATAAGGAGGTAACCTGACTCAGGACTTAGTCTTCTGGTAGTTTTACCAGAGCAAAACCAAAGTTGGCGGCTATTCTTGTCGTTTAATTAGTGGTATCTTGACCCACGTAAATACGCTCAACTAAAAAAATAATAATAGCCTATTAAAAGAAAATTGTTCTATTATTTTTGCTAGAATATTCTTGACACTTGCAAATGTATAAAGTGGAAATAATGATCTATAAAGAAATAGCAAAAAATCAGGTAGGGTGGAATCTTATGGGACAGACGAGCCAAGGACAAACATTGGAAACAGAAACTCTGGCCAGCTAGAGAAAGTATGACTGTTATACACCAACCACTTGTTGAGCGAGAGAAAATCATCTTCCCATCCTTTCATATTAAACTAGGTCTGATGAACCAATTTGTGAAAGCTCTTAATGTGGATGGCGACTGTTAAAATTCATATGTACAATATTTCCTGGCTTAAGTTATGATAAAATAAAGGCTGGAGTTTTTGATGGGCCACAAATCAGAAAGTTAATGGAAAACCAAAACTTCTCGAGTTCGATGACTGACATAGAAAAAAGAGCATGGGATTCATTTGTGGCTGTTGGGAAAGGATTTCTTGGAAACAAAAAGGCTACTAACTCAAGGATTTGGTAGAAACATTATTTGATAGCTTTCATTGTTTAGGCTGCAACATGAGCATAAAGGTTCATTTCCTCAAGAGCCATCTTAATGAATTTCCTGCTAATCTTGGCAACGTGAGTGATGAACACGCACAGAGAACGTTTTCATCACGATATCAAGATTATGGAGGAGAGATATCAAGGCCAATGGAACACAAATATGATGGGAGACTACTGTTGGTGTATTCAACGAGACTGTGTAGACATCAAACACTCCAGACGCTCTCTAAGAGAAAAAATTTTCCATTAATGTATAGGTATGTGTACGATTGCTTGTGTTTTCTCCATTATATTAGAAAAATAACCTGTATGTATTTAGTAATAGGTGATGTTAGATTACACTACATTTATCCTTTCAAATTATGTTGACCTTTTCAAGTTATGGTTTGAAGCTATAACACTTAGGAAACTATCCTTAACGATTAAATACATGCAGTAAGTTGGGAAATAGGAATATGCTGTAGAATAAAAACATGTGTTAAAAAAAAAATGAAGGCCCTATTTTGAATCAGCACATCAAAATTAGTTAAAAACAACCACAAAACATAACTCAGCAAAATGTGTCTTCAGCAGTGTTATCAATCTTACTAACACAGTAGATTGCTGGATTCGTAGTGGGACATCATCTTGTCAGAATCATGAAGGCAACCTTTCAAAGTAGCAGAGTATATCAATGAACTGGAGAGAATACTCAGACAAGGTATTTGTCGATCATTATGTTAAACGCAAACTGCAGTATGACTAGTGTGTAATGGGTGAATGTCTGTATTTACTTAGGCGGGTCGTGATTTCTCGCCTTCATGCCTCACGGACATTTCCTTCTTCCGCGAACGCGCTCGTACAAGCTCAACCTTTCATCCTGAGGCAAACTTCGCCGTTTAATCGAACCCCTTATCTCGAAATAAGTTTGCAAAGACTGGCGTCGTGAATTCTCTTAGGACGGCTATGCCCTGAGGCTATCTAACAGACAAGCCACCGTGCTATATAACCCTGCGTCAGCCATTCATCGAGGAGATTGAGAGCCTTCCAGTCCCTCCGTTCAGACCGTGTGTCTGTTTCTCGCGAAGTCTCGCAACCCTTGTTCGAGTCGTACCTCAGCGTTAAGATTTCACCAGCAAATCGCCCTTCGTAAAGCTTTGGCCCCTGTTCAGAGGAAAGCTTATCGAGTTATCTTCTTCCCGGAGAACTGCGTGGCCCCCCTCTTCTCGCCCCCCCCCCTTTTAATACTCCCATGCCCGAGACTCCCTGCCGTGCCGCAGAACAGTCTCTCGTGTTTGAGATCACATCTCTCTGGAGCAGAGAAAATCTCGTCCTCCTACAAGAAGTACTATCAAACCTCTATCTACGAGATCTCTTTAAAACCCTCATAAATCTCTCCTCGAAGACCTGTACCGTTGGTCTTCTCCCTTCGCCTTAACACAATTAAGGTCCTTATCATTTTCAAAGACAGAAACGTTCTTAATTCTTAAAATGATGTTCAATTTCACCTTCCGGAACTTAATAATAACGTAGTTATTCATTTTTCCAAAATATGTTATTGTTTTGGTAAATTTGAATCTTTTTGCGCCATTTGAAGTCTTTCCTTTAATTTTTGGCCTAATTTGTGCCTGATTAGTTCGCCAATAACATCCTATGCTATATCTGCAGGCGATCTGCGCCTGCGTGTTTTGACTGATTAGCTTGGTTATATTTCGGACGGTTCGTGCATTTCGGACTGTAACTGTGTCTTCAGTTTAGTTGTTACCATGGTGAGCGTTGGTTGCTCTAAGTCACAATACCAAATAATACGTGAAGTCTTTGATGACGATAATCAGGCCTTAAAAATATATAGGGCTTACAGTATAATCCCTCGAATTATTAAATGCCTTACATGGAGGACTTGTAAATTTAACCAATATTGAAATTTCTTTTACTGGAATATAACTGTAAAAGATTCGAAAGGCCGTAAAACCACATACAAATTTTCGATTAATGAGTTTAAGGGCACGTGGATTTCTAATGCCCGCATTCGAGCCTCTTGCTTATAAACTTTTCTGCACAAAACTTTGTTTCAGCGATAAGTTGAGGAAAATATCGTTAGGGTTAGGTTAGGTTAGGTCTGGTTCTGGAACTAAGTATTAGAAGGTTAGGTTAGCTAAACAAAAGTAATCATTAAGATCACCCTACCCTAACATCCAATCTTATTTTGATCAATTGTTCTATAAAGTTATGAGGACAATTTCCAAGATTTAAAGTTAGCTATTTTTGAATGACATTTGTTTGTACGGATATTATCTTTAAATTTTGTTAAATTTTATTTAAATTTTATCTTTAATTTTATTAAATTTTATTTAAATTTTATCTTTAATTTTATTAAATTTTATTTAAATTCTATCTTTAATTTTATTCATTTTTCTTACTAATTTTTAATAATGTATCATCTGAAAAAATAATTAAAAAAACAAAACAATGATATCATGGTACTTAGGTTTTAAATTTTCAAGTTGCGTGGTAGAACATATATAGGAAAAAACATAGAATTATGCCTAGGTATTCTGAAAAAAAGGTAAAGAAAAATCACTTATGTTGGTATAACCTTTACCTTAATTATTCATTTATTTCTTATTTTAAATCAATAAATGAATTATTACAGCCAAATTTGAGGTACTATTTCCTTTGGGCACCGTGGCTCGAGGGTGTTAATTCTCATGAACCTCTGGTAAGAGTCAAAGAGTTGAGGCAGGTTACTATAAATAACATCATGGGGCTTTAACGAAAGATCCTTGGCAACACGGAAGCAATAGATTCCTAAAAAGAATTGGCTATAAAACCGTAACTTGATGCATCCAGTCGAATATTTATGGATAAAAAGATTATATTTCTATTACTCTTTACAGTTAGGAGGACGACATAAAAAAAGAACAAATCTCCTGGCATCAACAAATAAAAATTGCAAGATATTTCCTAATATTTCTCCAATGGCTTCGATGGCATGAGGGAGGGACTATGAAAAAGATGCAGATGAATAAACTTGAATAAACATCTATATCACGAATCTTCTTAATCAAAGGCACCGCCAAAACCATCCCTCTCGTTCCTAAATGAACAATAGAGGATCGTATTGTTACAAAATTTGTCCTTGAACAGCGGAAGTCACGGTTGAATAGGGAACAGGGAACACAAATGGAGTTTTCATCACAAAAAGTACCCCTGTCCAGCCATACACAAGTGAAGTATTTGGCTAGTGATTACACATGGAACAAATTTGATTTACAAATTATATATACATAATTACAGATTCTCTACAAATATTACTCGTATTACACTGGTGTGCGGCAATTTTGCTGCCAAAGGTTTTGTAGTTGATCTTTATAGTGCTTTTCGTGCAGATTTCGCATCTACAATCCATATTTCTGAATCGGTTTAAGTTATCCGGGTATGGCCTCGTAAGTAAATACGTTTATTACAAATATCTGGCATCTCTAAACTTTATTCGGAAATAGTTTGACTTGTATCATAATCTCTTTTTTTAACTTTTCCTGCGTATAGATATTATTTGGTTAATAATGAATGGAACGTGTAAAACTGAGCCTAAATCGATTTTGTTATATCTACGAAGCAGTTTCCGTGCCATTAACCAGTCCTATATAAAAAAGATTTGTAGAAAAAATGTATAGAAGATACTTTCAAATTAATCTATGGGACTAGGACCAAAATTTTGCCCCTCATATACATATAATATTGCAAGAAGTGTATAGAAATTTTAGAAGATTGAGCAAAGGTACAACGAAAAAAGTAGAATTCTCATAATTTGGAGAGGAAGAAAAGAACAGATGACAGATTCTGCATTATAAACCTCCAAGGAGGGTTTACAAAGGGTTTTTTTTCTTAAATATTTTGAAATCCTGGTGTGAAACTTCACATAATTTTTCTCGTATCGTCTGAAATAGTTTTTTCAGATGATATCATTGCATTATTAAACATTTATTATAATAAATGTTTCAAAACCTTCCTTACTCTTGAGCCAAAATTGTCTGAAAGCTTTTTCGATTTTATGTTTCTATTTTCAGCCTTTAACAAGAATATTAAGCGCATTGTTGAATACCCTGGAAATTCAATGACCAGTAGACGCATGCCAATGACCAATTCCAGTCGTATTTACCTCCAAATACGGCTTCAAACGAACTGAGGCCTCTCAACCAGGCCAAACTTCCAAATTAGCTACTGAGATCTTAGTTAGTATCACGACTTCGAGAGAACAACTTCCTGCTTCCGGGAACAACATTCTCCTGGGATAGGATGAGAGGAAGAATTCCGCAGGACACTGAAATACCTTTTCCTTAGCGTACTACTACAATGTTGAGGTGCTAATCAAATCCTTGGGCTTCTCATATAACGAATCAGAATGGAGGCTATTTATACTATCATCAAAACAAAATTTGAAAAAAGTACTTCTCAACATTGGGAATAACGTTGCATCAGTTCTTGTAGCACATTCTTTACAAGTTACTGAGAACTACGATAAAATATCATTCTTATTGGACGCTCTCGTATACGACCAGTATAATTAGAGGATCGACGGAGATTTGAAGGTAATACTAATCTCCTTTTCGGCACTATTTTCTCTCAAAAAGATTACGGAAGGAGAATTCAAAGAAAACTAATATAAGTAAATAATACTTTCATTTTTAGTTTTTTTTTATCAATAGCTATTGCAATTGATTATTTTTTTTTTTTCTAAAGGTTATGTAAAAGGGTACAAGAACATTTAATTTCATTACAGATGTGATACACTACGATGTATTGTTAATATTTTAATTTCTTTCAAGGTATGGCAATTGTATGGGGGAGGTAAGATGGAAATAGAACTTCCATATATTTCCTCTCCAGAGTAAATGACTATTCAGAGGGAAGGTTGAACCTGGGCAGCATAATGGTTCAATGCTGCTTGTACCCATAACCAAGGTCAATAGACCAAAGTCGCGTGCTCTCAATATTTTTAAAAAAATGTGAAGAAAATTAATTAATAAACGTATTATCAATTAATAAATATATCATCTGATCTTACGACATTCAAAACTTTCAAAAACTCATTGAAAAGTAAAATGGTTACCATTCGATAGACAGAGAGACGGACTGACATAGTAGGTTTTGAGAGTCGAATGAACGCGACTACAAACCTTGGCCCCACCGCTTCATATTAAGGTGGGCCCTCTAGCGTGCACACCTAGAGATTACTCTTCATCTAGGCCAAGCGAATAACTGCAACAAATAGACGAATATAACAAATCTCGAAAGATCTGTATCAATTGGCTAAAGCTTCAATTTGCCCAATTGATACATCGGTTATGTGGCTGTTAGATTATTCTATTGGATTTTGTCCTTTGGTGCGTGTGGATGAAGAGGGTTCTCCGGTGTACACGATATACAATATACAATTCTTCAGTGTGCCTGATACACACCACACTATTCTCCAGTGTGCACAGAAAATACCATAACATTCTGCAGTGTGCATGATACACACCATACCAATCTCCGGTGTGCCTTATACACACCATACCAATCTCCGGTGTGCCTTATACACACCATACCACTCCAGTGTCCCCTATACACACCATGCCACTTTCCGGTGTGAACGATACGCATTATACCACACTCCCGTCTGCCCGATTAACAACATACGAATCTCTGGTGTGCAAGATAACCACCAAACCATTCTTCTGTACATTGCACTCTACTTCACTAAGCTGGGCTTGAAAGATTTCAGCAAGTCAATCAATAAGGAAGGTTTTGCATTCCTATATTTTGATAGTAAATTTACTCATATATTCGAACTTTGATGAAAGATACCAATTTTGGAAATACAGTGACTCCAAATGAGACTGCCTGACAGGCATTCAAATCATTTGTAACTAGTAATGCATTTACTCCAAATGAGACTGTCTGAGAGGCATTCAATTTAGTTGTCACACGTAATGCATTGACTGCAGATGAGACTGCCTGACAGGTATACAAATTGGTTATCACTGCCTGGAAGGCATTCAATTCAGTTGTCACTGGTAATGCGTTGACTCCGAATGAGACTGCCCGAGAGGCATGCAAATCTTTTGTCATTGGTAATGCATGGACTCCAAATGAGAATGCCTGGCAGGCATTCAAATCAGTTGTCACTGGTAATGCATTTAGTCGAAATGAGACGGCCTGCAGGCATTCAATTCAGTTGTTGCAGGTAATGCATTGACTCCAAATGAGACTGCCTGGCAATCGTTGAATTCAGTTGTCACTGGTAATTGATTGACTCCAAATGAGAGTGACCGGCAAGCATGCAATTCATATGTCACTCATAATGCATTGACTCCAAATAAGATGTCCTTCCAGGAATTCACTGGTCATGCATTAACTCCAATTAAGACTGCCTCACAAGCATGCAATTCATTTGGCACGGGTAATGAATGGACTACAAATGAAAGTGCCTGGCAGGCATTCATTTCAGTATTCACTGATAATTTATTGAGTCCAGAGGAGAATGCCTGGCAGGCGTTCAGTTTAGTTGTCAATAGGAATGCATTGACGCCAAATAAGACTGAGTGGCAAGCATTCAATTCAAATAATAATGATAAAGCATTAGCTCCAAAGAGAGTGTCTAACAGGCATTGAAATCAGTTATCACTAATAATGTATCGACTCTAATTGAACTGCCTGACAGGTATTCAAATCAGTTGTCACTGGTAATGCAGACTCCAAACGAGACTCCCTGGCAGGCATTCAAATCAGTAATCACTGGTAATGCATTGACACCAAATGAGATTGCCTTGCAGGCATTCAATTTACTTTTCGCTTGTAATGCATTGAATCCAAATGAGACTGACTGGCAGGCATTCAATTCAGTTGTTACTGGTAATACATTGACAGCAAATCAAAATACCTCGCAGGCATTAAATTATTGGTTACTGGTAATTAAGTGACTAGAAATTAGAATGCTTGGCAGGCATTTAAATCAGTTTTCACTAGTAATGTATTGACTCCAATTGCGAATTACTAACAACTATTCAAACCAGTTGTCACTTGGAATGCATTGACTCCAAATGAGACTTCCTGAGAGGCATTCAAATCAGTTGTCACTGGTAATTGATTGAATCCAAATGAGAATGCCTGATAGACATTCATTTCATTTGACAATATTAATGCATTAGCTCTAAACGAGACTTCATGGCAGAGATAAACAGCAGTTGTCACTTGAAATGCAATGACTCCAAATGAACCTGCCTGGCAGGCATTCAATACAGTTGAGACTGGTAATGCATTGACTCAAAATGAAACTGCCTGGCAGATATTCAAATTAGTTGTCACAGGTAAGGCAGTGAATCCAAATGAAACTGCCTGACAAGCATTCAAATCAGTTGTGACTGGTAATGCATTGACTGCAAAGAAGAGTGGATACCAGGCGTTCAAATCCGAAATCACTGAAATCCATTTGCTGCAAATAGACTGCGTGGCAGGCAAACAATTCAGTTGTCACTGGTAATGCATTGACTCAAAATAAGACTGCCTGGCAGGCATTCAAATCAATTGGCGCTGGTAATGCATTGACTCTAAATTCGATTACATTGAAGGCATTCAAATCAGTTCTCACTAGTAATGTATTGACTCCAAATCACACTACTTAAGAGGCATTCATATCATTTGTTACTGATAATGCATTGACACCATATTAGAGTGCCAGGCAGGCATTGATATTAGTTGTCGCTGGTAATGCATTAACTCCAAATAGGCGTGGCTGAGAGGCATTCAAATCATTTGTTACTGGCAATGTATCAATTCCAAATGAAAATGGCTGACAATCATTCAAATCACTTGTCACTAGTAATGGATTGACACCAAATGAGATTGCCAGGCAGGCATTCAGTCTAGATGTCAATTGTAATGCATTGAGTGCAAATGAGACTGAATGGCAGTCATTCAGGTCAGGTGTCATGGTAATGCATTAACTCCAAATGAGACTGCATTATAGGCATTCAAATCATGTGTTACTGGCAATGCATTGATCCAAAGGAGACTGCCTGATAAGCATTTAAATCAGTTTTCAATGATAAGGTATTGACTCCAAAGAGAGGGCCTGACAATCATTTAAATCAGATGTCACTGGTAATGCATGGACTACAAATGAGATTGTCAGAGAAGCATTTAATATTGATGTCACTGGTAATGCATTGACCTCAAATGAGGCTTCCTGGCAGGTATTCAATTCAATTATCAATAGTAATGCATTGACTACAAATTAGACTTGCTGGCAGGCATTCAAATCAGAAATGAATGGTATTGCATTGACAGCAAATGAGGCTGCCTGGCAGGCCTACAAATCATTTGTCACTATCAATGCAATGAGTCCAAATTTGACGGCCTGCCAGGCATTTAAGTCAGTTGTCACTGGTGATGCATTGACTCCAAATGAGACTGCCTGAAAGGCATGCAAATCTTTTTTAATTAGTAATAACAACAACAAGGAGTAACAGCAAGGAAAAAAGGTACCCTAGGAGACCTTACGGTCTATTCAAAGAGGGTACCTTTGGACTAGCAATTAAGCGGGCAAAAGGCTGCTCAATTGTTTTGCGTCCCTAAACGGCCACTTTTCAAGACTTTGTCTAGTCTTCACTTGAACTGGTCAACCGATTTACTGTTGACAACTTCCACTGGAAGTGCGTTCCACATACCGCAGATACTGTAAGTGAAAAAATTTCCACACAGATTGCGGTTGTAACGCTTCAGTTCAAGTTTGAAGCCGTGATTGCACGTTCTGTTCTCACTCAGTGTGAACATATCCCGGTAGTCAACATTGTCGAACCCTCGAAGTATTTTGAAAACTTCGATGAGCTGACCACGCAGTCTACGGGTTTCTAGCGAGAACAGATCTAATTCCCTTAGTCTATCCTCATAACTTTTATGTCGGATAGAGGGAATCAGCTTGGTTGCCCTGGCTTGTACGCGTTCCAATCTCGCGATGTCCTTTCGCAATGAAGGACTCCAAAATTGTACGGCATACTCCAGGTGAGGTCGGACAAGTGAGTTGTACAGGCCCAGTACAATCTCCTGGTTCCGATAACCAAACTGGCGCTTAATATAGCCTAGCATCCTTTGGGCCTTTTTCTCCGCCTCAATGCACTGTTTCGAGAACTTGAGGTCACTAGTGATTGTTACACCCAAGTCCTTCTCAGTGTCGGTGGATTCCATAGAGGTGCCCTGAAGGATATACTGAGATTGGGGGTTTCTGTGGCCGATATGCATCACTTTGCATTTCCCCACGTTAAAAGGCATTTGCCACGTGTCCGACCACTCCCCAATCTTCCCAAGATCTTCCTGCAGGCGGGCAGTATTTCCATCCTTTGCAACGTTCATACCAAGCTTGGTATCGTCGGCAAATTTGGAAATCTTGGCAACCATGTCACCATCCATGTCGTTGACGTAGATGATGAATAGTAGTGGTCCCAGGACAGAACCTTGAGGCACCCTGCTAGTAACGGGCACCCACTCAGAAGACTGTCAATTCACCACCACCCGTTGCCGTCTGCCACTTAGCCAGTTCTCGATCCAGCCGGCTACCTTTCCGTCTATGCCTAGCGCTCGCACTTTCCGGAGAAGGCGGCGGTGTGGTACCTTATCAAAGGCTTTCTGAAAGTCTAGGTAGACCACATCCACCGCCTTGTCCCGTTTGTGCTCACTGAAAACGAAGTGGAAGAATTCCACAAGGTTCGTCAGGCATGAACGTTGCCTTCGGAAGCCGTGCTGGGAACTCCTCAGTAGCAGGTTTGACTCTAAATACGACGTCACTTTGTCCACCATGATGCTTTTCATGAGTTTACCAACTATTGAAGTCAGACTGATAGGTCGGTAGTTCGACGGTTGTTACGGTCTCTTTTCTTGAAGATAGGAGTCACCTCCGCCTCACGCCAGTCTCTAGGAACGCATTTGGTCCGGATTGAAATGTTAAAGATAGCGCACAGATGTTGTGATACTTCATCGCACACTTCCTTCAACACTTTAGGTAGAAACCCGTCCGGTCCAGGGGACTTATTCGTCTTTAGGTCAGCGATCTTTTTCTTTATTTCTCCTTCGGTGAAGTCCATTGCCTCCAGCTTTTCCCTCGAGTAGGAATCCGTCGCCTGGGGAATGGGACCACACTCTTCAGTAAACACTGAAGAGAAGTAGTCGTTGAGGAGGTTAGCATTTTCTGCATCTGAATGCTTTAATGTCCCCTCCTCATTCCTCAAAGGGCCAATCGTTCGACGGATTGGTTTACGGCTGTTCACATATCCAAAAAACTCCTTGGGATTCTCTTTGCAGAGTCTCGCCACTCGGAGTTCCTCAGACCGCTTAGCCGCCCTTATACTGGACTTCACTCTCCTGGCTAGCCTCCGGTATTCGTCAAAGTCAACCGAGATCTTCAGATGCCGGTACACATTTCTCTTCTCCCTAAGCAGTTGCCCGATTTCTCGATTAAACCACTTTGGTTGAACAGAGGACCGACGGGGGCATTTCAGAGGGATAAAACGCGATTGAAGACTCATGAATGTGGTTTTGAAACTGTTCCAAGAGTCTTCAACAGCTTCGCACTCTTCTAGCCTCGCGTCAGTCAGTCCCGCGCGTAGATCTGCAAAGTCTGCTCTTCTCAAATGAAGTTTCCTTGATTTACTAGTTGCAGGCTCTGCCTTGGGAACTTTGACTACAAATATAATTAGTCGGTGGTCACTGCCACCGAGCTCTTCGCCAACAGAGAGGTCCTTAACGATGTCATCCTCAGAGGTGAAAACCAAGTCGAGGATATTGTCTCCTCTCGTTGGCTCTCTCACCCACTGAGTGAGGAACTCGTTGTTCGTGAACTCCAGGAGTAGTGCGTTCTCGCCACAGGGTTCTCTGGTTTCCCAGTCAACTTGTGTGTTGAAATCACCCATGACGATACACACCCTGTCTTCGACAAGTTCTCCTAGCAGCTGGTACAGATCTCTGTCCTTTTTAACGAGTTGGGCAGGAGGTCTATAAAGCACCAGGGTCCTGTATTTGGCAGAACCTATCTCTAGGTCGACACCTAGTAGTTCATGGTCGGATATGATGTTGCAATCCGTCGAGTTGAGAGTATCCTTGACATACAACATCACACCGCCACCCTCTCTGGTAACCGGGAATCGTGAATTCACCTTCAAAATCTCGGCTTGAGGTTTTTATCCACGACTCCATTATGGCCACCATCTCACGTTCCTCTGTTACTACGACTCCAAATGAGAATGCCTGGAGAGGATTAAAATCAGTTGTCACTGGTAATGCATTGACTCCAAATGAGACTGCCTGGCAATCGTTAAATTCAGTTGTCACTGGTAATTGATTGACTCCAAATGAGGGTGACCGGCAAGCATTCAATTCATATGTCACTCATAATGCATTGACCCCAAATGAGACTTATGGGCAAGGATTCAAAGCAGTTGTCACTGGTAATGCATTGATACCAATTTAAATTGCTTCACAGGAATTCAATTGAATTGTCACTTGTAATGCAAGGAATCCGAATGAGCGTGCTTGACAGGCATTAATTCAGTAGGCACTGGTAATTCATTGAGTACAAATAAAACTTCCTAAAGGCTATCAATTAAGTTGTAACAGGTAAGGAATTGACTCCAAATGAGATGTCCTTCCAGGAATTCACTGGTCATGCATTAACTCCAATTGAGACTGCCTCACAAGCATGCAATTCATTTGGCACGGGTAATGAATGGACTACAAATGAAAGTGTCTGGCAGGCATTCATTTCAGTATTCACTGATAATTTATTGAGTCCAGAGGAGAATGCCTGGCTGGCGGTTAGTTTAGTTGTCAATAGTAATGCATTGACTCCAAATGAGACTAAGAGGCAGGCATTCAATTAAAATAATAATGATAAAGCATTAGCTCCAAAGAGAGTGTCTGAAAGGCATTGAAATCAGTTATCACTAATAATGTATCGACTCTAATTGAACTGCCTGACAGGTATTCAAATCAGTTGTCACTGGTAATGCAGACTCAAAACGAGACTGCCTGGCAGGCATTCAAATCAGTAATCACTGTAATGCATTGACACCAAATGAGATTGCCTGGCAGGCATTCAATTTACTTTTCGCTTGTAATGCATTGAATTCAAATGAGACTGACTGGCAGGCATTCAATTCAGTTGTTACTGGTAATACATTGACATCAAATCAAAATACCTCGCAGGCATTAAATGATTGGTTACTGGTAATTAAGTGACTAGAAATTAGAATGCCTGGCAGGCATTTAAATCAGTTTTCACTAGTAATGTATTGACTCCAATTGCGAAATACTAACAACTATTCAAACCAATTTTCACTTGGAATGCATTGACTCCAAATGAGACTTCCTGAGAGGCATTCAAATCAGTTGTCACTGGTAATTGATTGAATCCAAATGAGAATGCCTGATAGACATTTATTTCATTTGACAATATTAATGCATTAGCTCTAAACAAGACTTCCTGGCAGAGGTAAAAAGCAGTTCTCACTGGAAATGCAATGACTCCAAATGAACCTGCCTGGCAGGCATTCAATACAGTTGTGACTGGTAATGCATTGACTCAAAATGAAACTGCCTGGCAGATATTCAAATTAGTTGTCACAGGTAAGGCAGTGAATCCAAATGAATCTGCCTGACAGGCATTCAAATCAGTTGTGACTGGTAATGCATTGACTGCAAAGAAGAGTGGATACCAGGCATTCAAATCCGAAATCACTGAAATCAATTAGGCTGCAAATAGACTGCGTGGCAGGCAAACAATTCAGTTGTCACTGGTAATGCATTGACTCAAATTGAGACTGCCTGGCAGGCATTCAAATCAATTGGCGCTGGTAATGCATTGACTCTAAATGCGATTACATTGAAGGCATTCAAATCAGTTCTCACTAGTAATGTATTGACTCCAAATCACACTACTTAAGAGGCATTCATATCATTTGTTACTGATAATGCATTGATACCAAATTAGAGTGCCAGGCAGGCATTAATATTAGTTGTCGCTGGTAATGCATTAACTCCAAATAGGCGTGGCTGAGAGGCATTCAAATCATTTGTTACTGGCAATGTATCAATTCCAAATGAAAATGGCTGACAATCATTCAAATCACTTGTCACTAGTAATGGATTGACACCAAATGAGATTGCCAGGCAGGCATTCAGTCTAGATGTCAATTGTAATGCATTGAGTGCAAATGAGACTGAATGGCAGTCATTCAGGTCAGGTGTCATGGTAATGCATTAACTCCAAATGAGACTGCATTATAGGCATTCAAATCATGTGTTACTGGCAATGCATTGATCCAAAGGAGACTGCCTGATAAGCATTTAAATCAGTTTTCAATGATAAGGTATTGACTCCAAAGAGAGGGCCTGACAATCATTTAAATCAGATGTCACTGGTAATGCATGGACTACAAATGAGATTGTCAGAGAAGCATTTAATATTGATGTCACTGGTAATGCATTGACCTCAAATGAGGCTTCCTGGCAGGTATTCAATTCAATTATCAATAGTAATGCATTGACTACAAATTAGACTTGCTGGCAGGCATTCAAATCAGAAATGAATGGTATTGCATTGACAGCAAATGAGGCTGCCTGGCAGGCCTACAAATCATTTGTCACTATCAATGCAATGAGTCCAAATTTGACGGCCTGCCAGGCATTTAAGTCAGTTGTCACTGGTGATGCATTGACTCCAAATGAGACTGCCTGAAAGGCATGCAAATCTTTTTTAATTAGTAATAACAACAACAAGGAGTAACAGCAAGGAAAAAAGGTACCCTAGGAGACCTTACGGTCTATTCAAAGAGGGTACCTTTGGACTAGCAATTAAGCGGGCAAAAGGCTGCTCAATTGTTTTGCGTCCCTAAACGGCCACTTTTCAAGACTTTGTCTAGTCTTCACTTGAACTGGTCAACCGATTTACTGTTGACAACTTCCACTGGAAGTGCGTTCCACATACCGCAGATACTGTAAGTGAAAAAATTTCCACACAGATTGCGGTTGTAACGCTTCAGTTCAAGTTTGAAGCCGTGATTGCACGTTCTGTTCTCACTCAGTGTGAACATATCCCGGTAGTCAACATTGTCGAACCCTCGAAGTATTTTGAAAACTTCGATGAGCTGACCACGCAGTCTACGGGTTTCTAGCGAGAACAGATCTAATTCCCTTAGTCTATCCTCATAACTTTTATGTCGGATAGAGGGAATCAGCTTGGTTGCCCTGGCTTGTACGCGTTCCAATCTCGCGATGTCCTTTCGCAATGAAGGACTCCAAAATTGTACGGCATACTCCAGGTGAGGTCGGACAAGTGAGTTGTACAGGCCCAGTACAATCTCCTGGTTCCGATAACCAAACTGGCGCTTAATATAGCCTAGCATCCTTTGGGCCTTTTTCTCCGCCTCAATGCACTGTTTCGAGAACTTGAGGTCACTAGTGATTGTTACACCCAAGTCCTTCTCAGTGTCGGTGGAATCCATAGAGGTGCCCTGAAGGATATACTGAGATTGGGGGTTTCTGTGGCCGATATGCATCACTTTGCATTTCCCCACGTTAAAAGGCATTTGCCACGTGTCCGACCACTCCCCAATCTTCCCAAGATCTTCCTGCAGGCGGGCAGTATTTCCATCCTTTGCAACGTTCATACCAAGCTTGGTATCGTCGGCAAATTTGGAAATCTTGGCAACCATGTCACCGTCCATGTCGTTGACGTAGATGATGAATAGTAGTGGTCCCAGGACAGAACCTTGAGGCACCCTGCTAGTAACGGGCACCCACTCAGAAGACTGTCCATTCACCACCACCCGTTGCCGTCTGCCACTTAGCCAGTTCTCGATCCAGCCGGCTACCTTTCCGTCTATGCCTAGCGCTCGCACTTTCCGGAGAAGGCGGCGGTGTGGTACCTTATCAAAGGCTTTCTGAAAGTCTAGGTAGACCACATCCACCGCCTTGTCCCGTTTGTGCTCACTGAAAACGAAGTGGAAGAATTCCACAAGGTTCGTCAGGCATGAACGTTGCCTTCGGAAGCCGTGCTGGGAACTCCTCAGTAGCAGGTTTGACTCTAAATACGACGTCACTTTGTCCACCATGATGCTTTTCATGAGTTTACCAACTATTGAAGTCAGACTGATAGGTCGGTAGTTCGACGGTTGTTACGGTCTCTTTTCTTGAAGATAGGAGTCACCTCCGCCTCACGCCAGTCTCTAGGAACGCATTTGGTCCGGATTGAAATGTTAAAGATAGCGCACAGATGTTGTGATACTTCATCGCACACTTCCTTCAACACTTTAGGTAGAAACCCGTCCGGTCCAGGGGACTTATTCGTCTTTAGGTCAGCGATCTTTTTCTTTATTTCTCCTTCGGTGAAGTCCATTGCCTCCAGCTTTTCCCTCGAGTAGGAATCCGTCGCCTGGGGAATGGGACCACACTCTTCAGTAAACACTGAAGAGAAGTAGTCGTTGAGGAGGTTAGCATTTTCTGCATCTGAATGCTTTAATGTCCCCTCCTCATTCCTCAAAGGGCCAATCGTTCGACGGATTGGTTTACGGCTGTTCACATATCCAAAAAACTCCTTGGGATTCTCTTTGCAGAGTCTCGCCACTCGGAGTTCCTCAGACCGCTTAGCCGCCCTTATACTGGACTTCACTCTCCTGGCTAGCCTCCGGTATTCGTCAAAGTCAACCGAGATCTTCAGATGCCGGTACACATTTCTCTTCTCCCTAAGCAGTTGCCCGATTTCTCGATTAAACCACTTTGGTTGAACAGAGGACCGACGGGGGCATTTCAGAGGGATAAAACGCGATTGAAGACTCATGAATGTGGTTTTGAAACTGTTCCAAGAGTCTTCAACAGCTTCGCACTCTTCTAGCCTCGCGTCAGTCAGTCCCGCGCGAAGATCTGCAAAGTCTGCTCTTCTCAAATAAAGTTTCCTTGATTTACTAGTTGCAGGCTCTGCCTTGGGAACTTTGACTACAAATATAATTAGTCGGTGGTCACTGCCACCGAGCTCTTCGCCAACAGAGAGGTCCTTAACGATGTCATCCTCAGAGGTGAAAACCAAGTCGAGGATATTGTCTCCTCTCGTTGGCTCTCTCACCCACTGAGTGAGGAACTCGTTGTTCGTGAACTCCAGGAGTAGTGCGTTCTCGCCACAGGGTTCTCTGGTTTCCCAGTCAACTTGTGTGTTGAAATCACCCATGACGATACACACCCTGTCTTCGACAAGTTCTCCTAGCAGCTGGTACAGATCTCTGTCCTTTTTAACGAGTTGGGCAGGAGGTCTATAAAGCACCAGGGTCCTGTATTTGGCAGGACCTATCTCTAGGTCGACACCTAGTAGTTCATGGTCGGATATGATGTTGCAATCCGTCGAGTTGAGAATATCCTTGACATACAACATCACACCGCCACCCTCTCTGGTAACCGGGAATCGTGAATTCACCTTCAAAATCTCGGCTTGAGGTTTTTATCCACGACTCCATTATGGCCACCATCTCACGTTCCTCTGTTACTACGACTCCAAATGAGAATGCCTGGAGAGGATTAAAATCAGATGTCACTGGTAATGCATTGACTCCAAATGAGACTGCCTGGCAATCGTTAAATTCAGTTGTCACTGGTAATTGATTGACTCCAAATGAGGGTGACCGGCAAGCATTCAATTCATATGTCACTCATAATGCATTGACCCCAAATGAGACTTATGGGCAAGGATTCAAAGCAGTTGTCACTGGTAATGCATTGATACCAATTTAAATTGCTTCACAGGAATTCAATTGAATTGTCACTTGTAATGCAAGGAATCCGAATGAGCGTGCTTGACAGGCATTAATTCAGTAGGCACTGGTAATTCATTGAGTTCAAATAAAACTTCCTAAAGGCTATCAATTGAGTTGTAACAGGTAAGGAATTGACTCCAAATGAGATGTCCTTCCAGGAATTCACTGGTCATGCATTAACTCCAATTGAGACTGCCTCACAAGCATGCAATTCATTTGGCACGGGTAATGAATGGACTACAAATGAAAGTGTCTGGCAGGCATTCATTTCAGTATTCACTGATAATTTATTGAGTCCAGAGGAGAATGCCTGGCTGGCGGTTAGTTTAGTTGTCAATAGTAATGCATTGACTCCAAATGAGACTAAGAGGCAGGCATTCAATTAAAATAATAATGATAAAGCATTAGCTCCAAAGAGAGTGTCTGAAAGGCATTGAAATCAGTTATCACTAATAATGTATCGACTCTAATTGAACTGCCTGACAGGTATTCAAATCAGTTGTCACTGGTAATGCAGACTCAAAACGAGACTGCCTGGCAGGCATTCAAATCAGTAATCACTGTAATGCATTGACACCAAATGAGATTGCCTGGCAGGCATTTTATTTACTTTTCGCTTGTAATGCATTGAATTCAAATGAGACTGACTGGCAGGCATTCAATTCAGTTGTTACTGGTAATACATTGACATCAAATCAAAATACCTCGCAGGCATTAAATGATTGGTTACTGGTAATTAAGTGACTAGAAATTAGAATGCCTGGCAGGCATTTAAATCAGTTTTCACTAGTAATGTATTGACTCCAATTGCGAAATACTAACAACTATTCAAACCAATTTTCACTTGGAATGCATTGACTCCAAATGAGACTTCCTGAGAGGCATTCAAATCAGTTGTCACTGGTAATTGATTGAATCCAAATGAGAATGCCTGATAGACATTCATTTCATTTGACAATATTAATGCATTAGCTCTAAACAAGACTTCCTGGCAGAGGTAAAAAGCAGTTCTCACTGGAAATGCAATGACTCCAAATGAACCTGCCTGGCAGGCATTCAATACAGTTGTGACTGGTAATGCATTGACTCAAAATGAAACTGCCTGGCAGATATTCAAATTAGTTGTCACAGGTAAGGCAGTGAATCCAAATGAATCTGCCTGACAGGCATTCAAATCAGTTGTGACTGGTAATGCATTGACTGCAAAGAAGAGTGGATACCAGGCATTCAAATCCGAAATCACTGAAATCAATTAGGCTGCAAATAGACTGCGTGGCAGGCAAACAATTCAGTTGTCACTGGTAATGCATTGACTCAAATTGAGACTGCCTGGCAGGCATTCAAATCAATTGGCGCTGGTAATGCATTGACTCTAAATGCGATTACATTGAAGGCATTCAAATCAGTTCTCACTAGTAATGTATTGACTCCAAATCACACTACTTAAGAGGCATTCATATCATTTGTTACTGATAATGCATTGATACCAAATTAGAGTGCCAGGCAGGCATTAATATTAGTTGTCGCTGGTAATGCATTAACTCCAAATAGGCGTGGCTGAGAGGCATTCAAATCATTTGTTACTGGCAATGTATCAATTCCAAATGAAAATGGCTGACAATCATTCAAATCACTTGTCACTAGTAATGGATTGACACCAAATGAGATTGCCAGGCAGGCATTCAGTCTAGATGTCAATTGTAATGCATTGAGTGCAAATGAGACTGAATGGCAGTCATTCAGGTCAGGTGTCATGGTAATGCATTAACTCCAAATGAGACTGCATGATAGGCATTCAAATCATGTGTTACTGGCAATGCATTGATCCAAGGGAAACTGCCTGATAAGCATTTAAATCAGTTTTCAATGATAGGGTATTGACTACAAAGGAGTGCTTGACAATTATTTAAATCAGATGTCACTGGTAATGCATGGACTACAAATGAGATTGTCAGAGAAGCATTTAATATTGATGTCACTGGTAATGCATTGACCTCAAATGAGGCTCCCTGGCAGGTATTCAATTCAATTATCAATAGTAATGCATTGAGTACAAATTAGACTTGCTGGCAGGCATTCAAATCAGAAATGAATGGTATTGCATTGACAGCGAATGAGACTGCCTAGCAGGCCTACAAATCATTTGTCACTATTAATGCAATGAGTCCAAATTTGACGGCCTGCCAGGCATTTAAGTCAGTTGTCACTGGTAATGCATTGACTCCAAATGAGACTGCCTGAGAGGCATGCAAATCTTTTGTAATTGGTAATGCATCGACTCCAAATGAGAATGCCTGGAGGGTATTTAAATTAGTTGTCACTGGTAATCCATTGACTCCAAATGAGACTGCCTGGCAGTCGTTTAATTCAGTTGTTACTGGTAATTGATTGACTCCAAATGAGAGTGACCGGCAAGCATTCAATTGATATGTCACTCATAATGCATTGACTCCAAATGAGACTTCCGGGCAAGGATTCAAAGCAGTTGTCACTGGTAATGCATTGAGTCCAATTTTAATTGCTTCACAGGAATTCAATTGAATTGTCACTTGTAATGCAAGGAATCCGAATGAGCGTGCTTGACAGGCACTCAATTTAGTAGGCACTGGTAATTCATTGAGTCCAAATAAGACTTCCTAGAGGCTTTCAATTGAGTTGTAACAGGTAAGGAATTGACTCCAAATGAGATGTCCTTCCAGGAATTCACTGGTAATGCATTAACTCCAATTGAGACTGCCTCACAAGCATGCAATTCATTTGGCACGGGTAATGAATGGACTACAAATGAAAGTGTCTGGCAGGCATTCATTTCAGTATTCACTGATAATTTATTGAGTCCAAAGGAGAATGCCTGGCAGGCGTTCAGTTTGGTTGTCAATAGTAATGCATTGACTCCAAATGAGACTGAGTGGCAGGCATTCAATTTAAATAATAATGATAAAGCATTAGCTCCAAAGAGAGTGTCTGACAGGCATTGAAATCAGTTATCATTAATAATGTATTGACTCTAATTGAACTGCCTGACAGGTATTCAAATCAGTTGTCACTGGTAATGCAGACTCCAAACAAGACTGCCTGGCAGGCATTCAAATCAGTAATCACTGGTAACGCATTGACACCAAATGATATTGCCTGGTAGGCATTCAGTTTACTTTTCGCTTGTAATGCATTGAATCCAAATGAGACTGACTGGCAGGCATTCAATTCAGTTGTTACTGGTAATTCATTGACAGCAAATCAAAATTCCTCGCAGGCATTAAATAAGTGGTTACTGGTAATTAAGTGACTAGAAATTAGAATGCCTGGCAGGCATTTAAATCAGTTTTCACTAGTAATGCATTGACTCCAATTGCGAATTACTAACAACTATTCAAACCAGTTGTCACTAGGAATGCATTGACTCCAAATGAGACTGCCTGACAGGCATTCAATTCTGTAGTCACTGTTATTACATTGACTACAAATGGCAGGCGTTCAAATCAGTAATCACTAGTAATGCATTGACTTCAAATGAGACTGCCTGGGAGGCATGCAAATCTTTTGTAATTGGTAATGCATCGACTCTAAATGAGAATGCCTGGAGGGTATTTAAATTAGTTGTCACTGGTAATCCATTGACTCCAAATGAGACTGCCTGGCAGTCGTTTAATTCAGTTGTTACTGGTAATTGATTGACTCCAAATGAGAGTGACCGGCAAGCATTCAATTCATATGTCACTCATAATGCATTGACTCCAAATGAGACTTCCGGGCAAGGATTCAAAGCAGTTGTCACTGGTAATGCATTGAGTCCAATTTTAATTGCTTCACAGGAATTCAATTGAATTGTCACTTGTAATGCAAGGAATCCGAATGAGCGTGCTTGACAGGCACTCAATTTAGTAGGCACTGGTAATTCATTGAGTCCAAATAAGACTTCCTAGAGGCTTTCAATTGAGTTGTAACAGGTAAGGAATTGACTCCTAATGAGATGTCCTTCCAGGAATTCACTGGTAATGCATTAACTCCAATTGAGACTGCCTCACAAGCATGCAATTCATTTGGCACGGGTAATGAATGGACTACAAATGAAAGTGTCTGGCAGGCATTCATTTCAGTATTCACTGATAATTTATTGAGTCCAAAGGAGAATGCCTGGCAGACGTTCAGTTTAGTTGTCAATAGTATGCATTGACTCCAAATGAGACTGAGTGGCAGGCATTCAATTCAAATAATAATGATAAAGCATTAGCTCCAAAGAGAGTGTCTGACAGGCATTGAAATCAGTTATCATTAATAATGTATTGACTCTAATTGAACTGCCTGACAGGTATTCAAATCAGTTGTCACTGGTAATGCAGACTCCAAACGAGACTGCCTGGCAGGCATTCAAATCAGTAATCACTGTAATGCATTGACACCAAATGAGATTGCCTGGCAGGCATTCAATTTACTTTTCGCTTGTGATGCATTGAATCCAAATGAGACTGACTGGCAGGCATTATATTCAGTTGTTACTGGTAATTCATTGACAGCAAATCAAAATTCCTCGCAGGCATTAAATAAGTGGTTACTGGTAATTAAGTGACTAGAAATTAGAATGCCTGGCAGGTATTTAAATCAGTTTTCACTCGTAATGCATTAACTCCAATTGCGAATTACTAACAACTATTCAAACCAGTTGTCACTAGGAATGCATTGACTCCAAATGAGACTGCCTGGCAGGCATTCAATTCTGTAGTCACTGTTATTACATTGACTACAAATGACATTGCCTGACAGGCGTTCAAATCAGTAATCAACAGTAATGCATTGACTTCAAATGAGACTGCCTGGGAGGCATTCAAATCAGGTCACTGGTAACTGATTGAATCCAAATGAGAATGCCTGATAGACCTTCATTTCAGTTGACAATACTAATGCCTTAGTTCTAAATAAGAATTCCTGGCATGTATAAAAAGCAGTTGTCACTGTTAATGCAATGACTTCAAATGAGACTGCCTGGCAGGCCTTAAATTCAGTTCTCATTGGTAATGTAATGACGGTAATGTAATGTCACTGGTAATGCATTGACTACAAAGGAAATTGCCTGGCAGATATTCAAATTACTTGTCATAGGTAAAGCATTGAATCTAAATGAAACTGCCTGAAAGGCATTTAAATCAGTTGTGCCTGGTAATGCATTGACCACTCTGCAGTGTGTACGATACACACCATACCATTCTGCAGTTTGTACGATACACACCATATCACTCTCTGGTTTGACATATACACAACATACCATTTTTCGTTGTGCACGATACACACTATACCACTATTCTGTACCATGCAGTCTATTTCACCTAGCTAGGCTTGAAATATTTCAGTAATTCAATTAATAACGAAGGTTTTGGATTTGTTTATTTCGATAGTAAATTTACTCCTATATTTGAACTTTGATGAAAGATATCAATTTTAGGAGTGCATTGACTCCAAATGAAACTTCCTGGCAGGCATTCAAATCAGTTGTTATTGGTAATGCATTGACTCCAAATGAAACTGTCTGGCAGGATTTCAAATCACTTGTCACTGGTAATGCATTGACTCAAAATGAACCTGCCTGACAGGCATTCAATTCAGTTGTCCCCTGTAATGCATTGACTCCGGTGTGCACGACGCACACCATACAATTCTCCTTCTGTCTGATACACACCATACCACGCTAGACTGTGCGCGAAACACACCATACCACTCTGCATTGTGTACGATACACACTTTACCTCTATCCCGTGTGCCCTATACACACCATACCTCTCTCCGGTCTGCACGATAGACACAATACCCATCTCCCATCTGCCCGATAAACAGCATACCACTCTCCGGTGTACACGATACACACCATACCAGTATTCTGTACATTGCGGTCTACTTCATTAAGCTGTGTTTAAAAGATTTTAACAACCCAATCAATAAGGAAGGTTTTGCATTCCTATATCCCGATAGTAAATATACTCCTATATTCCAACTTTTATGAAAGATACCAATTTTGGTATTGCATTGACTCAGATGAGAGTGCCTGACAGGCATTTAAATTAGTTGTCACTGGTAAGGCATTGACTCCAAATGAGACTGCCGACAGGTATTCAATTCAGTTATTCCTGAAAATGCATTGACTCCGGTGTGCCTGATACACACCATACCCTTTGGTGTGCGTTATTGCGATAAACGATGCTTTATCTTGATAACGATAACGGGTTATCAGTTATCCGATATTTTTATCCACGTTATCGATTTATCGGTATCGCCGATAATTTTGGTTCCAAACTAGTGATAATCGATAATTTGAGTTTTTGGTTCCAGTTTAGCACAGGGGCGAGCCTCACGTGCCTTGGAGGCAGAAATAGGTAGGTCCGAACTAGGGAAGAGGATCCTCAAAACCTATGAGGAGATGAAGGAGAGCCTCACCAGGTAAGAAACTAAGAAACACTATTCAAGTGTTTTACTATTGTATTATAAAATAACGTTATATATAGTCACTAATCAATATTGTATTGTAACTTTGGATTTATCGATTTATCGGTTATCACCTTATCAGGCGATAAATTTATTTTCGGTTATCGCTGATAAGGTTATCGTTATCGATTTATCGGTTATCTTGATACATTTTTTCGTTATCGCGCCCACCTATGACCATACCACGCTCCAGTGGTATGAACGATACACACCACACCACTATACTGTACATTGCAGTCTACTTCACTAAGGTTGCCTAGTATAGCATAGCATATCATAGCCAAGCATATTCTAGTCTAACCTAGCCTATTTTAGCCTGGTATAGCCTGGTATAGCCAAGTCTAGCCAAACATAGGATAGCCTAGCATAAAATAGAATAGCATAGCTTTACCGGGCCTAACCTATCATAGTATAGCTAGCTTTATCCTACCTTAGCTTAGTATAGCCTAGCCTATCGTATCCAATCATACCCAACCTAGCTTAGTAGACCCTAGTCTAACCTAGCATATTATAGTATTATCTAGCCTAGCCTAACGTAGCAACGTAGCATTGCCTCGTGTAGCCTAGCCTAACCATGTATGGCTTAGCATTGTATACCAGAGCCTAGCATAGTGTCTGTTAGAGTAGCCTATCCTAATATAGCCAAGCTAGAATAGGCTCTTATAGCCTAGCCAATATATCCTTGCATACGATAGCATAGCCTAACCTAGCATACCCTAGGATAGCTTGGTATAGCCTATCATAGCATAACCACACCTAACATAATATATCCAAGTGTATCATATTATTGTAAACCCTAGTATATCCTAGACTAGTATAGCATACCATACCCTAGACTAGAATAACCTTACATAGCTTAGCCTATTCTAGCCTTGGTTACCTTGCCTATGGTAGCCTAACATACTATTACCTAGCATAACATAGCCCCCTTAACCTATTATACCTTAGCCTACCCTAGCATAGCATAGTATAGCCCTGTCTATCCTAGTATAGCTTAGCATAGCTTAGCATCACCTAGTCTACCATAGTATAACCTAGGCTAGCATTAACTATCCTAGACAAGTATAGCCTATACTGTCCCATTATACCACAGTCAAGCATAACTTACTATTGTCTTGCCTAACATACTATATGCTATCCTACCATAGCATTTTATAGCCTAAATTAGCATAGTATATCTTACCCTTGTACATTTTATCTTAGCATAGCTTAGCATATTATAGCCAAGACCTATAATAGTCTAGCATAGTATAGCCTATTCTAGGCTTTCCTAGCAGAGTATAGCATTTTATAGCCTACTTTAGTCTAGCCTAGTCTAGTCTAGCAGAGTATCGGACGAATAGATATGATGTTATTTCCAAAACAAAATAAGTCTCGGTCTAATCTTGAGAATACTTTTGCAATTATATCATTCGAAAGAGAGTGTAAAACAACATAAAATTTGAAATTTCGCTAGAATCGACCGAATAGTTATGATGCTATTGCCAAAATAAAATAAGTCCTGGGCTAACCTTGGGAGGACTTTGGCAATTATATAATTCGAAAAAGAATGTAAAACAACATAAGGGTTTCAAAATTCGTTAGAATTGGCCAAATAGTTATTATGTTATTGCCAAAACAATATAATTCCCGGGCTAACCTTTGGAGGACTTTGGCATCTATGGCAATGGAAAGAGAATGTAAAACAACATAAGGTTTTCGAATTTTGTCAGAATCGGCTGAATAGTTATGATGTTATTACAAAAACAAAAAATAGCAAAACGGGAACCGACCGACCGACCGACATAGTGAGATGTAGAGTCGCTTGCGACTAGACTCGCACGTGACTAAAAATAAGGTTAAGATTATTGGAAAGGTATTCAATTGTAAGAAAAAGGTTCTGATTTTAGGCAAGGTTTAACGATTGTGGAAAATTTTGGTTCTGATTTAAAAATGGTAATGATTATATGATAAAAATTATGAATGTCTGATGGGAGTTCTGATTTTAGGAAACAAGTGTTAATTGCAAGAAAAGGGCTCAGATTGTGGAAAAGGGTCCTGATACTAGAAAATAGGTTCTGAGTGCACAAAAGGGGTCCATATTGTAGAAAAGGTTTCTGATTGTAGAATAGAGTTCGTAATTATAGGAAAATTATTCAAATTCTGGGAATGAGATTCTAATTGTAGGGAAGACGTTCAGATAGGAAAAAAATGATTATTTTTTAGGAAAAGGGTTCTGCTTATACGGAAGGCCTTCTGATTACATGGAAGTGGTTTTGAGGGACGGTGATGGGTTATAATTGTAGGAATTTTATTGTGATTTCAAGAAAGGATTTGTTATTGTAAGGATGACGTTGTTTGTAGGGGAAGTGCCATGATTGTAGGAAAGGATTGCTGATTATGGGAAAATGAGTGGGATTGTAGGAAACTTCTCATAGTATGAAAGGCGTTTTGATTGTCGGAAATAGGCTCTAAATTTATGAACGCCATCTTGATTTTAGAAAAGTGATTCTGATCGAAGGAATGGAATTCTAATTGTAAGAATGGCATTCAGATGGAAGAAAAATGGTGCAGATTGTAAGAAAGTGGCTCTCATTTTTGTATAGTGGTTCTGATTGTAGGAGAGTTGTGCTGGTTGTTAGAAAGGTGTTCTTATTTTAGATTAAGGGCTATAAATTTATGAAACGTGTTCTTCTTGTAAGAAACCGTTATGAGTGTAGGAAAAGGGTTATAATTGAAGTAAAGGGCTCTCTATGTAAGAATGGGATTCTTAATTTGGAAAAGTGCTGGTAATTGTAGGAAAAGTGTTATGATTTTAGGTAACGGGTTTATAATGGGGAAATGGGTTGTGATTGTAGGATTTTGCGTTTTAATGGTAAAAGTGTGTTGTTAATGTGAAGAGACGTTTTGATTTTAGGAAAAGGATTCTGATATTAGGATATGAGTTTGATTGTAAGAAAGCAGGTTGGGTGTAGGAAAGGGTTGTGATTATTATAAAAGGGTTGTGATTATTATAAAAGGGTTTTGATTATTATAAAAGGGTTGTGATTTTATGAAAGTGGTTATGATTTTATGAATTACCTTATAATTGCATAACAGGTGTTCTGAATGTTGGAAAGTAGTTTAATTGCTGCCCAGGCTTCTGACTGTCGGAAAGGTTCTGATTGAAAAAATTAGTAATCAATAAAAGAAAAGAATTGTGATTATAGGTTGTGTGTGGATTATAAGACAATTATTCAGATTACTGGAAAGCTATTCTTATTTTAGAAAGAGGTTCTGATTATTAAGACATTGGTAATCATTATAGGAAACATTCTGAATTAATAAAAGGGTTCTGAATGTTGGGAGAGGCTTTGATTGTAAAACAATAGTTCAGATGGCTGGAAATGGGTTCTGAAATGAGTTCTAATTGTATGAATGAGGTTCTGTTTGTAGGAAAGGCCTTCTAATTGTTATGTGTGGGCTAAAAGCAGAGGCCTAGTGCCAACTTTCAGTCGTGGTTGGCTCTATCCAAAGTGGCTTAAAGCTATCTTTTAGTCAAACTTGGGTCTATCAAGATGGTGTTAAAGCCACCTTTCAGTTATGGCTGGGTCTATTGAGAGAGACTTAAATTCATCTTGCTGCCGTGGTTGGTTATATCCAGTTGGTCTTAACTCTATCTTTCACTTGTGGTTGAGTTTATCCAGTAGGGCTTAACGCTATCCTTCAGTCGTGGTTAGGTCTATCGAGAAGTGTTAACGCCATCTTTCAGTCGTAGTTGGGTCTATCCAGATGGGCTTAAATACATCTTTCAACCGCGATCAGTTTTATCAATATGTGCTTAACGTTATCTTTGATTCTCAGTTGTTTTTATTCTGAAAGGATTACCCCATCTTTCCGTCGTGTTTGGGTCTATCTAGTAGGGTTTAGCGTTATCGTTCAGTCTATGTTGGTTTTAAGGGGTTCAGTGCTTAATTTTTCCCTATTGCCAACTCTGAATTCCGCACGTGTGTTTTGTCTGGCGTCGATTTTTTCTTTTGCCCATCATAGTAGTCTAAGTTACATCGTCTCTGAAGGAAACAATGCCATGGCTGAATTCAATCTTCCAAATATTTGGAAAAGGCAAGCTGTATTGCTTGGAATTCTCGCTACGAGCTTCAATGCGAAGCTCTCCGAGTGTTTGTGTGTCAATCTAATGACGGAAAGAGTCGGGTGAGTCAAGCTGTGATTAGTAGGGTACACCGGGTTAATAACCGTAGTCTAAGCGTTTTGATGCGAAAAGAACTCCCGAATTTATGGAGAAGATCCAGTTCATCATTGACAACGATCCCACAAAACCAATGATGTTGATAGCGCAGGAAAAAGGGAGTGTCGGTCTCTCTCCTCTGGAAGCTAGTGCACGAGGACCTCTGCTACTCCTCATGCAAGGTGGGAAAAGGACAATTTTCGTCGCAGAAGTTGAAGGACAAGTGAAAGGAATGTGCTGCGAAGATTGTGGACAAACTGAAGCATCCCCTTAGCCCTGGCACGCTTTGGTTCTTCTCAGACGAGAAGAATTTCTGCCAGGATCAGATAGAGAACTCTTAATAGGACCGCTGGCTTGCGGCGTCCTCCAAAGCTTTACAGAGGATCATGAAACCCAAGTTCCCCATAAACATCATGGTATTAAAGTGTCAGTGGCGAAGATCTCGTTAATCCTTCGTTTATCTTCCATTCCAGGGGGGCTTCAGACACAATAAGGATAGCTACCTCAACTGCATGGAGGAGTTTTGCCTTTACTCCTGGAGGTGGGCGCTGGAAGGCCGTACCTGTGGTAGGAGGACTCTGCACCATACACCACGAACAGGGAGACCCAGTATTGGCTGTCAGACAATTTATTTGATCACATCACTCAGTGGCCTTCCCACTGCCCAGACTGCAATCCCTAGATTATGAGGTGTGTTTGAGAGAGAGAGAGCAACATTTAATTGAATAAAATGAATAGTACAATCCTACTTATCTTTAAAATGTAAGCTTAGTAAATATATCTGTGTAAATGAATTTTTGCTGCTATTTTCTTTTATGTTGAAGTTAAGCGACAAATTACCTATTGCCCCCTGTATTTGCGCATGAGAAAGAGAGAAAGAAAGATAAGAAAACAAACGAAAAAATGGGCTGACCAACCCTTCCCTCAACTCGAAATTCTGGCGTATCTAAGGCTCCTTGTAATCCTCCATGATCAATTTCGTACAATGAGCACAAGTACCCAAAACTACGAACTTGCACTCGTTAGTTAGCGAAGATTTAATTGACTAAAAATTAAATAGATCCAAAACAACTGATTGATTCTCGGGTCAACCGGATGACGACTGTAGTAACACTAAACGAGTATGAGATTGATATACGCGCGCCCACCTACAAGTTCACAGGCAAGAAGCAAAAGAGGGGGTAAAGTAATTAGAGAGAAAGGGGGGGGAGAGAGTGAGAGTCTGACCGACTTACAACACAAACAGGGGAAAATATGCACACACAAACATATGTAAGGTTCAAATGATTGCTAATCCTAAAAATTACGTATGTACATACTGTAGATCGAAGTCTTCATACACGTTCTCGAATTCAAATATACACACGAACAGTTGGTGGTTGATTGTGAATAGGGTGATTGGGGAGGCCCAAAGCAATAGAAACAGCTGTGGCAAAAGCTACATATTGCTAAGCCTTTCCATTGTGTTATGAATACCCACCTCATTGTTCGTAAATGTCTACACAATTCTAATCATTTATTATTTAACTGTCGCAATGTCCCTTTTTTTCTTTTTAGTTTCTTTTTGTATGCATGCTATTAAAAAAAAAGGGAAGGAATTTCTAAAAAAAAATTATTTTATGAAAGTTGTCCTTTACCCCGTTTACCGTCGATGTAATTTGAATAAAATCCCAACAAATCTCAGAAAAATAATAAAGGTTGTACGAAAATAAGGATTTTTCGCGCAGGTGGTCTGAGACAATCATGGCTTTAACTCCCCTTATCCTTTCTCTCGTAGAAGACGGAAACCTGAATTTATCTCTTGCTCGGTTCGTAGACGACGAATGAGCGATTAATTCGCCGCTACCAAGTTTCGTTATTATTCTCATTACTTTTAAACTATTTTTTTCTCTTTCCTAGTGAGGCGCAACGCCAAAACCAATGATAATAAGATTCATCATAAAATAACAGTTAGAATCCGGTCTTTTTCGGAAAAGAGACACAGGAATTTCATATTTATCGTAAATTAAACTCGCTCCATTCAAGCAGTTACCGCTCTAGCAAATTTCTCCCAATTTTTCCGAGATGTATTTATACCATCCATCGAAGGATTAACTCTTGTTGCGTTTTCGAAGTACATCAATTAGTAACGTAGGCTAATTTCAGCTTTGGGCCCCGAAGCCATAAGAGCGAATGATGATGGGACGTGCGTGTAGTGCATCTTGTATTCTACGAAGGGGCTGCTGCGACTTTGAGAGAAGCGACCGAGCCCGAGGCGGAGGTGACGTAGCCTGAACTAGCAACGAGAGAACCTCGCTTATTCGGACATACAATGACCAGCCATTGTCCACCTACCCGGAGCTCTCTTTTCATAACCCGAAATTAAATGGCGGCAGGGATAAGCGACTTGAGACTTTTAATTTAATCCTTGAAATACCCTTTTGATTATTAATTAAAAGTGACAATGCGGGGTTTGCCCAAAGGGATGCAGAAACACGATAGAATAGACGCGCGCTGTTGGCCGCCCTGCTACTGTGTTACGCTCCCAGAAGTTCGCATTAAAGAATCTCAAAAAAAGTTACCGACGAGTCATTCAGATCATATATATATATATATATATATATATATATATATATATATATATATATATATATATAATCGATGGGGTTGCTGCTAGCCAGACGAATCTTTAATTTAATTTCACCAGGAATGAGAGTACATATAATGCGGAGAAATTCATCTTCATTTATTGGGTATAAAAAACGTTTCGAGCTGTCCACTCATCTTCGGGTTCTATGACATAAAGGAATACATAATTTACAATAAATTATAATATTGAAAAATTTGTCTTGAAATTAGAATATTAAAAGTGTTGACAAATATATACAAAAAAGAGACTTTTTTCCTATAATACAAAACCTAAGAAAATATATAATTTATAATGAGTTAGAATATTAAAAATCCTAGAGGAATATAAGGAAGAACTATCAAAACACTCACCATTGTTGGTCTGAGTCCAGAGAGAAATGGGGAGGGGAGATTGAAGTGGACATAGGTAAGATTGTATTGGTAGTAGAGTTATGTCATAAGTAGGGGAGCAGCGGACGAGTCACAATTAAGAATATGGGCACGGGATTTAATATAAAGGGATTCTAGTATTCTTAAGCTTTGCTCATTGTTATCTTGATCAATTATTGTTAAATTATCTATCTATCTATCTATCTATCTATATATATATATAAATATATATATATATATATATATATATATATATATATATATATATATATATATATATATAAATAAGAAAACCCACAAATTATCACGTGAGGGTAGCAAATGAATATAATGTCCCGCAAGGAAAAATTAAATGGGGTTTCCGAATATTTTCGAACTTTATTAAGTTCCTTGATAGGGAACTTAATAAAGTTCGAAAGCATTTGGAAACACCATTTCATTTTTTCCTGCCGGACAATGCATTCATATATATATATATATATATATATATATATATATATATATATATATATATATATATATAGAGAGAGAGAGAGAGAGAGAGAGAGAGAGTGGAAACTATCACATTGACGTGATGTATATTTGATTTATAACTATCAGACTAGTTTCGGCAAGATGACATTTTCAACTAATAATGAAGAAACTAGGCAAGGAGCACATTATATATAAGGTAAGACACATCCTAAACAAACTGAAACAACAGGAAACCATCTAGAATAAAAATAAATATACTCGAATAAATCTGGCGTGAATGACAACCTAAACAAAATGAAATGGAACCGGAAACAATCTGGAGAGTTGTTAGTCCCCAAAACGCATTGCGTCCGGGGGCTTATAGATACGGTTGGCAATTCTATTCGGTATATGTTTGTTAAATTTGTATTGCCCGTCAGATAATTGAAATCATCAACTTGTTGATGATGATGGATTAACCAATTCTCCTCTCAATATAATTGTTTGATTTATAAATGATTTTGGCATGGTTAAAATCAATTCTATGGTCGTGCGTTTGCATGTGCGTAAAGAGACTTGAAGAAATCATACACCTTCTGATATCAGCAAAATTTTCTTTTATCCTTTTATTAAAGTGCCTGACTCTCCGATGGATGTTAATTTGCAATTATACCATGGTATACTGCAAACTCCAGCATCGAAATTGATTGGGCGCAGTCTAGTCAAGGATTTTAGAATGGTATTGGAATATTTAAATGTAATATTTATGTTATTTCTGTTCGTATATGATTTTAGAGGAGCCAAGGCTGGAGCATATAGAAAACTAATACATTT
This sequence comes from Ceratothoa steindachneri, assembly GCA_963969495.1. Lineage (NCBI taxonomy): Eukaryota > Metazoa > Arthropoda > Malacostraca > Isopoda > Cymothoidae > Ceratothoa > Ceratothoa steindachneri. The sequence goes on along the minus strand of OZ018321.1, from coordinate 139,997,443 downwards.
TTTAAAATCATCCCTTCGTGGTAGTGAGGAGCATATAAGTTTTTTCGTGCTTTGGAATGGCATCTATCTATGAGGTGAATTGGATATTTTAGTTCAATGAATTTGCAGATAAGGTGGTTAATTTCACCCTGAAGGAACATTGGGTCGCACGTTCTATAGGCTTGGAGAAAGAGGGAAGAAATAACAGATATCTTAACGGATTTATCATGTAGTTAGAAAAAAGCTTTTAAACCAACTTAACAACAGTAAACTAGCTGTTGAGTTCAACAATGCATGTCCATCATGGCCTCCTTCCAATATATATATATATATATATATATATATATATATATATATATATATATATATATATATATAAATGCATTTATAGACCCAAAGAAATGAAAATTGGCATCACGACACTAATCAAGGTGACCATGGAAAGCTTAAGGAAGAAGGAAGATGGTGGCTCATTTGATGAGCGTCGTGGTCACAATATCGATGTGCACTTGAGGACACAACTTCGAAACCTACTCTTTTATTTATTTTTCATATAACGGTTAAAAAATAAGAAAAAAATGCAATTCTTCAATGAATCTAAAATCGCGCTCGTATCCTGTTGAGTGAGTTTCAGTCCCTGGAGCTTTACTATGCGATCAAAAGGTCAAAATGATCACACATATGGGTTAAATGAATGATGTGTAATTATAATCTATTTCGTAATATTTTTTGGTAAAAATAAATGTATAATCTTTTTCAATTATAGAAATGGTTCTTTCCAAACAAAAGCGTGCAATCATTGTTGTTCTGGACCAAATTGGCCTGAAATGCAAGGAGAGAGTTGCTAAGGGTATTGTATCAAGGAGCACCACCTTTAGGATCATTCATGAATTTAAAAGGACTGGTTACACTCCTGTGAAGAATTTTTGTGGACACCTAAGAGGTTCAAATGAATGCCAAGATGGCCTCCTGGTAAAGTCCCAGCTCAAGGATATGAGTGTCTCCCGATTGAAAATGACCAGGTGTGAATGCTTCAGCACGCACAGTGAGGTTGAGATTTTCCCAGTCTTAATTCGAGAAGGGCTAAAAATAAACATCATTGCCTCAATTTACCAGGAAGAACCTTACGGATAGGTTCCACTTTTGTAGAAAATATAAAGAATGGAATGTTGAAAACTAGGACAAAGTGATATTCCCTGGTGAAACCTTTTCCGCTTTTTTTTAATCTTCTGAAAGACCTCTCGTTAGGGGAAGAAACGGAGAGAGCTTTCTCAAGTCCTGTGTCGGGCACACTATGAAGCATCTGGCCACTCTCCATGCCTGAGGCTGCTTCTCATCTAAGGGAACTGGAGCACCAACAATTTTGCCCAAGAAAACTGCCAGCAACCCAAAATAGTATCAAAAAGTGCCTCATCAGCACCTTTTCCCAACCGTTCAGGAATAAATTAGGAATGATACCTGTATTTGTCAGCATGGTGGCATACCTTGTCACAAAATAAAAGCAATAACAAGTTTCTTTGCTGAAAATAACATCTAACTTTTGGGCCCTTGGCATGTGAATTCGCCAGATTCGAACCCAATATAGAATTTGTGGACGATAATCAAGAAGGCAGGTGATAAACTGAAGGCATCCAATTTTGAGCAGTTGCAGGTGCCTTTTGAACAAAAATGGAGCCCAATCAGACAAAATGTCTTCACAGATTTGGTCTTCAGCACGGGAAATCACAATAGACGTTTGTCTTTCTTGTTTACGCTTTCTTCTTCAACATAATATATGAACTTACCTAGACTGTGGTGCTTATAGGATAACTTGAAACATCTTTTGGGGAGGATATGTATGGTAGCCGAGTTGTTAGCACCCTGGCCTGAAAAGCAGAGAGTGCTTAATGGCAAAGGTGCGAACTCTACTTTCCTTTACGGATTTATCAGTTAAAGAATAATATAAACTCTTTCATAAAAGAATCTATATTATTATATTCCGTTTGTTATCTCCCTTTTTTTAAACTATGTTCGATCCTTACCTTGCTCTTATAAACATACGATATCGCTTCCTATGAGTTATTGAACATCTATCTATCTATCTAATCTATCTATCTGTATATAAAGATAGATAGATAAATAGAATATCCATATAGTTTGGTAGAAGTTTTTCTTTAATGCAGGTTTTGTTGAGAACCATATGAACTGAGACTTAAATAATTTTCTTCTTAGCTTTCAACATTTTTCTTTCTTGCGAAATGATATAAATTAACGCTCTAATATGCATTCGATATTTCAGACACTTTTCGGTCTTACGCGGCCATCTTTGGACTAATTTTACTCTACAATGATTAAATAATTCTATTGTTTGAAGATATACAATGTTTCAAATCCTAAAGGGCAAATAATACAGGTAAAAGATTTAAACGAAATAAAATGTTTGATGGTAATAATTCAAAGTGAAGTTGTTGGAAGGTGTCTTAATAGATTATTTCTAATTTCCTTATAGTTTTAATATCCTTTACGGATCATTAATAATGAGCCTTTATGTGAGCAATAAAATTTGTAAATTTTATTGGCATTGTTGGTTTTATTGGATATCAAGCAATTACTGATTTTCTTAGATAGTATATTACTTGTTCTTTGTTAATGCATTTCGTGTTCAATATTCTTGATTATTTTTCATCGCTTTTGTATGAATCGCTTATTTGATTCTTGTAGAAGAAGTTTTGAAGAAGTTTTTTGTTTATTAATCCAACATACCATTCAAGAAGCCATTATTAATGAGTAGTTGTCGAATAGATGCCATGATGGCATGCATTTAGGAGAGGGTCTGATGGAAGACCTCACGACGCTTATTTTATACCTTTCCAGAATCTGCCCCTCTGTATTAAGGCATTTTAGCTTTTTTAAATATTTTACCTGTATTGCTATTCCTTTAGTATTTGAAATATCATATATCTTGAACCAATAGAATTATGTGCTAAATTTTAATATAAAAATGTAGATGTTGTATTATTTTATCATTAGAAAGTATAATTGCCCCGAAGATGGTTGCGTGAGACAGGAAACATAAAATAAAAAATGAATATTGTAACTAATTTACAATCTCTTGCAAGAGAAATTAAAGAGGAATCAGAAATGTATTGGAACTAAGAAGAAAATTTAATCAAGGATTAGATAGATATAGATATATGCGAGATATATGCATATATATATATATATATATATATATATATATATATATATATATATATATATCGTTCCCTTCCACCCATAGAGCGAGTGGAACGCAAATTTCTCCCACTGTTACGCCTAGGAAATCCAAGGATCTTCTTACTTGCGGAGAAATATATCTGAGATAGATCCCTTCTCAAACCATGCCTAATTAAAAACCATAAGCATTTTCGTTGAGACGCTGCAAAAAGTAAAGACACAGGAAGTAGTTAAGTCAACTTTTTCCATAAAATAAAAATTTTTTGACACACACAAAGACTTACGTCGGAAGATTATTCAAAACAGATATCTTCTCATAACATGACGTCACTAAGCCCTGCCAATCAATTCATTGAAATAATTCTGACTCCGCCTCCTGGTTTCGATATATAAGACAAATCTTAGTTGTTTTCAAAGGGGAATAATTTACATTCATCCATTACTACCCGTTCAATATTATAATGTTCAACTATACACCCGTAAAATCATTACAAATTATCAACCGCATTCCATCAGATTTACATCAGGACCGAAGCACAAATCTCACTAAGGTTTCACCATCACTGTGCTTTTATTAGAATTCTCTACATTTATAAACTAATGGAATTCTCAGGTCGATATTGTTAAATTATTTATAAAGTGATCATATTCCTCATTTTTTATTAAAGACTTGATGCAAAGAATTGGTTGCCTTTGACTTGTCTGGAAAACGGGAAGATCTTTTGATTTTACAATTCTTCCAATGAAGCGCACAACTTTCCTTTTTGATCACGCAACTCCCACACTTCAGAATGCATCTGCCGGTCTCACTTGTAACATTGTAGTCAGGCACACCATGTCCTTTTGGAGGCAAGGAGAATGGTACCTTGGGAAACTTCTGTAGAAAATAGACATGAAGGACATCACATCCCTGTTTTCTCGCTCGACCTTTTCGCATATTATCTACCACACCAACGGAAGAAGGTCTTTGGTTGATACAACATCCGTAATCTCGATTTTTTCTGCTACATGCTTACTTACTGCTTGCTTAAGGGAGTCCATCGTAATCGGATGATGACTTTGTGTCTCAGCGTAATCTTATTTGATGGGAGCGACGATGACTGAGAAGACCAATATGGGATCTGCACTGCCGTCCACAGATGTTGCACAGGATGTCAGGGTCGCATGGTGGAGGCTGTGCAGCTCTCTCTTGTCGCTCACCTCGACGTCTAATAAGTACATTCCTCCGTTGCTGTTCAAAGTTTTGATTTCTTCATGGTATCTTGTCCTCCATAATGTCCTATCCAATTCACTTGGATTGATATTTATGCTGCGCAAGGCCTGTTTTACATTATCTTTATATCTATTTTTCTGACCCCCGCACTTCTAACACCTTGTTGTAGCTCTCCGTATGTTATTTTCTTTGACATTCTTTCATCTGGCATTCGAATTACATGCTCGACCCATCTCATCTGGTTTTCCAACAGTATGCACTCGAGACTGGTGATTCCAGCGCGTGTCAAGACTGTTGTATTTGGTATTCTATCTTGCAATGTCATCCCCAGAATTCTTCTTAAACATCTCATATGAAATTTTTCGAGCATTGTCATATGTTCTCTGTACAATGTCTATGACTAACAACTATATAACAGTATGAACAAGCCTACAGCTCTATAGACTGAGACTTTTGTTTCCAATTTTAAATTATGATTTGTTAGTGCGCGCACTCTCAGTCTTCCAAAACCAGATGATGCCTGATTTATTCTACTTGTATTTCTTCGTCTATGGTGCAGTTTGCAGACAGAATACTGCCCAGGTACTTGAAATTGAGGACAACTTTTACAGGGTTTTTATTTAATGCAGTGACGGGCACGTTGTCAAGTAATTCATCCCACTAGTACATGATTTCTGTCTTGTTGCAGTTTATTTCTAAACTTAGCTGCTGGTAAACTGTATGTATTAGTCCAAGCATTCGTTGTAGTGACTGTTGATCGTGGGCAACAAGAGCGCAATCATCTGCATATTGGAGTTCCAGCACACATTCTTGTTGTGTCCTTGTATGGGCCTGTAAGCGTCGCAGGTTGAAAACACTGCCGTCAAGTCTATAAGAAATTTTTATCCCATCTTGAGGTTCGTGCAGATTGTGGTATAGTTGGGTGACTGCTGCAATGTAAATGTTAAATATTACCGGAGCTAGGCCACAGCCTTGTCGGACTCCAACATTTACTGGAAATGGCTCGGATTCTGCACCAGTCATCACAACGCGACTCATCATCCCATCATGAAAAGCTTCGATGATGTTCAAGAATTTCTGAGGACATCCATATTTCTTTAATATTATCCAAAGCAAGTCCCTATTCATTGTATCAAATGCCTTAGAGAGGTTGACAAATGCAAAACAGAGATTTTGTTGTTGATCTCGGCTTTTCTCTTGAAGTTGCCTCGCAGCAAAAATCATATCAACTGTGCTCCTTTCCCTGCGGAAATCACATTGAGACTCAGGAACAACTCTGTCAATCAGATTCTGATTAATTCTGAATAGTATGATTCTTGACAGAACCTTCCCTGCCACTACTAGCAAAGATATTCCTCAGCTGTTCCCACAGTCTGCACGGTCACCTTTGTTCTTATATATAGATATGATATTAGCATCTTTCCAATCCTGTGGTAGGTCTTCTTTTTGACAGATGAGGGCTATTCGATCGTGTAGCCTATGTATCAATGTTCCTCCAGCATTTTTAGATATTTTTGAGTGGACTCCATCCAGGCCTAGTGATTTATTATGTTTTTTTTTAAACTCTGGATTGCTTTGTTAACTTCTTCTATTGTAGGCTCAGCATCTAATTCATTTATTGCTGGGTAATCTTCTAGTAGGTTTAGCGCTATGGGGTCAGTATTATTGCATGTATTTAGGAGTTGGCTATAGTGTTCTTTCCATCTTGCAACAATTTCATCTCTTCTAGTGTATAGTGTGCTTCCATAAGCTTATCTAACAGGTGTTATTTTGTGTCCGAATGGGCCGTATACTTGTTTTAGCAAATCATAGAAGTTGTGGCTGTTTCCCACCTTGGCAAATCCTTGTATTTCTCTGGGGGTTTTTTTCAATCCACCACTTATTTTGCATTTCTCTTAAGGCTCTGTGTCTCACCCCAATTACTCTCCATTTTTGTAATAAAAACTCAGATCTCCTGTTTTTCAAGTATGCAGAGTGGGCGTCATTTCTGTTTTTCAGTAGTGTTTTTATAGCTTCAAAGTTCTCGTCAAACCAGTCTCGAGTTTTTCGCGTGGTGAAACCAAGAGTATCTTTTGCAGCACTTGATATGGCATTCCTGAATTTTTTTCCAGGCATCATTAACGGTGCCTATTTCATTGAACGGTGGGAGCTTGTTTATCCTGCCGCGCATTTTTGTAGCTAGTGCAGTTTTTGTCTGTGAATCTGTTATTGCTCTGCATTTCAATTTCTTCACAGGGGCTCTGCGTCGGCAGGGAGGTCAAATTCATAGGTGAAGGACAAATCCTACCAACCTGTGTGTGATAGAACGGTTTGAGGCCGCTTAATTTCAACCGCTATCACATGTTGTTTAGAAATACGTTGCTACCCACGTGCATCTTCGCCAGGCGCGTTATCGCCCCACCTGAATCAATATTTAACCAAGGAGGTTCAACCCCTCCCCCTCGTTTCGCCCCATGCGCCGATCACGCCAGATTGAGTTAGGCTTATGGGCAGATAAGACATTGTTCTCAGGCGCGGCTGGGCATTCCCTCGAAGCCCCCACTCCATTGTCCCCTACGCCAAGGGGATGGCTCGACTATTTATATGGAAACTTAACCAATAAGAGGAGATTCAGATCCAGATTATCCTCGCGAGACATCCTGCTTATCCGGTCTCACCTTGTGCACCAGGGCCCTCTACCTCGAGATCCTCCATCTTTGTCCAGAAGAGGAAAATATCCCTTGAGTGCCAAGGTTCAAGCCTTCAAGACGCCAAGTCCACAAGGCCTCCCCTGTTGTTCAGAAATAGAACAACGCTAGAACAGCCATTGTTCTTTGAGCCCGTTGACAAGAGACGGTTCTCACCCTTCCCCCCTGTTGTTCAGAAAAAGAACAACGTTAGAACAGCCATTGTTCTTTGAGCCCGTTGACAAGAGACGGTTCTCATCCTCCCCCCCTGTTGTTCAGAAAGAGATCAACGTTAGAACAGCAATTGTTCTTTGAGCCAGTAGACAAGAGACGGTTCTCATCCCCCCCTGTTGTTCAGAAGAGAACAACGCAGAACAGCCATTGTTCTTCAAGCCCGTTCGTTAAGAAACGGTTCTCATTCCCAAGACGTCATGTCAGGATCATTTAATCCTCCCCCCCCCCTCGGCTGGAACTCGCCAGCGGACCGAAGATTCCTTCGCGTCGCCTTCCTCTGCACAACAACTTTTAATTACGTAAGCTGAACATTACCTTTGAGTATTTAACCTTTTTGTCAACCCTATCTTGTGCTTTAAATGGTTTAGCGAACCATCCCATCCCTTTAATTTTTATTTGTTTTACCTTTTTAAATCTCTCCCAAATCTTAATCCTCGGATTAGCCAGATATTCCCACGACCCTTTCCATTCTCTGTTTATGTAAACATTTTCCGTTTTGTTGGCTATTGATAGTTTAATTAATAAAACTCTATTTTATTAATGATAGCCATATTATTATCCTTGAGCTCAGTTCCACTTCTTAAGCATATTGAAGATAAATAACATCGGTCAACCAGATAACCACGCACTCTAAATATAATTGAATAGTTCCCTCAACGAATAGTTATATATGGTATATCATCGAGAGTCCATTCTACGACATATACAACTGTCAGGAATAGGATTTGTTAGATTTTAAACAGATATTTTATTTTTACCTATTCATTTATGATATTTTAGTTAGCCTGAAAATTGAGCATTGGATATAATAAGTTATGAAAGGAAAGTACATACACACATATAATGATTACAATTGCACTCATATATGCATATATATAATAGTAGGATATGGATAGATAAGGATAGATTTCCCTGGTGAAAGGGAGATCGAAGGGTAGAAAGTCTCTGGTGATAGAGAATCGCAGGCGTTTATCTGAGATTGGTGTTTTTCTCATTGTTTTTGGTCTTATATTCATGTTCTTTTGCGTACTCTTTTTCTGTTTTTAGTTTGGGTTTTTAGTTTAGTTTGGGTTCTTGGTTTGTGATGGTATTGCATCTTTGTTTGTGTGTTTTTTTTGTTTCATGTAGATTATAGTAGTTTCTCGTGGCGTTCAAGCCGTTGTCGGTGTTTTCTGTATCCTTTGCATTTATCTCGTTGTCGTTTTTTGTAGATTGGTTTCTTCTTGTCTTTCGGTCTGCGCGTTATGCTGGTGAAGCTTAACGTTCTTCTATGTATGTCCCTTAACGGGATATCAATATGTCTCTGTTTGACTTCGTTGGTCATGTGTCGTGGGACTTTCTCCCAGATTTTTTGGGTTTTTCTTTGCAGTTCCAAGTTAATTGGGGTCATCTGAATTATCTGATTTAGGTCCCTCTGCCTCCTCCTTTCTCTCCTCCTAACGTTGGTGATTAAGAGTACTCATTAATTTTGTACCCTATGGAGGAGTCATAATTTTCTTTTGGAACTAGTGTTGATAAGTATACGTGGATACAGTAGCTTTGATCTTATGAGCGCGCTTGTAGATCTTCTTTTTGTTGGTCTGTTCAGGTTTTAGAACCCAAATAGCTTAGTGAGCTCGACCTTCGCTCGCGCTGCTGTCTGGGCAACGTGGCTTCCGTATCCTTTTTTACCTATCTTTAGTCCTAGTACTGTCCCATCAGTGCTGTATGGAATGCGGGCATAGTCTGTTTCGATATGTGCCCGTTTCCTACGGAAGAGTAGTATCACCTTAAATTTCTGGGCGTCAGTGGCGATTTTCCACCTTCTTTAGAATCTATTGACATGGTCGATTTCTCTGGCTGTAATTTGTGCCATGAGGTCAGGATTTTTTAAGTGGGCAGTGATGATCTGAGAGATGTCATCAGCGAACTGGACGTACAGCGGGTCTACCCTGACCTGATCGGGTAGATCGAGGATGTATATATTGTATAGGAGGAGGCTTAGGCATCCTCTTTGCTGTACGCCTGCAATTAACTCGTTGGTCGTATATTTGTATATACGCTATCCTATCTGTCACGTAGTCACATAAAATTTTCTCCAGTCTTGGATTTAGTCCCAGTCTTAGTATTTTGTGCTGAAGCCAAGTCCTCCATACTTTGTCAAATGCCTTTTTAACATCTCTGAGCAGAAGGTAAGCATACCCTTTTTGCCTAGCAATCTTCTCCCGTTTTTTCTGTGATGATTGCTAGCGCCGTATAGGTTCCTCTCCCTCTTCTGAATCCATGCTGGTGTTGGATATGGAGGTTGTTATCCTTTATAAATTCTTGGACTCTATTAGCAAGGACCTTTTCAAAGACTTTGTCTGCCACTTCGAGGAGGTAAATGGGCCTGAAATTTGCTGGTGTTTCCGGCGGTTTTTCGGCTTTTGGAATGAAGATCATTTTAGCGATCTTCCATTCGTCGGGAAAATAGCCAACGCTTAGGCACGCATTCATTATATTGACCAGCCCATCTAAGATGCTACGGGGCGCGTTCATGACGTTAAGTTTGGTCAACTCCGTGTTACCTGGTGCTTTCTGTTTGAAGGTACGTAGCGTCGTTAGGATTTCTTCTTCCGTAATCTTCCGTCAATAACCAGTCATCTCTCTGTCAGCAGTTGTATTGTTGAAGGGGTATGTCCTGTCTAGTTCTTGTCTTAGTTGGTCGTGAATATGTTCCTCAAAGTCTCGGTCAAAATGTTCGTTCTCTTATGGTGTGATGATAAATACATTCTTCCAGTAGTCTCGGAACTTTTCTTCCGTTTCTTTTGCGTCCATTTTTGTCCCATCGTCTTTGTTAAGGAGTATGTTTTTGTCAGGTGGCTCACCCTTCAATCTTGATAATGTGTTCCAAAATGTTCGGGGATCCACTTCTTCGTCGAGTTTGTCTATGAGGTTATTCCAAAGTGCTGTTTATTGTTCTGTTATATGTGTCTTCATTTCAGTCCTTAGTGTTCTTAACCTTCTGCTTTTAACTCTGTCTGTGCCACTAAGTCTAATTTCTTCAAATAGTCTTCTGTATTCGTCCATTAGGTCATATAGCTCCTGTTTCACCTTGGTGCAGGTAACGGTTTGTAAGTTGTTCTGGGTACTATGCGCGGTCCGCCTCAACCATTACTCCCGTTAACCTTGCCAGTTCCTGGTCGATCTCCTCCAGGGTGGCTTCTTCGAGTAATAAGGATAGGATACGAGAGGGTACGATACTCTTCCCAGTTCGCTCGGGAGAAGCATTTTCTCTCCCTGGCGGGTATCTGAATTGGGCTTGACGATATTTTAATCATGATGGCGACGTGGTTGGTTGGGATCAGTGAGCCAGGTTGGATATAGTAATTGTAGGGAAATTGTGAGCTGGTCAGGGTGATATCCGGCTTAGTTGCGCAGGTATCGGTGATATAAATGGTGAAGTCGGGCCTAATGCGGGCAACAATACTCCTGTCAATAAGGTTCTTCATGTTCTTCCCTTTCCTGTTTAGACGTCCGGTGTATCTGGATTCCTAGCATCTGGTGTTGAGATCTCCTCCAAACAAGAATGTTCTCTCGTGTTCACAAAGTTGGAGAAAACTGTGCATCATGATATAGTGTCGTCTCGGAGGTTGGTGCCCTGTAGACACCTCTAGCGGTCGCAGAGTCATTTGGATCTCGATGACCAGATAGGATTCATCAAAGATGGGAGTGTTTTGAACTGAATTCCTCTTTTGAATGCGATGACAGCGCCATCGTAACGTTCCAGGCTGTGGTTCTTTGTTATTGTGCTATAGTTGAAGATCTTCATATTCTTCTGCGTCGTGTCGTTTTCGTGTTATGATAACAGAACGATGTCAGGGTCGCATTGTCTGATAATGTTTCCGTAAGTCACTTGTTTGTTGTCCCATCCTCTAGTGTTGATTTATAGGATTGTCAAGTCTTTTGCCAGTCTGTTCCTGTTGTCTGTAGAGTAGTCGTTCCTTTTATCGAATTTCTTTGGGGTTGAGGGGCTGGCTGGTGGAGATCGGCATTTGCCGAATATCTTTTTATTGAATTCCGAGGTCGTGATAGTAGAGAACGGGTCTTGTTTGAGTCGGACCATTCCTAGGATGATGGCTTCTTCGAATACCCTCTCTGGAATGTCCTCACTATAGCCCCACTTGTAACGGCTGGTGGTCATGCGTGTACTGACGTCCTTGTCCGTTCTTACTGCAGGGAATGGAGTGCTCTCCGTGGTGAATATCTTCAGGTGAATTTTTCTGCCATGGTAAGCATGTTTGCCCTCCTTTGATGATGAGGTAAACCTCATCCTCTGCCAGTTGGGTGACTGTTTAGTACGGAAACCATTGCGGTGTTTTGTTTTCTGTTCATTGGCGGATTTTACCTCTGAATCTCGTTTGGATGGTTCTATTGTTGGGAGTCCTGGATTTTTTAACTTATTGTCAACACTTGGACGGAACTTTTACTTGGAAAAATTTACGCGAAAAAAACTTCGGGGGACATTTAGCATTTTTTACTTGACTTTACCTCCTTTTGCAGAAATATCGTACGAGAGAAATAATCATAACAGGAAAATCTTAGCAGTCTTAGTTAGCCTAATGTTATTTGTGAGTTTATGAACTTCTATTTCTCTAAAATTTTATAATTTTGCTCCTTCCCCCTCCTACTGCCCCGGCCTTAGTCTTAACCCAATGTAAGCGAACTTTACCGACCACGCACCAAGTATTTAAGGTTAGGCGGTTCAGACACTTAAAGAAACAATATGCAGCTTTAAGCAAAAGGCGCCGTGAATCTCAGAGCTCACGATTAGAAATTACATGGAAGCGACGAACATCTTGGAGGGATTGAAAAACGTATTTAATGCCTGTCTAAATACAGGATACTTTCTCAAGGAACTGAAGGTGGCTAAGATGATTTTCATCCATAAACCTGAAAAATCTCCATACAGGGTCGAAAATTACCGGACAATTTCGCTACTGGATTTTATCGATAAAGTATACGAAAAAATCCTAAAGAAGAGACTGGACAGACATCTTGTGGAATATAACCTGTATAACGAGTGCTAATTCGGGTTCCGGAAGAATAGGAGCACGAATATGGCACTATGCTTAATAACTGAGAAAATAGCCAAAGTCAAAGGCGAAAAGAACAGCGTGAATATTGTATGTAGAGACGTGTCCAAAGCACTTGACAAAGTCTGGCTGCAAGGCCTGAAATACAAAATACTCCGGCTGGGTTTGGACAACCAACTGGAAAGGGTTCTATGCAATTATGTATCAGAGAGATACGCGTATATAGACACGGGCAATAGCAGAGGGGAATCCTTTAAGCTGGAGGCTGGAGTTCCCCAAGGCGATTGCCTGAGTCCGTTATTATACGAGGTATATACAGCAGACATCCCCGATCCCAGCGATGGAGAGTTGCATGAATATACAGTTTGCGGATGACATAACTCAAGTTGTGGTGTCACCATACAGGCACGCCAAATTCCAAGCAAGGGCGACTGCGAAAGAAATCCGTAGATTGAATAAATACAAGCGCAAATGGTAATTCCTTTAAAATTGTACATATTTTCAGAAGAAAGGTAGCAGATATCAACCTGGATAATGACATACAATTATGGTGATGAATGTAAAGTACTGGGACTGACGATATCAAAGACCGGTTACACGAAACACGTAGCAGAAAGAATAGAGAAAGGAAGGAGAGGATTGATACTCCTGTATAAGCTAAGAAGACTAAGACTGCAGAATAAAACGAAGAGCTACAATGTGATTGTTGAACCAACACTAATCTACCCGGCAATCGTAATGTGTACACTGTCAAGTACCAAACTGCTTGAATTGCAAAGGGTCCAGAATAAAGCAATATACCTTATAACTGATACGAGAGAGCAGAAATGAAAAGGGTTAGAGAATCTGCACAGAGAAGCTAACGTCAAGCCCCTGAACAAGATAATCAGGAAAAGGGCTAGAGGTTTCATCGAGAAGACTTGTGACGAAATTGGAGACGGTTTGACAGGGCATATAGAGATAGGAGCAGACTAGAAGCCTCACTGACTCTTCTCAGGCTGGGCTAGGATCGGTAATAAGGACGCGGAAGAAGAAGACATATTCACGTAGAGATACTACCAACGCGAATAGGAACAAAAGACTAAGAAGATCACCAAATGGACAAAACCAACCATTGAGAAGACAACGTACGAAGAAGATAAGATAAATAGAAACATGCAGGCCAGATTAAGGAATTTCCATTAGATTACAACATAAACAAAATAGAAAAGTAATAAAAACCTATCATGTAACAAATACTTACACAATAATGAAGGTTTAAATGCCAACTATAAGTACTAGGATACAAGCAATTTGCAGCTCTCAGCAACTCTTCTACTTCCTTCTTTTGCTCTCTAATTCTTTATTTCTGTCCTCAACACGGTTTCTACACTAATATGAGGGTGGGTGATACACACCTTGGAATTAGCACCGCGTTTTAGATGTAGGACCAAGACCACCTAGGACACCTGTCATCTACTACTAGTTTCTCGCTGTTCTATCGTTCCTTTTCCTCTTCCTCTATCTGTCCTCCTTCTATCTCCCCCTATGTCCTTCTTTCCGGTACTTCAAGGAACGAGGAGAGGTAATAAGAAAACAGGAAGAATCCGAGCTCGCTTGCCCTCTTCTCCTCTCTCCTGGCCCTGACGATGGGGCCGGGGGGGAGGAGGGAAGGCGGGATAGCTCTGGACGCACTAGTCTTTTACTCTCACACCTTTTCTCCCACCTACCTACCTACTTTGTTTTGGCTTGAGGTTAACTCAGTCTTGGCAAATATTCCTCAAAGTTACACAAATACACATACAAATATATATATATATATATATATATATATATATATATATATATATATATATATATATATATATATATATATATATATATATATATATATATATATATATATATATATATATATATATATATATATATATATATATATATATATATATATATATATATATATATATATATATATAATCTTTCATGAACGCGAAAGAATGAATCCAGCAAACCGCAAGAAACAGAAAAACAGGATAATTTTTCTTCGGAAATGTTATTTTCTTATTCTCAAAAATTCCGAACAGGGGTGGGATTCGAACCAAGCACACTAAGGAAGCGATCAACCGCTGCCAAAGAAAAGTGTTCAATTGAATCGAATCGATGTATATAGAAAGAACATAGAGGGATCACTGTGTACACAGGCAATCAGGTAGTCGTAGATGAAAAGGGTACGGAAATAACTTGAAAAGGGATAGGAAGAGTTGATAGCTCGGTGGCTAGACACTGATGCGTGGTGTAGTTGGGTGTCTCTCGGGGTGTTCATGACTGGACGACGGTTACGGGGGTGATCATGAAGGAAATCGTATCTGCGTAGTCGGAAACGAAAAGGAAGGTTGGAGAGAGTAGAGTCTAGGAGGGGGAAGTTAAGACCAGAGAAGGAGGGAGTAGATTTATTAGATGGGGGCTAGAGATAGTAGGGGAGGTGAAGATTATGAGAGGGGGGTGTCGAGTGAGAGAATAGGTTGGGATAGCGAGGAAGGGAGGGTGGAAGGAGAAGAAAAAGGAACAGCAGGGCAGGGGTTGGTCGGCTTTACGCGTGCTTGTGTTTGGTATGGGCGGTTTCGTGGTGGAGTATTTTGTTCAATGCGGAGTGTTGTGGAGAGTGTGGTGGTGTGGGGGAGGGGGAGGAAGTGGCAGTTGTGGTTTCAGTGGGAGTGGGGTTGGAGGCTGTGAGAGAGTGGTGAGGACGGTAGGAGGAGGGTTGGAGGCAATAGAGGTGGGAGTTGAGGCTGCGGAAGGAGGAGTGCTGGTAGTAAGAGGGAGTTTAGATATAGAGGAGGAAGGGGTAATAGATATGGAGGGACGAGAGGAGGCGGTAGGAAGAGAGGTGGGAGCAGTGGGCAAAGGGGCAGGTAAGGAAGGTACTGTGGCAAGAGAGGCAGGGAAAGAAGGGCCGGAGGAATCAGGAGCGTGGTTTCCGGTAGGTTTGGGGGGAGGTTGTTCGTGCTCACCAGGGTGGGGAGGAGTGCGGGTCTCTTGTGTGTATGCTCGTCGATTAGAGCGAAAACCTTCTCGGGGAAGGTGATCTGTTCTAGTCCGTGCGAGGCAAACAGTGTATTTAGTATATTAACGTATAGTCGGGCGTAACCCTTCGACATGTCGTTTGCCACAGTTGAAAGCAAGGCAGCCAGGTATAGCTTTGGGTATGTGGTCTCGTTAGGTGTGTGGTGTTGGTGGGTGTCGGGAGTAGTGGGGGTCTCTGGGTGTAGAGTTTTTGGGTGGGGCGGGTGTCGGAACATGTGGGTGAGTCTGGGTTGCTGTTGGGGTAAAGTGTGTCTGGGGTAGGACATGGGGTGGTGTGGACAGCGTTGCGCCGGCAGCAGCAGCAAATCTTCTTGTGAGGGGAGGAGGGGCGGGGACAGGGGTAGGGGCGGAGTGTGTGGTTGTGTTGGTTGATTGTGGACGCCGTATTACTACTACGGCGTCGGAGCGGGCTTTATTTAGGTAAGGGAATTTAGGATTGACGGCGACATGGTCGCCGCCGCAGTTTGTACAGAGGGGTGAAGTGGCTGCGCAGGTGGTGAGCAGACCAGGTGTGCTTGGCAAGTTTGCATATCGTGTCCGGTTTTTGTAACACCGGTGGCACTGTGTAGATTTTATGTTCAGCTATGGCTCGATGTTATGTGTATATGTTAGTGTGCCGCAAACCTTGATGCCTTGGTCTATCAGCAGTGTTTTGTTGTGTTCATAAAACAGTGTAATTACTGCCCATTGTTTTGTTCAGTTGTAGCAGAAGTCGTTGATGACCTCCTCCCCATACTTCTGTCTGAGTGTGTGCGGAGGTCATCGGTGGGGAATGCAAACCATAGGGGTTTGGTCTTGAGGACTCGTATTTGGTGTTTCTTGTGTACACCGTCGGCTAGTTTTGTGTGAAAGTCTTGTGCGGCAAGTGTGTCAGACGCAAGTTCGTTGAACTTGACTGCGTCCTCCTGTGAGCGGAAGACGAGTTTGTGGCCTGTGTGGGTCTTTATTATGTTTGTAATGGGGGTGTCATGTGTAGCAGGTAGGTTGAGAAGTGTGTGTTCATTGTTGGTAGTGGGTGTTTTTTTTTGTTATGTGTAGGGGTGTGAGTGTGGATGAAAATGACTCGGATGTGATGATGATTAGTGAGTATGGACCTAGGTGGGCTCCTCAGAGGGTATGAAAACATGGCGGACATAATGATGACTGAAGCCCGAATGAACTGACTCCAGTCGGGGTGCCGCCTCCTCTATTGGGTTTTGGGTATTTCTCAGTTACGTCCGACTTCTCACAGAGACAGTGGTATCTTCCTCTTTGGTCTTAGGTGGTGCCACACGGTAGGGTACTAATCCTCCCCGCGTTGGTAACTGAGTCCAAATCCAGGTTTGCTCCTTCCTTTGGGTTCCGCAGCGGGCTAAGCCTCAGACCTCCTTTCCCCAAAGTTTGCAATTATGCCCTTTCTAAGTATAACGGCATAGTTGTAACGGAGCTCTATGTGTAGAGTCATATTCACGGAGTCAATTTACCGCGGGGCAGGGATGATGAGGGTTTAGCACGTCATATCACTATGACAAGCCAGGGAAATAAAGGAATTTTAGTCAGGGGGGTGGGGGGCTTTTCTAGATGTCGTGTATTCCTCTCGATATGATACCGTCCACGGTATGAATTGCCGAAATCGCACTGTCCTCAGTAAAAAGCGTCGAAGGAAATTTCGCCAGGAATTGACTCCTGCATCTAAACGATAGCAGGGAAAACGTCTGTAGGTATTCTTGAATGTGGTTGGAAAATATGTTAAGTGTCAAAACCACCTAACCTTAAATACCTGGTGCATGGTCGTTAAAGTAGCGCTCACATTGGGTTAAGACTAAGGCCAGGGCATTCGGAGGGGGAAGGAGCAAAATTAGAAAATTTTAGGGAAATAGAAGCTCATAAACTCACAAATAACATTAGTCTAACTAAAATATCGTAAATGAATACGGAAAAATAAAATATCTGTTTAAAATCAAACAAATCCAATTCCTGACAGTTGTATACATTGTTTACATCTACATGTCTATTGCTGCAGTCTCCATCTCATAGCCAAGCTTCTAGGAATTCTCTATTGTTGTGGATTATTTTTTATATTAAATAAGTGGTTTAATGGATCGCGCCCACTAGACATGGTTGTAAATATCTAGTTTTTTACATTGCGCAAGTTTGATGGTTGACTTATTTTCAATTCGCTATTGCCATTTGTATGTACATAATCACATCCTATGATCTGCGGTTACGTAAAGAACTAAAGGAATAAAGTACATAACTCGAATATTTGTACAATGATAAAAGACTATTTTCTTGGGTCAAGACAATAAATATTAAAAAAATAAGTTAATAGATTGCTTATCATTCAGATAAACATTACCAAGTTTAGAGAGTCTGAGCTAGAAAAAAGGAAGATGTATTGAATTACAATTAATGACTTCTTGGCAAGAAATTTCGAGTCTAATAAGTAAGTTGGATGTATTCAATGGAATTTGACGTCAAGTTCCACATTATGGTCTTTTTGAGAAGGAAGGGGACTAGCAGTGACTTGAGGCTCTTCCACGTAGTCGTTAGAGTATTCTTCCAAATGTTTTGGAATAAAGATGTCCTTTTGGGCTAATCCCCTAGATACTATTGGCCCTGCTGAATTTACCATGTATTGCAGGTTTAGAAAACATTGACTCTGGAACGGATCATTATTTAGTGTGATAAACAGGACACATGTGCGACGTAAGCTTCATATGTAAGTCCTTTGTGGGGAAGAGCAATTTATATCTGATTTGTCTGAGTTATGTAGAGTCAAGAGCACGCAAGGTAGGTTGTCTAACCAACTACATATATAGAGTGCTCTTTGCAGAATGAAATATTATGGATACGACGTACGTGTTTTAAGAGGATTGTTTGCTCTTAGGTTCCCTGAGCGATTATAGACGTTTTCCGTTGCCGTTAGACGCAAAAGGTGGTGTGTGGAGTCGGAAGACGTAGCCGTCAAAAAAACTTCAGCAATAAATTATGATGTCATGTCTCTAAGAAGCAAGGCCCTAGCCATTTAATGAACATATAATGACCTTACAGAGGTGTATATTACTATCGGTGGTAGTTGTTAAAAGGACCGAGAATCTCAATATGGACTGTGTAAAAGCGGCTATCGGGAACTTTAAAGTGCATGTATGTTAACTTTGTGTAAAGGGGGTTTTGGAGGAAGCATGATGAGTACCTTTTGACGCAATTTTGTACTTGTGTGTGCATGCCATTTCAGACAAATGGAACTGAAATAGATTTGAAAGTCGAAGCGATTCCTTAGGTTGCCCAAGTTGTGCAAATGTTCAAATGTATGCCTAAGAAACTGAAAGTGGATATATGATTTGACTAAGGTTTGAGATAAGTCACAAATAATAGGGATATAGGAATGAGATTGAGAACAAGAGTGAATTTATGCAATAAAGTAAGTTGAAAGGCAGGCTTTCAATGATTTGAGGAGAGTGTCAGCAAAAGCTTCATAATTCGTGATTACACATGATGAAATGACAAAAGAATTTAACCTGATGAATCGAGTCAGAATGTGACCATGTATGGAAGAAGATAGATATAACTCATGTAACGAAAATTTCCTGTCACACGTGATGAAGGCTGCTCGTGAGATATCGTTGCTCTGATTCTGGCTGCCTGAAATGTGCCGGATGTCGTTGGTAAATTGGCTGATAAATTCGCGGGCGCGTCTCTCGAAGGGTATAATTTGTTTTAAGATAAACATTATTAATGTTCAATATCATTTTTTCAGACTCGTCAGAGGGAGGAATTTAGGTTAGCCCCCTCCTTCAAATTTTGATTCTGGATCCGCCACTGATACTCGTCAATTGAAGGGAGGGTAGTTCCGGCATTCGGTACCATAAACCTATTAAAATTAACCGAGACACAATAATTGTTGTAACTGTCATAAGGTTTGTGGAGATGGAGGTTTCTTAATTCCCACCACTTTATTACCATCTATTGATCTTCCGTTAGTATTTATCGTAAAGCCTATATATTTATGGAGTCAATTCCTCAAACACCCTTTACGAGCTTAATATGCAACTTGTGCAGCATTTGCCGTGCAAAATCTCTTCTAAATGCAATAAATGTTTATTTTTCTTCTCCCTGGTTATCAGTATGTCGTCTCTTATGAACATGATATCTAAATCTCTTATCGCATAGTTAATAAATCTCTGTAACAATTGAGCACCGTTACGGATGCCTTATGGTATTTCAACCCATTCAAATGGCCCAATTAGTGTTACAATGGTCGTCTTCTCTATAGAACTGGGTTCATTGGCATTTGTAAAAAGCATCCTTCAAATCAAATTTCTAAAACACCTTACAATCTCACAATGCTGAGGCACAATAAGTTAACATGTTGAGTTCATTAAACTGTAAACACAAGTAATTCTATAGGTGTGATTTCTGAACTAAATCATACCGCTTCCAAACGACTGCTTTGAAGGACGAATTTTCCTCTTATGAAACAAACATTTTCTCCGTTTTTAAATCTCATATTTTCTTTTTTAAGCTTTCGAGGGTCACGTAATATATTACTCAGCGTTTTACTGGGTTGTGATACCATTTTTCAATAACACGTGATATACAATGGATGTTTTTAATAGCCCTAGGAAAGGAAAAACGGTATCACATCCCGGTAAAACGCTGAGGAATATATTACGCGACCCTTGGAAGCTAAAGAAAGAAAATGGGAGATTTAGAAACGGAGAAAATAGGGGAAACTATTCACCTTCATATAGCGGTTAAAATAGTTTTCCGTATTTTCTCCGTTTCTAAATCTCCCATTTTCTTTCTTAAGCTTTCGAGAGTTTTACTGGGTTGTGATACCATTTTTAAATTACACGTGATATACAATGGATGTTGTTAATAGCCTACGGAAAGGAAAAGTTGTATCACAACCCGGTAAAACACTTTAGGAATATTTTACGTGAATCTTGAAAGTTCACGAAAGAAAATAGGAGATTTAGAAACGTAGAAAATAGGGAAAACTATTGACTTTCATATAGCTTCCTTAGAAATTTTTTAGAAATACCTAAAATGGTAATGCCACTAAAATGTATGAAATCCTGGCATCAGTATGCTGTATGTTACAGTCAAAATATCTTCCTAAAACACATCATGTTTGTTGATTAATCTGATATTCCATTTCGACAGGATATGAAAATGATATAATAATGGCGAAAACATGTAACTATATCGTGGAAGAAAGACGCCATAAACAGGCTTCACGAGGATGGTTTCAGCTGTGAAAAAATGTGACCATGTATTAAATGGCAATGTTATACATTTGTTGAAGTCATTAGTGCGGGAAGGCTTATTACCATAGAATGTTTTCCTAGCTGCAAAATCGGCAGACGATATGAACCAATCGGGGTAATACAAATTAGAAAAAATGGTCCTGATAATGACAATTTCTTCATCTAAATAGGAAGGATGACATATTTTGTATGCTCTAAGGAAAAGGTTAGAAATTACTGATTTTTTAACAGTATTATCGTGAAACGAAAAATAATGTATATAGGCATTCGAGTGGGTTGGTTTCCTATACACGTCAAGTTTTAATTCATAGTGATCTTTATTAATGAGGACATCTAAGAAGGGTGATCTATTATCATATTCCCATTCATATTTAAATTTGATGGAGACATGCAGATTATTCAAATTATTAAAAAAGGTATCAAAATCATGGCCATTAGGCCATACAGAAAATGCATCGTCAATGTACTTTAAACCAATTGATGATTGCCAGGAAACTCAAAGAACATATTAACATAGGAGTTTATGCAATACCATGCAACGATTGCCATAAAGTTTATATAGGGAAAACGGGGAGAAATCTAGACAAGAGATTGTATGAACACAAAAGAGATATTAGAGTGGGCAGCGAAAGCAGTGGAATATTTTGCCATGTTAGAGACAAGAATCATACGATCGATTTCAATGAAAGTAAAATGGTATTTAAATCGGCTAACTATGTTAAGAGAAGAATCGTAGAATCGAGCTTGATATAGTCAGTTCCTAATTTAAATCTATCGGAAGGTCAATTTTCTTTTAATCCTGTAATAAGAAAGCAAATAAATAAAATAGTAAAATGTCAGCCCTTCAATATGTTTAGGCCTAACCCCCCCCCTATTAGCCACAAGTAGGGGATTAGGGATAAAAAAGGGGATATTTCACGACCTGTTATGCTTGTATGCATTTTTTTCCTTTATTTTCTATACAGTGTCAGTTGAAAAGGGTGTGAGATACACCGAAACTGTTCTGAATTAAATTGTCCTTGGAGAATGTGGTTTAATTCCTCATCTTTTCTTGCGATATTGCATTAATTTTCATCATATATATATATATATATCATATATTGTAGACCCTTACAAAGAAATCATTTATCAATGTTAATTTGGCGAGCATTTTTATGGGTGTGATTAAGTAGAGGAAAACATTATATTTCTGTTCTCTCTGTCTGACCGATCCTCTGTGTGCGATCAGCGGTCATTTGTCTCAGTTTCTAAGATGAATGTTCTTTGTGCAATTTGTTCCTTTTTCTCACAAACAAGCACCTGATTCTGTTAATTCTTCTTTATAACAACTTGTTCTTCTTTAAAATTTTGTTCGCTATTCCCATGGATATATTGTTCTTCTAGGCGATGTTGTTCCCTGTTCTAGCGAACATCTTTTTCTTTGGGAAGATTTGGTTTCAATCTTCTCAAGATCTTGTTCTTTGGGGCAATTTTGCTTACTTATCTTATGAAACACATCTGAAAGATTTTGTTCACTGTTTTCACGAAGAACTGGACAATTGTGTTTACTGTTCTTAAGGACAAATTTCTCAGGCCTGCTTTTCTCTTCCCTTGTTTTTCTCTCTCACTCTCCTTCTCTTTCACTCTCTCTCTCTTTTTCTCTCTCCTTTTCTTTCTCTTTCTCTCTTTTATATTTCGCCTTTCATCTCGTTACTTTCCTTTTTCTCTTCATTCATCTCTTTTTACGAATAATAATGATAATAAAGATAAGATAATAATATGCAAATCCCGAATGAGGAAAGAATAAGAGATATACAGGGTAGTTGGTGTGAATTTGACGATTTTTAATGTCTCCTTTTGTTATTGACAGGTTGATGTAGCAGTTAACATTTGAAGAGCACACCAAGTAAAGTTTGCGTCGAGAAAAAGTTAGCGAAAATCAAGGACTGGAAGCTATCTGAATATTGGATGAGATTTACTTGCATCATTATGATTCGCGCCGGGTATCAAAATACCGACATTGCCAACAACTGCTATTTCTCAGTCTGGTGCCCAATACAGGGGAACACTGAAAAGGCAATAAGGCGTGACATGGGTAGATGCAACGGAAACTACGACGTCAATTTGGACAAATATAAAACCTATTTTGATATCAGGTCGGAAGACAGGAAATTTAAGCCCGGTGATGAGGTACTTCTGCTCGTTCCCACCGTGAGTAATAAATTACTGAGCCAATGGAAAGTTCCGGACTCGGTCGGCGAGGTACGAGGACCGGTAGATTGCCTCATTGGTACCCCAGCAGGCGGTAAATTCTACCACGTTAACTTATTAAAGAAATACCACCGACGCGCCCATGGAGATACATTCGTAGCACTGGACGAAAAATCAGCGCTTGAAGAGGATTACCCTGCGGAGTCCCTTAATGTCATACAGACAGTGTGAATTCAACCTGATGCCGATTACCCACTTCCTTTCCTACCAGGCGAGTCTTTTGAACCCTCTGACCTGGATATCGACGCGCGGCTGACACCACATCAAAAGAGTCAGCTACAACAATTATTATGTCAGTTCGACGACGTTATTTTGGAGAAGCTTGGATGCGCTACTAGATTCGAGCATGACATTAAATTGACAACCTTAGAACCTGTCCGTTCAAAACCCTATCCCATGCCGATTCATTTACGCCGAGCTTTTAAGACCAAAGTAGATGATTTAATTAGTTTAGACATAATAGAATCTTCCACCTCTAGTTATTGCTATCCAATCGTCATGGTCAAGAAACCTGATAGCTCTTATCGGAAGTGCATCGACTTCAGGAAGTTAAATTCGGTAACTGTGTTCGACGCTGAGCCCATCCCGTTGGTAAATCAAAACCCTTACCTTTTTGAAGACGCTAAGTTCATCTCAGAACTTGATTTGTGCAAGGCATATTACCAAATTCCTCTCCGGCCCGATGTGAAAGCATATACTGCCTTTGCTACTGAGAAAGGTTTAATGCAATTTAAGCGCCTCCCTTTTGGCCTCGTGACCGCTTGCAGTAACTATAACCGTCTCATGAGAAGGTTGTTAGGTGGACTTCCGAATGTCTCCTTTTACTTTGATAAC
The DNA here is from genome assembly GCA_963969495.1 of Ceratothoa steindachneri. Taxonomy (NCBI): domain Eukaryota; kingdom Metazoa; phylum Arthropoda; class Malacostraca; order Isopoda; family Cymothoidae; genus Ceratothoa; species Ceratothoa steindachneri. The sequence goes on along the minus strand of OZ018321.1, from coordinate 139,973,700 downwards.
GTCTACGTCGCTACTCGTGAATAGAGTCAGCATGTAACCACCCTACTGGCTCTCTTCGAGCGATTGCGCGAAAATAACCTCACCATTGGCCCCAGCAAATGACATTATGCCCACGAAACCATAAAATATTTGGGTTTTAAAATAGGACAAAGCCAGCTAGGTCCACCGGAGGACAAGATTAAGTCAATCGCTGACATGCCTCTCCCGAATACTAAGAAACAATTAAGATCATTCCTAGGATCAGCTTCTTACTATCGGCGATTTGTCTTGAATTTCGCTGCAATCTCGGCGCCACTCAGCACCCCCTTAAAAAAGAATTCCCTTGATCGTCTACGTTGGAATGATGTCGCTATTTTTCATTTTAACCAGCTCAAGAGTAAGCTCATTTCCGCCCCTATTTTAAAGTTGCCCAACCCGGAAAAATCCTTTGGGATTAGGACCGACGCGAGCAACGAAGACATTGGGGGTGTACTCCTTCAATATGAGGATGACGGAACGAGTCATCCAGTTGCATACGCAAGTCGACAGCTATTTCGACCCAGGTATGTGAGAGTATGCAGGTGAGGGGATAGAAAGGGTGTGTGGATAGACAGCGGAAAGTAGACCAGTGGTGAAAAGAGAAAGAAGTGTGATAGGGTGCAAAGTGATGCTAGAGCCTGGTGATCAGGCCTATCGCTTTAAAATTTTTGCTTTGTAGTTCCGTTGTTGTTTATCATTATATATGTATATATATATATATATATATATATATATATATATATATATATATATATATATATATATATATATATATATATATATATATATATATATATATATATATATATATATATATATATATATATATAATTTGGCGTTCAAGTAATTTGTCTTCAAATTAGCAAATGTATTTGGTTATGCTGTGCGCGTTTGCTGTTGTTTTGGTAGTTCATTAATTATTACATACTATGTTTGTTTAGTGTCTTTGTTTTTTCGTAAATTTGTAATGTGTGTAGTTTGTGTAGTTTGTTTCTTCTTGAATTTTGAATGGTGTGTTTCATTCTTCTTTGGTAGTTTTTTCTTCTTCGGTAGGTTTGTCTCAATCGGTGTGTTTTGACATTATCGGGGAATTTTTGTCAAAATCGGTTAGGTTTCTCAATTTGGTTAATTTGTCTTGTTTTGTTTTGGGGGCAAAAACATCTCATCTTGCGTAGAACGGCACTTGTGCTCCGCCAGCTAAAATCCAAGCGGAGCTTGGAAATCTGGCGCGACTTACAGCTCTTCTATTCTGGTCAATCATTTATACGATTTCCTCGTCCAATTCTCGATTGACCTTTTCCAGCATATTCCTCGTCCGTTCTTCAATGGCCAGCTATTACCCCGCGAAAAAAGATAGGCCACTATAGAGAAGGAAGCTCTAGCTATTATTTGGGTTATTGACAAATTTAAAATGTATTTGATTGGAAAAGAATTTCTTATAGGAACTGACCATCGCCCGCTGGCCTATATTCCGAATGTACGACACTCCAACGGCCGAATTATGCACTAGAGTCTACTTTTGCAAGAGTATCAATTCAAAGTAAATTACATAAAAGGTCCCGATAATCAGGTCGCTAACGCACTCAGTAGGAATGCTTTACCGAATAGTGGAGATTATTTTATAATTCGTAGGATTAGGATTTCCATGTATGTATGTATATAACGTCTTGTACGACTTAATTGGATTCTCATGTAATATAATTAGTTTAATTGAATGTGAATGTCAAAATTTCGTGGCTCAATGTCTTTTTTTTTTAAGGGTCGTACATTTGTACCCATTAATCTACGCAGGAATTCTTTTGTCCCATATGTATTTTTGGGGGGGTATTAACCTTTTTATAAACGCTCTAAATTAGCAGTTTTTGCAATTTTTATTTCATGTCATTAATTACGCCATGCATGAATTTTATATTATTTATATTATTCTCTTTTATGGATAAGATTGTATTAAGAGTTAGTTTCCCTTATAGTCAAATGATCGACATAATCATAGGTATTGATGTAATGGTAGCTGGGTGCATGGAAGGACGGTCGATGCAAGAAAGTGAGTTCTCCAAAACGGAGCTCTATGGTTGTCCCTTCTCCGAAAGGTAGGGATGTGATAGAATGGCCTGAGGCTGCCAGGCCTCGCTTCTATCACATGCCAAAACTCATGCTTCCAACGTGCATTTTAATCCCCGGTCTTTAAATATTTTCCGTGTGTTGTTTTGTTAGATTAATTAATAAAATTATATTTTATTAATGTTTGCAATATTATTTATCCTTGGGCTTCGTTCCACTTCTTAATTATATTAAAGATAAATAAGCTCTCTCCAGGCATATTTATTACGTAGAGTCATTCTCAGCCATCTGATCAACCCGCACTCGAATATAGAACAATCCCCACAAAGAATAGATATATATAGTATATCGTCGGGAGCCTATTCTACGACATTGTCCAACCCTTATATGTGTTTGCGCTTAATTTATTATTAATTTTCTTTCTGCACGCATGTATGTCTGTGTGTTTTATATCTTATTAGTAGTATATGTATGTATGTATGTATGTATATACGTACTTGTTCTCTCGTTTTTCTATTATATCCTCTTTTCTGTGTCTCCGTATATTTTGCCGTTAGTGGATAGCACAGAGAAACAGCAACAAGAAACATCAAGGGATCTAAAATATAAAGTTATTGTTTCGAATTAACTTTTGGTGGGGCTCTCTGAAACGGGCGACTGAATCTTGATCTTCTCTTCCCATGTTGCTATAAGAAGCGGGCAGTATCATTCTGTGCTATCCACTAACCGCATCATCTGTCACTAAGTATATGTGTTTGTAGTTGTATATCTAAATGGAGTAAGTAGATGAATGTTTTATTCTTGCACATTTATTCATATTCATACCTGATGATGCGTTTATACTATACATGCATACACGCACATACACGAATAATCATACATAAAGTCGTAACCACTCATTTAGAAGCAAAAAAGTTTATGATACACCCCTTAAGTGCGTACCCAAAAGGTAAGAAATAGCCCGAGGTTATATACCATAGTCGAACTAATCGTTAAATAACTCACCGGCGGGTTTCGGGCGATCAAAAAAAACAGCATCATGCTTGGTGCCAAGCTGCAGTATAACGAATTTTGCCTTCCTAGAGATGACGAGAAAGGGTCCATTAATTATAAATGGGTTGCAATGATGAACGAGTTGAGTCGCTACAGAGAAAAACATGGAACAAATTAACATATTTTTTTAAACGAAAGGTTTCTGATCTGCAGGTACTCTTGGGAAGGGCGGCCTAATATCAGCCATTACACGTACCAAATTATATGCGTATGGAGCAGTATCAAGATAGAAAAGTGGAGTTTGGTCAGTAGAAGAAAAGTATTGACAAAGAAAACGGAGCTCGGTACCGTAGACAAGTTCCACTGCAGAGAAGACCAGATCCGCTTTTAAGGATGAACAAATATCTATAAGATCAAAGGCAGCTTGTCCACCCAAGTGATGTTTGGATGTGTGGATCGTGAGATTGCTTTGATCGTCCAGTGTAGAAATTTAACAGCCAAGCTTGATTCTTGAAAGAGAAAGATAGAATAAGAGGGGGAGGAGTTTGAAAGAGAGGGTGGAGGGTAATGGTAAGAATAAGGAAGCAAGTGGTAGTCAGATATGTATGTACCTGGGTGCCCGATGAACGGGCCATCTCCATTTGCCCATTTATTATTTTTTTTTTATTTTTTGTTATTTGTTAATGTTATCCCATTGCGGGATCTTTTAATTATTTTGTATTTGTTATTGTCATTCTAATTTGTCCCATTTTGGGATCTATTTTTTAATATTATTGTTTCGCAATTTTTTCTTTCCTTTTAGTTGTACTTTGGTACAGGTTCCGTTATTCTGGCGCTGGGGAGGTATCTTTTGTATACACCTTCCTCTGCCTCTCCATAGGGAGAATAGTCTCTAGTCTTGCCCAGATATCTCGACCTTTTTTATAGAGGTATGTGTTTAGTGGTTCAAGACCTGTTTCTTCACAGATGCTTCTCGAAGTCCGATGCTCATACCACTTAGCGTTAGTAATAAACCGGAGGCTTCGATTTTGCACTCTCTGAAGTCTTGTCATATTTTTCCTTGATGCCGCGTTGAGCGGAATATTAATTTACATCAGTTTCTATCTAGCTAGACTGGTGTAGAACTTTTTTTTATTGGTTGTGCTGAGGTTTGTGAATCGGAGGAGTTTGTCGAGTTCAGTTTTGGCGTATCCAATCCTGGAGCTGATGTGTCTGTTCATGCCAGTACTGGCAAGTTTGTAGCCGAGGACTGACAAGCGCGGTGAGTAGTCAATTTCGGAGTTTTCTAGATTGAGAGAGACGAAACGACCTCTTCCTATTGCGGTTGCTGAGAATTTTGATTCCTTGGTCTGTATTTTCCAGCGTTTCTCGAACCTGGAGATTCTTTCAGCTTCTGTTGTCGTGGCTCTGTCCATTATCCTCACAGAATTTGTTCTCCGAACCATAACTTGTGTAATATCGTCTGCATATTGGATGTTAAGAGTTCTCCCATCAGTTAGTTTGTGGACGTCTCTCGTAAAGATGGTGTAGAGAGTGGGGCTGAGGCATCTTTCCTGAGGGACGCCAGACAGGAGCTCGAAGGCTTCCTTTGTATACTTGTCTAAGTCAATGACAGCTTGCCTGTTGGTCAAGTAGCTGCAGAGGATATTTTCGAATTGGGAGGGTGACTCTTAGTCTCGAGATTTTGTACTTCAGGCCGTCGATCCAAACTTGGTCGAAGGCCTTCTTTACGCCTCTGCAAACGTCGTCGATCCAGAACCCCCTGGCCGGACCTGCCGCTGTGTGTTGAAGCATGTTTCTGTGCTTCGGTCTCTTCTGAATCTGCGCTGTTGCTCGTTCCACAGAGAGTGCTCTGACAGGTGTTTTGATAATCTGTTGTTAATAATTTTCTCCAAAACCTTCCTAACGGTCTCCAGCAATGAGATAGGTCTGAAATTCATGACCTAGTTCCCTGACTTCCCAGGCTTTGGGGTGAAAATCATTTTCGAGGTTTTCAGGCCATTTGGGAAATATCCCATTGCTAAGGACGAATTGACTAGGTTCGACAGCCTGATCCGAAATCTTTCGGTTGCCTCCTTCAGGTGCCTGATGGTGATTTGGCTGAGGTCTGGTGCTTTAGGCTTAAATGAAGCGATTGCTTCCAACAATTCTGCACGGGTGATGGGGTTTCCCTCTTGAGAGTTGTCATGTAGACGGTGGAGATACGAGGTTCCATAAGGGCCAAACCTGCCCTCCCTCATCTCCATGTACTCTAGAACCTGATCCTCGAAGCCTAGGTCAAAGTTTTCCTCCTCTTCATCGGAGATTTTGAAAACGTTTATCCAGACTGCACGGAACAGCCTCTCCTTCTCTCTGGGAGTGGTCGCCGTGGTACCTTCGTGTGAAATTGCAGTTGGGCCATGGGAATGGAAGTTTCCCTTTAGTCTGTTGACTGTTTCTTAGAAAGATTTGGGATTCCTGTCAGTGTCTCCATTTTCAATTAGATGGTTCCACGTCTCCCTCAGTTCGTGCGCCAGCGTGGTCTTCAGTTGTCCCCTGAGGTGTTGAACGAGTCGCAAATCCATGGGCTTGGTGTAGCCCATGTCGAGGATGCGGCTGTAGACATCGGCGAAGCGCTTTTGGAGCACCACTCTCTCTTGTGTAGGGGTTGTTGACAGTCTGATTTCGTGAGAGATGGCAGGATAGCTATCGCGTCTTCGTTTGAAATGCAGGCATTAATAGCAGTAAGCTCATCGTCGAGGTCTATCTCGGATGCACAGTACAGGTCAGGGAGGTCCAATGGAAACGCCCTCCTGTATGCTTCCCAGTTGGTCTTCGAGAAATCTTTCCATGGATCAACAGGAACTGGAATAGGAGCAGCTGCTATGGGGATTAACATGGGAATATGATCGCTAGGTGTCAGCGGTCCTGGACTGACGAGCTAGTGGAAGGGAGAGCCGGGATTCGCGGGAACTACATCATGCTTGGTGGCCGACCCTGGATACAAGAATGTAGAGAAGTCCGGCCCGATGAACTCAGCGATATCCCTTCCTAGCAAGAGGTCAAGTTTCTTGCCTCTTGCGTTTGTCCTTGCATAACCCGCTGCCTAGTTCCTGGCGTTTAGGTCCCCAGCGAACAACACTAGGTGTTCTTTCCTGAAAAGAGCATACATATCGTGGTAGGGCAAGTATGAACGGCGTGGAGGTTGGTAGCCCGCGCCGAATTCGATGTCACCCAGAGAGCACCTCAGTATGATCGATAGAAAAGATTCGTCAATTGGATTCCCTGGTGTGAACTTCAGATCTTTCTTGACCGTTATTATAGTTCCGTCGAACCTCTCTCCTGTGACGTTCCTTTGGAGAACGTTGTATCCGAAGATTTTTTGCTTTTCGTCGCTTTGTGGATGGTATCTTGTGTTATGAAGGCGAAAAAAATCAAGCACTAACATTAAGGCATCTTCTAGTGGGACTAAAATTGATTACCTCGATCAGTGATGTTTTTAGATGAGACACCAAAACGAGTAACTCATTCTGAGACGAAAGCTCGATCGACGGTAGAGGCTCAGATGTTTGGATTAACGACGTGGGGTTGAAAAACTGATCCCAAAAGGCTCAGTTTAACACGGACGCGAAATTGGGCAAAAGATTTGTTTAAATATGTTCATTAAGCAATAATTTTGTAACTAGCTAAAATCTTAGGCTTAATTAACGGGCAAGCCACGTTAAAAGCATAAAGGGAAGAAGTTAAGTTTTATGGACACATAATGCGAATAATGCTTAGAGATGAAAAAATAAACACCAAAGTACACTTGTGAAATAGACGAAAACGACAGAAAACGGGACACGAGGAAAAAAAAATTCCAATATGGTTGTCCGCGCTGAATTTTGAGAGAACAAATACGATTTTGATTCTGTTAAATATTTAATATTTAACAAACCGATCTGAGTAGCAATTTTAACAGGGTAATTATTGAAATTTTAGTAAATTGTCTAAGGGTAGGAACTGAAGTAGTAAGATTATACGAATTGAAGGAATGTAGTGACTGTAATATTAGGAAATGTAATAGTGCGATCACGTAAATGGTATATACAAATATGGAGATCTGTAATTAGAAAAAAACTAACAAACAATATTTTTAGAAACTACAATGCATTTTAAACAACCTTGTTTGAACACACGACCTTGTTTGAGCACAAATTGAGGCAAAACGCTAAAATTAAGAGCATGGGAATGTTGCACTCTGATTGGTTTGTGTTATAACGTGACGTGACGTCGTAACTGTTGTTCGATTTCGTATATGAAATAATTACAGATTTTTTTAAAGAAGATTATGAAATTATACAATGAAAAGATAATATGAAATTAATATATATATATATATATATATATATATATATATATATATATATATATATATATATATATATATATATATATATATATATACATATATATATATATATATATATATCCAAAGTAGTAGAGTGACGTGCATGTAAATGCAGATCAGAAACCACAGTATTAGGATCGATTTAAGTGTGAAACCAGGTTTCGATTGAGACAACCTTCATCTTGAATCACTGGCAAACCAAACTAATGAATACAGAGAGATACTTAGCTTAAAGACACACAAATTTACAAGTCTGAATGTAATTAAAGGGAGGTGGAGGGTGCGGTATAGAGCAGTGGTATTTTTGAACAGAAGAAGGGCGAATCTTCTGCTTAACAAGGGATTAGTGTTGAATTGCGTATCGGAAGGATTAAACTTTGGAATTTCTCTATAAGAACTGATTCTAGTAGGTGCCTATCTATATAGTTGTTTGAATTATAAATTATTTTTGCATTATCAATTGAACTGAATGGTTTGCATTTGACATGTGTAAGAACAGGCTAAATGATAGGCTTCTAATTAACAACATTCACCCCACTATTACATTTAAAGTAGAATGGGGACAAAACAACTCATTGCCATTTATTCCTGTCAAAATATATAAAGTAAATAACAAAGCATATTGTTCTGTTTACCGGAAACCAACCAACTCTAATACCTTTATTCACTATTTATCTTGCCACGACGAATCATATCAAAGGTCTGTAGTTTCTTCATTTTTCGTGAGAGCATATCACATATGTTATCTTTGTTTCCTGCAGGATGAAATTAACACGATCATTCAAACATGCATTGATCTTTAGTATCCCCTTTGGTTCATAGAAAAATGTCATTATCAAGGCAGAACCAACTTTTACTCACCAGCTATTCCTAAGGAAAAAGTATGTAATAAACATTATACATTTACATACTCGCCCTAATCAATTAAATTAAAATGCTGGGAGGGGCCAACAAGATCAATGTTGTCTTTCAATATGAAAAAGACGATTCTAAATAATCTGTCTAAAATATATCCACCGATAAAGAAGGGAGAGTCTATTATATTTCATGCAAAGTTTGCGATCAAATATACATTGGCGAAACCTATTATCTAGTGTCTTCCTACATATGTCAAATGAAAACTACTCAATTGAGATTAATAATGCAAAAATAATTTATAATTCAAACAACTATATACATAAGCACCTAATAGAATCAGCTATTATAAAGGAAATTCAAAACTTTAATACTTTCGATGGGCAATTCAACGCTAATCCTTTGTTAAGCAGAAGAATCGTCCTTCCTCTGCTCAAAAATGCCACTGCTCTATACCTCCCTCCCCTATTACATACCAACTTGTAAATGTCTGTGTCCTTAGGCTAAGGATCTTTCTGTATTCATTGATTTACCAGCGATTGAAGATGACGGATGTCTCTGTCGAAACCTGGTTTCGCAAATAAATGGATTGCTTACACTGTGGTTTATTTTCTGCATATATTTTGTGGTTTACTATTATCTTCTCACTGATATATATCACGCTAATGTGATTTCTTCGAATCTAATATATATATATATATATATATATATATATATATATATATATATATATATATATATATATAAAGAAGTACAGTAACGTAAATGTAAATGCAGGAAAGAGAACACAGTGATAGGATCAATTAACAGATTCTCCAAGATAATGAAAGAACATAAATGCGATATGCGCCGTGGAAGCCTTTCATCTAGCTTGTTCCTCCAAATGTCAAATGAAAACCATTCATTTGACATTAATAATGCAAAAATAAGTTATAATTCTCACAATTATATGCATAGGCGTCTAATTGAACCAGACCTTATAAACTAAATTCCAAACTTTAATACTTCGATGGCCAATTCGACACTAATCCCTCGATAAGTAAGAAATTTATACTTCCTTCAGTCAAAAATGCCGCTGCTTCCACATACCGCCCCCCTCTAATCACATTCCGACTTATAAATTTGTGTGTTCTTACGTTAGGCATCTCTCTTGTATTTCATTAGTATTCCAGCGATTGACCATATATATATATATATATATACTCGTATTAGATCATAGATAACGAATACTTGATTGGTAGAACAGCAAATTCTGGAGTCACTGATTCCATAGTCGGGCGACAGTCAGCGCGGGTGTTTGCCGCTATGCCCGCCAGGCTGAGACGCTGCCGCCATCTTGGAAAGTTTTTAAATCATAAGTTAATTGTATTTATTTGCCGTTGTAGGCCTGTTTGCTCTAGTACTTGTAAGTAGTGAAGATGTGGACTCCTACTATTTAAGTGAATAAGTTATAATGTATGATAAATATGGGAAGCCAGCATATGATACATAAATGTTGCTTGGGAATGGACGTTATAATGATCTAGAAATTGCAAACTTAGCCTTAAGCCTCACAATACACGCTTAAATTTCTAAAATAACTTAAAATTTATAGCAATAATTACGTAAATAATACACTAATTTAAATTAATAGAGCATTTACGCTACAATAAACTTAACTATTATCGAATAATTTTATTATTCATAGTATTCTATACATTTATAAACAAAAGAGGACTATTAGGCTTAGCAAGATTGCGATAGTCTAAAATAGTCAGAAATGACGTCCTTGAACACTTTTTTTTATACGGAAATAGCTCCTCCATTCGGCAAAAATATTCTCAAATATATATTTTTTATTTTGATTTCGTTAACCTTGTATCGGCGCAGATATATCGGTATCGGTCGATATATCGGTTATCGGCTAATTTGTATATCGGTGCAACCCTAATCTATGGTATTGTTTATCCATAGATAACTGTTTATCATAATTCATATTAAAAGCTGCAATCGGACGTGTTCTCCGCGAGCTTTCTATTCAGTGACATTTTTTCATTCGTGATTTTTCGGTGTAATATATTTAAGTTTGGGAAGATAGTTAACTTTGAGTATTAGACATAATACTAAAGAAATTTTTAATTATATTTTGAAAAGTTTCTCAGTAAGGCTGTTGCTTTGGATGATGTGAGTATGCCTTTTGATGTAATCAGTATGTATGTAGTTTGTGATTTTTGTGGAGTTGAAAGAAGAGCAAATGTATCTAAATGTCCAGTTTGATATGTGACTAGTGCAAATGTGGCTTTAGTAGAGGAGGTGAGTCGGTTACGAAATAAGTCAAGAGTTTAAGTGAGTTGGTGAATGAAGTAAGAAGGGACGCAAGTGTACGCATGAAGAATGTGGCTGGGACCAGGAGGGTAGAAGACACGCCTAGAGTAGGGACTGGAGAGAAAGAAGTGACTGATGTGAGTGAAGATGAATAGGGTGAATGTGGATAGAATAGATAGGTTAGGACAGGTTAGGACAGGTTAGGTATGTGAGTAAGAGGGACATGGGACCTGTTAGGTTGACTAACAAATTCGATGCCCTGAGAGAGGAAGAGGTTGAAAGTGATTTGTCTGAGGTGGTTGTGGCAGAAAGTGAAATAAGTGTTAGTCTGAATGAGAACAGGAGGTAGGATAATGCTAGGCCTAGGGGGACTAGGAAAATGACTGAGGTGCTTGTAATGGGTGACTCTCAGATTAGATATTTAGATAGGAAGTTGAGTGCAAGCAAATGGAAGGGAGTGAGAGTTTATTTGCCGGGTGCTGGTGTAAATGATGTGTCTGAGAGGTATGCTAGTCTGGTGTCTTGGTGTGAGAGGGATGCAGTTGTGATTACGCATGTGGAAGTAAATGATGTAAAGAAGGTGAGTTCATGTGAGTTACGAGAGAGGTACAAAAGGTTAGTTGAAAGGATGAGTAAAAGTAGAGTGAAAGGCGTTGTTTCAGGTGTGCTTCCGAGATTGGATGTGGGGATTGAATGGTTGCCTCGTTGAGGAGTCGGGATTAGTATTTGTAGATGTTTGGAATGGGTTTTATGGGAATAAGGTATTGTATGGACTCCGTCTAAGCAGCGCTGGGGTTGACGTGTTGTGGCATGAGTTAGATAATATCGTTGGGTCTTTAAAGGGCAGGAAACTAGTTACTGATAGTGGTCAGGGAAATATAAGAGTACATGGTGGGGCAGAGAAAGGAAAGAGATGCAGAAGAGATAGAGTGGAAGGTATACATTCTAAAAGAGATGCTTCAGGGACAGGAGGGCTGAGTTGTCTTTATATCAATGCTCGTAGTCTTAAAAATAAGAAAGATGAGTTATTTAGTTATATTGTTGATGAATATATGGATATAATATGTGTAATAGAATCATGGGTTAATGAAAATAAATTTAATGATAATGTGAGTGAATTTGAACTACAGGGTTATGATACTCGTATGTTCATACATTAGTCAAAGGAGAGATAGGACGGGTGGTGGGTTGATTATATATCAGAAATAGCATTTCTTCAAATTTAAATAATTATATAAAGCAAGAAGAAGTTGAGTCACTGTGGATAGATATTAGGGTCAGTAAAAATAGGATGATAAACTTGGGAGCCTTTTACAGACCACCTGGACAGGGAACTAAGGAAATAATGTGAAGTAGATACAGTTATTCTTGGTGACTTTATTTTAAATTCTGTGGACTGGTAAAATATGATTTTATGGATTATGTTACTGAGGCCGGGTGCTTGGTTCTGATCAAGTAGCGGCCCTCGGAGACGCTCTGGCGGAAGCTTACCACGGAGTCATTCTGCTTGTTAATGGCCACATCGACCGTGAGGGCCTTTACACCTTCACCAAATCTCTTGCTGCCCTCCTACTTGACGGCCTGAAGCATGTTAGCCACTGAGATCTTTTTCTTCTTCCCGAGCGCTATTGTTTTGAGCTTCGGACCACTTTCAAGGGCCTTTCTCAGAGCTAAATGGTGGACAAACTTAAGATCTGCCTAAATGAGGTCAATCTTTTTATTTTTCTCCGTTCTTGAGTTTCTCCACGACTCTTTGGCCGCGATGTCAGACTTATTGTCCTCCGCACGTAGGAGAGCAGAGATGTCGATTTTTTGTACTACAATCTCAACTCCCCCTGAACACAATGGGAAAGACTTTCTAATGATACGTGCTAGTAATGCAGAGCTTTAAGTTTGTTCGACGGAACTTCTCCTATCACATATACCTTTTAACTCCTTTTCTTCCTCCTTCGTGATACCAACCCCCTCTCTGTCGCTATCTCTCTCCGTCGTTCTCTTTCTCTCAAACAACATTTTCTTTCTTTCTTTCTCTCTCTCTCTCTCTCTCTCTCTCTCTCTCTATATATATATATATATATATATATATATATATATATATATATATATATATATATATATATAAAGAATATGAAGATGCATGTGATAGTTCCGGACGTTTCGGTCATTAATTACGACCATCACCAGCGAATGAGTATCTAATAGGAATACAAGGAATTTGAGCGTATTACCATGATATAAAATTATAAAACCAGGGCAAAAGCTGGAAACAAAAATAAAAGGGAATTTATTGGTAAAGCTAGTTACCAGGGGTACAAAGTTTATCCAAAGATTGTGTATTTGGGAGAGGTGTTTTAGTGTACTTTACTTAAGAGATGAACTAAAGAAAAATATACTAGACTTGGTGCCCGATAATCTGAAAAAAAGTGGTAGTGATCGCAGAAGTTGTGTTTTCTAAAAAGAAAAATTAACTTTGCTCTAGTTTATATACCTCCAGCTCAAATTGAAAGTAAAGACGGGCGCTTATTTGAGAACCTTTCATCTAATGTCTCAAAAATATAAACTAAAGTTAATTCTTTAGTTAAGAAACACGAACAATGCGATTACTACCTTACTTCTCAAATTATCGGTGATCAATTATAGCATATTTACTTTTAATTCATCTCCTACTTAAACTACAACACAAACATTACTCACAAATATACGGTCGTTGTGACAAAATTTGGATACGTCTATTTTAATTTCCCTGAAAAAGTCCCCTTTTAACTGGTTCTCGCCAATGCTATTTGATTACTAGTATAGAGTAGTCCTTTCTACAAATAAGATAGAGATAGAGAAATAGAGAGAGAACGAAACGAGTGAGACAGAGAGAGAGAAGAAGGAAGAAAGAGAATCATGAAGAGAATAATAATGAGAGAGAGAAAGAGAGAATGAGACAGATAGATATTGAGGGATAGAGAGAGTGAGGAAGAGAAAAATTCCTGAATAAAATTGAGCAATCTTTCCCCTCATTTATCTGCGTTCAGTTATTTCTACAGAAAACTACAACACCAACGTCCCTCTCAAGTGCATGTTCTTTGTTTCTTTTAGCTTTTTCCAGGAAACACGCTGCGATTGCTATTGTTTCAGATTTCTCTGTAGGAATAATAAAAGACTGAGAGAGCTGGATAAAGAGAGTGATATATATATATATATATATATATATATATATATATATATATATATATATATATATATATATATATATATATGAATCCATTAAACCACATTGAAAGAGAAAACGGAATAATTTTTCCTTGCAGTAATATTTTTATTACGCTACGCTACGCGTAGTGTACTAACGGCATACTTTTAACTGTGATCAAAGCGGTGCTCGCTGCCTCGGTGTGCCTGGTTCGAATCGCATCCCTGCACGGATTTTTCGAAAAAAGGTATTAAAAATATTACTGCAAGGAAAAATTATTCCGTTTTCTCTTCCAATGTGGTTTAATGGATTCATTTTCATCATCCTCTCGTGCTACTTTGAGGGATATATATATATATATACAGTGGCGGCAACAAAAAAAGTGACATTGAATATTGGCAACAGAAATCGATACACAAAATCGCTTTCACTATTTTACTTGCCAACAATCCAATGAAAATGTGCGGAGCTTATGCCGCAAGTGGACGACTCTCCTGGGCTAAGACAACAGAACTGCGCTCTATTGGAACTCAGTGTCTCGTTTGAGCTCGTACAACGACGTTTTAGTATATGGCACTCCAGCGTGCTGATTATCTGCATTCGTGCCTCCATTTGACGTGCTATAACTTCTGTGCAAGTGGATACAATGGGGTGGAAAAAGCTTTCTATGACAGAGAAAAGCCGTGCCTTGACCCTATTAGAGCAGGAAAAGTCTTTTATTGATGTAGCAGCAGATTTAGTAACGTCAAAAATACGATTCATCGCCTAAAACGTGCAGCTGAGTTATTGCCACCAGGTACCATACCAAAGAGGAAGGAGGGCATTGGTGCAGCTAGGAAGACATCTCCAAGGACTGATAATATCCTAAGGCGTAAAGTGATGTCAGACCCTTCTGTAACCTCCGCTTCAATCAAGAAAAAACACCCAGACCTCCTCGAGAACGTTGCCCTCAGGACCATCAGTCATCGCTTACAGAAGGACTTAGGCCTACCGTCTCGCCGCGCTGCCAAGAAGCCACTTCTTACCAAGGCTATGAAGATGGAAAGGCTCAATTTTTGCAAGACCTATAAACATTGGACAGCTGCCCATTGGAAGAAGGTCATGTTCAGTGATGAGAGCACCTTTAGGCTGGTCAGAGGAGAGTCAAAGATCGTGCGTCGTCCCAGCACTGTGTCTCGGGATGACCCGAAATATACCGTGAAAACTGTGAAGCACCCTGATAGTGTGATGGTGTGGGGTGCCTTTAGTGGAAAAAAGGGCAGAGGAGGTCTGTACTTCCTTGCCAAGAATGTAGCCATGAGGGGGACTAACTATCTTGAAGTTTTGAGGCAGCACATGCTGCCATTTTGGGAAATTCATCAGTGTGAATTTTTCATGTATGATGGTGCCCCTGCTCACAGGTCCCAGTTAGTAAAAAGGTTCTTCAATGATAATAATATTAGTGCTTTGGAGTGGCCTGGTAATTTCCTGGACCTAAATCCTATTGAGAATGCTTGGAATCTGATGAAATCCAAAGTTCAAGAGACAGCACCCGGCAGCATCAAGGACCTGATAGAATCACTGAAGCAGATCTGGGTTACGATCGACCCCACCTACTTCGCAAACCTCACTGAATCAATGCCCAATCGACTCAGGATGGTCATCAAGTGCAAGGGCAACATGACCAAGTAATAACTTTCATGAAATATTCAGAATAAAATATGTAAGTTACATTTTTCTGTTTTATTTTCCCCGAATTGTCACATGTCACTTTTTTTGTTGCCGCCACTGTATATATATATATATATATATATATATATATATATATATATATATATATATATATATATGTGTGTGTGTGTGTGTGTGTGTGTGTGTGTAGAGAGAGAGAGAGAGAGAGAGAAAGAAAGGAAGGAGAAGGGGAAGATAGCAACATTATTTACTTTGATTCACTTTCACTTATTCCTTCTGGTTATCTCTCTCTTTAGTTGCCTCAGCACACGCGCGCTCATCATGGGTCTTGTTTACAAACAACCCATCTCCCTATTGATGGTCGTCTTTTTCCATCCACCTCCTCGCCTACAACAACAATCAAACTTCACCACACTAAAAACTTCGAAAATAAATCCCTTTGCCGTATTTCGCCCAGCAAAAGAAAATGAATAAAAATCCTCTCTCATAAATCCAATCATTTCTTTTTCTTTCTTCCCCATCACCTGGGATCTTTACCCCCAATCCTTCTACCTCCATTCACCCCGACTCCTTTATGCCACCTCCCCCTCCAATCCCCCTTCCTCCCAAGGAAAATGTAACCGAGAGAGCATGCAAAGGTTACTTACGCCTGCGTACAAAAATTTGGGCATATGACCGTTGGAAGCGTGGCAAAGGGTACAAAGCACAGAAAGGGTAAAGCACTGCCTCAAATGACCTAGCCCGCCTCTAACTCCCCCCTACTCTAACCCACTCTTACCCGTTTTACGTATGTATGCATACATCTACATTATGTGTATTTTTGAGAGACAGATTCTTTTCCCTATCACTTCATGGTGTTTATCTACGACTAATTTTAATGTTGCTTACATATGGTCATATGTATAGTAGAGATGTCGTTGACGGAGATGCTCTCGTTGAGTTCGCTTATTAGTTTTAAGAAACTAACTAACAATATCGAGGTGTCTCTAGGTCCGTGAAAACCTGAATTGCGGTGAAAGTTGCATGAAGTATGAATAAAATTGGGAGATAGGTTCCAATTCCAAAGCGTATATTATTATTAATATTGTAATTATCAAAGCAATTCCATCATAATAAAATGTAAATAAATATATATAATATTTTTTTAATCACTATGAATGAATGAGGATTAATGCAAATATGAAACCCAAATGTTTTGATTTGAAATGATTAATTGACGCATGAACTCAATGCCGAAAAGATATAATTAAAATCTTCGAGCAAATGGAGAAACCTTAGGAACCAACATTGGAATACTGAGTCGACAGCAGAGAAAAGAATAACAGCCAATAAAAATGGAGAGGAACAAGATACCAACCAATAAAAAATGAGTGGGTAGGTGTTGCCATGGCAGCGAAATATTGCTGGCCCCTTTATAAAAAGTTACTGAATAAGTGAACTCTTCAGGTTATTCTATGAACGGGACTTGTCCTTCACGAGGCCGTGTCTTGGCCAGAGGCACAAACGAACGAACTTAGGCGGATGTACCCTAGGCGATGGTCATTGTAAGAAAGGTGGTTTCTGTACCGTACATACTTGGACAGGTATGTGCCCCAGCATAACATATCTTTCTAGCTGACGCCGTGCATACCATTAAGCGTTCTTTGCAAGTATCGTGTTGGAACGAAAAGTCGAAAATTCTCTCTCTCTCTCTCTCTCTCTATATATATATATATATATATATATATATATATATATATATATATACACAGTCTTTTTATTTGTCTATCTATCTCTCTCGCTCGCTATTTATCTATCTCTGTCCCCCTGTCTGTTCATCTCTCTTTGTGTGGTATATTTTATAAAATTAGTTCAATTTTCTTATTTATTTTGGGCCAATAAATGCAGAGAATAACTTAGATAATTCTTTGAGACGATCGTCTGGCCCATTTTTTCCCAACTCTGGTACAATGTTAAGAGGGAGAACAGGCGAGCGTTTGTAAGATGGAAGCCCTAGTTAGGATCGTTCTAGGGAAATTCATCCTTCTCTCTCACTCAAAAACTCAAATTTTCTCTCTATCTTTTCTTTCACTCAATTTCTCACACGCCCTATAATCTACTGTCTCTACTCTCTACTATAGTCTCTCTCCACTCTTACTATCTCGCCTCTCCTCTACTATCTTCTCTTCTCTCTCTTCTCTCTTACATTTCCCATCCCCACCCTCTATTTAAATCTCTTTCTCTCTCTCTCTCTCTAAAACCTCCTCTTTCGCTCTCTCTCTCTTCTTTTTTATCTTTCCTCTTATCTTTTTATCTTTTCTCCTTTCGCTTTTCTCTTATCTCTTACCTCTTTTCTCCTTTTCTTTGTTCCTTTCTCTTTTTATTTTATATTTTCTTTATCTTTTCTCTTTTTTCTCTATTTTCATTTCTTTTTCTCTTTTCTCTCTCACTCTCTATATCTTCTCTATATTTTACCTCTACCTCTTTTCTCTCTCTCTCTCTCTCTCTCTCTCTCTCTCTCTCTCTCTCTCTCTCTCTTTCTCCGTCTCTATCTCTCTCTCCATCGTCATTTAGGAAGGTCGTTCGCTCACCGAGGATGGAGTGTGTAGCCAAATATTCTCACCCCCCTTCTCTCCTACCTTCCTCCACATACACACATGCCCCCCTCTGCCCCCCCCCCCCCGACCTTTTCGAGTGGCTCAGGTGCGCCTCGATCGAATTGGAGTGTGGTGGCTGGAGTCGGTTGAAGATGGTGGCAGGGCCGTCACTCTTACAAGAGGCTGACACCCATCTGTCGATATGGGGTCGCTTTTGATTTCCGGGGACCCGAATGAGTCTCGCTGTCGATTTTCGAGATGGGGAAGTTCCATTCTCCGGGGCTGGAATGGCCCAAATCCGGGTGGAAAGGGTCCAAATAGGGACTGAGGCAACAGGTGTCTTGCCGATAGCATTACCAGGATTGCTCGAGCCACAACGCCCGCGTTCGAAAGCGTCTGTTTGATACCGGCCTAGGTCCTGTTGCCGAGAATTTCATTTTCGTTCGTCTCGGAATTTATTTCTTCCTTTGTAAATAATAGAAAAATCTTCATCCACGTCTGATTTTAAGTCCTCTACCCGTAAAAAGCTTCTTATTGAACATAACAAGTCAATACTAACTTTCGCTTCTTAAAATCTTTACAGATTTAGCACAACATGCAATTATTAGTGCTCTACACTATAAAGTATGCAAATTAAACACACACAAGTATACTGGGATATACACGCTTATGTGAATATTAATTTAAATTATACAAATAAACAAATAACGAGTTATTCTTTAGGAATATGACATCTCTATTTATAATAATAATGAAAATAATAATAATATACATTTTTTGATCTTTTAAACACTAATCTATCATGTAATTGCATATATGATATCTTCTAGTGACTGCTTCAATTCACAGACATAAACTTTTCGAATTTTAGAATTGCGACCGTGATGTAATTTCAAATCCGCACATGATCTCTGATTGATCGTTTTACATATGAATTAGAATTAAGGAATTGAAATGGTAATGGATTGATAGATATGTGGATAGATATTTAGATATGGAAACTTTTAGATAGTTAAAATATTTGTGTCGTAGTGTGACCGTGAAGAGGGCACGGCAGAAAATTGGGATACAGATCCCAGTGCGAGGGTTAAATAGACAAAGTCGAGTGATGGTAGAAAACTAACTTTACTATATACAAACAAAATATTTAATAGCACAAGTAAATAAAAGACAATAGATAAAATGAGATCCGGGGTACCAAACGGGGGATGGGGGGAATACAAATGACTCGATGGGTACGAGAGTCCGAGAGAGGATGTACGGTGATTGCTCCCAGGAAAATGGAGGGGGAGAGCAAATGACGGGGAGACTCACGTAAAGCCTAATTGACTGGAGGCTTGGATACGACGAGTACGCGGGGCGCTGCAAGATTCAACTTGCAAGATTTCTTTTTCTTTAACCTCACTGAGAAATGAGCGAGGGAGTACTCCAGTCGTGAACGAAGTCGATACCCGAGTGATAGATGCCTGTCCGTGTCTATCGTCACGGGCGGGAATTATGGCCTTAAGTACGAACAATGCCGGGTACAAATAACGCGTCGCGTTCATAGCTGGAAGCCGTTGAGAGGCGAAGAAGGGTGTACAAGACTGTACGTGGCTGTATGGTACTGATTTCTCAAAGCTTTTCTCGAAGTATTTATACTGCCTCAGCCGAAGCGGGTTGCTAGGGGGCCCCCCAAATGGGGGCGGTGATCTCATTCGACTCGGCGCGCAGGGAGCTGGGATAGTCTCGATGGACGTAGATCTGTCGCTAATCAAACGATGAGACGGGAAGATAAAGAAAACCCAACCAGGGTCATCTGACCGTGCGAAATTTTCGCTGTTTCCTTGGGGTGGTCTGGGCGTGCATATAATTTTATGTCCTGTACCAACCAGTCTAGAATTTGAGCACCAGGAACAAAAGAAATGTGATAGCGATGTCTGGAGCAGAATGGACGATAATTTGATTTTCCGGACAAATGCAGTCGAAAATTTAGTGTTTGGGACCACCAAAATCGGAAATTTAATGGCTCGGACCAAGAAAAATCGAGAATTTGATATTCTGGACCAAATCAATATAGAATTTAAGGTCCTTGACCAAAACAATAAAGAAGTTAACGTGCCGGACAAAAAAAGTCGAGAATTGGAGGAACAGGAGAAAAATGGTCGATAAGTTAATGTCTCGGACCAAAGAGGTCGAGAATTTGAGGTCTCGGAACAAAACAAAACAATCAAGAATCTGAGGTCCCGGAGCAAAAGGGTCTCCAGTTGAGATTACAGACCAAAATTAGCCCAAATTTGATGTCTCGGACCAAACATTCAACAATTCAAGGTCTCGGAACAAATAGTCTAGAATTTGCGGTCCCGTACCAAAATGCTTGAGAATTTGCCGTCCTGGGCCAAAGAAGCCGAGAATTTGAGGTTCTGGACCAAACCAGGTGAAAATTTGAGGTACCAAACAAAAAGAGTCGAGAATTTGATGTACCAAACAAATAGAGTCGAGAATTTGAGATTACAGAACAAAACATGCGAGAATCTGAGATCCAGGACCAAAACTGTGGAGAATTTGATGTCCCGGACACAAACAATAGAGAATTTGAAGTCACGGGCTAAAACAACCAAGAATTTCATGTCTCGGACAAAAGGGTCAGCAATTTGAGATCTCATGCCAAAACAGGCTAAAATTTCATGTCCTAGACCAAATTAATCGAGAATTGGAGATCCGAACAAAAACAATCAGAATTTGATATCTCGGACCAAAACAGTTGAAAATATGGTTTTCCTAATCCAAAAATCCAAAACTTAAGATAGCGGTCCAAAACAGTCATACACTTGAGATCTTCGACTCTAAAAATATAGTCGATAATTTGAAATCGCAGACTAAAAGTTCGAGAATTTAGTGTCCCGCACCAAAACAGTACAAAATATGAGGTCACAGACGAAAATAAGGGAGTATTTTTAACTTCCGTACTAAAACAATCTCTAATTTGAATTCCCGGACCAAAACAGTCGAGGATTTGAAGTTTTGACCTAAACAAGAGAGAATTTCAGGTCACAGACAAAAACGGTCGAAATTTTGTTTTCCCGGTCAAAAAAAGCCGACAATTTGAGGCTCTGTATCGTAAGAGTAAAAAATTAACTACCGTCCTAAACAAATGCAAAATTTGAGGTGCAGGATCAAAAGAATTAAAAAATTGAGGTACCGGATCAAATGAGCCAAAATATTTGATATCCAGGACAAAATAAATTCGAACAAAACACTCAAAAATTAATGACTTGAACCAACACAGTCGATACTTTGATGGCCCGGACCAAATAAACGAGAAGGTTGGATCCTGGACCCAAACACTCGAGTATTTGAGTTAAATGAGCAACACGGTCGAGAGTTTAATGTTCTGGACCAAAACAATCGATAATTTGAGGTCCCAGAGCAAAGCAGTTGAGGATTTGAGGTAACAGACAAAAGCAGTAGAGAATTTGATGTCCCGAACAAAAAGCAAAGAAATTGAGATATCTGAATAAATCAGTCGAGAATTTAATATCGCACAACAAAACAGTCGAAAGTTTGAAGTCCAGGATCAAAACAGTCGAAAATTTGAGATCCCAGAACCAGACAGTTGAGGATTTGAAGTTCCCGACTAAAACAGTCGATAATTTGAAGTCCCAGACAAAACCAGTCGAGAATTTGAGATCCCTAACCAAAAGAGTCGAGAATCTGAATTCTCGGACCACATCAGTCAAGAACTTGAGGCTGTGCACAAAAGGAGTCGAGAGATTGAAGCCTCGGACAAAAACAATCGATGAAGTGAGCTTCAGGACCAAAACAGTCACAAATTTGAGGTTCCAGACAAAAATATTCAAGAAGTTCGTCTACTGAACAAATACGGTTGAGAATTTAAGATCCAGAGGGAAAACTGGCGAGAATTTGAGATCCAGTACGAAAAAGTTCAAGATTTGACGTCGCAGACCAAAACAGTGGAAAATTTGAAGTCACGGACCAAAACATTCGAAAATTTGAAGTGACGGACCATAATACTCGAGAATTTGAGGTCATAGACTAAAACAGTCGAAAATTTGATGGTACGTGCCGACAAGGGGGGAAATTTGAGTTTCAGGGCAAAAAGAGCCGATAATATGATGTCTCGGACCAAAACACATGAAACTTTGATCTCCCGTACTAAAAGATCGAGAATTGAGATACCGGACCAAAACAGTAGGATATTTGAGCTCCAGGACAAATACCGGCGAGAATTTGAACTCCCGGAAAAAAAGAGTCTAGAGTTTGATATCTAGTATCAAAAAGATCCAGAATTTGAGATCCCAACTAAATCAGTCTAAAATTTGATCTCCCAGAAAAAAATAGAGAATTTGAGGTCCCTGGCATATACCGTCGAGAATTTGAAGGACAAGAACAAAACAGTCTAGAATTTGATTTCCCATACCAAAACTAACAAAAAGTTTGAGGTACCAAACCAAAACAGTCGAGAATTTAATTAATGTTCCTAAGAACACTATTTAAAATTTGAGATCGCAGACCAAAACTGTCAAAAAATTGATATCGCGGAGCAAAATAATTGATTTGAGTTTTGGACTCAAACAATCAAGAATTTTAACTTCCAGTACAAAAGAGTTTTGAATTTGTGTTCCAGGACCAACACCGTAGATAATTTGTTCTCCTCTACCAAAATAATCGAGAGCTTGAGATTACGTAACAATTTAGTCCAAAAATCAGAGGTTTCGACTAATCATTCAAGAATTTGAGATTTTTTACTCAACAGTACAAAATCTGAGGGACCTGACCAAAGCAGTCAAGAATTTTAGGCTTAGACCAAATTACTCGAGAGTTTGACATCTTTAACCAAAACAGTCGAGAATTTCAGATCCCGGACTAAAACACTCGACAATTTGAAGTTTCAGACCAAAACAGTAAAGAATTTGAGGTATTGAACGAAAACAGTCGAGAATTTGAAGTCTTGGACCAAAACAGTCGAGAAATTGACATCCAAACAGTCGAGAATTTGAGGTTTCGATCCAAAACACTCGAGCATTTGAGATCTCGGACTAAAACTGTCGAGAATCTGAGGCGCCTGACCAAAGCAGTGCAGAATCTGAGGTCTTAGACCAAGCCACTCGAGAGTTTGAAGTCTTTAACCAGAACAGTCGAGAATTTGAGATCCTGGACCTAAACAGTCGAGAATTTCAGGTATTGGAACAAAACAGTCTAAAGTTTGTGGTATAGTACAAAAAAGTGCAGAATTTGTGATTTCGCACTTAAACAAAAAAAAAATTAAGATCCAGGACTAAACAGTAGAAAATTTGAGATCAATGACTAAACAGTAGAAAATTTGAGATCCCGAAGCAAAACAGTCGATAATTTCAGGTGTTGGACTAAGACAGTCAAGGTTTTGAGGTCTCTAGCCAATCCACTCAAAATTTTGAGATCCCGGAATAAAACAGTCGAGAATTTGAGTTGGACCAAAACTATGAGAGTTTGTGGTTTCTGGCCAAAATAATTAAGAATTTGAGATCCCAGCCCAAAGGGTCGAGAGTTTGAAGTCTAAGACAAAAACAGTGGAAAATTCGTGGTCTCCTCTCTCTACCCATTTTCTTAGTTGGTAGAAAGGCAATATGTGAAGGTTCGTGTCATCGAAAGAGCGCCATAGAGTAACTAATTTATTATTATGGATAAGAGAAAAGAGAGAAACACAAACCATTCTTTGCAGATCACCAAATCTGCTCTTTAGCCTAGATATGAACAGATTGAGTATGAGAAGAACAGCGTGATCGACCATATTAAATACGGCAATGGCAACAAGATCGCAATGACCCAAAGATCCACCCGGGGACTTAAATGATACATAAGTAATTATAGACGTTAAAGTACTATTTACCATTTCAGTTCTTAAACATATTGACTGAGATTCTTTTAACGATTTGAGAAGATAAATTAATTCATATACAAGTTATTTATTACAAGGAAAAGATTCTGATCACAGCGTTGAATCTTTTGTTAATAAGCTTAAAGGCGTTATTTTAAGTTGCCGCTCGTATTTACCTTGAATAGCAGCAACTCATATTTTATATTGTGCCATAAAGTATCCACAAACCATAAAACTACCTTCTCCGTGTTTCACGGTTGGAATGGTGTGCTTAAGATTATAGGCATCTAAACGTGACGAGCATCATTTTTGCAGAAAATTTCTATTTTAGTCTCATCTGATCATATAACACTATTTCAAATTCCCTTTCCTTTTCAAGATACTCTCTGGCAAACTTTAAACGATTCGTTACGTTTTTTATTAAGAATTGTAGTTTTGCGGGGAGTGAAAGAATGCAGATAATTACGATAGAGCCTTCTACTCACTTTAGTCCATGAAAATTCCAGATCGCTGCGAAGATCTTTCACAGTAATCATTGTATTATACTTTAGATTTCGAATCATGTAACGCCTAGACCGATCATTAATTTTGTGAGGATCACCAACTCTTTGAAAGTTGGAGGTGATTCCATACTCCCAATTCTTTCGAATTATAGAACCTAAAGTTGCATAAGGCACTTCAACTCGTTTAGAAATAGTCCTATACCTAGAATAATCCATCTGAATAAATTTTAATTATTTGGTGTTGTTTGTAGAAATTTCTCCAGTCTTAAATTTTACCTTTTCTTTCGGTTTATAAAAATATTATTGCATGTTATTAGGATGGTTGAGTACTTTTGTAACCTAGTAAATTTTGCCTAGTAGCAATTTTTGTTATATATGGATAATTTTTTCAGGTATTATATATATATATATATGTTTACTGAGTTCCTGTTAGTTTTATAACCAAGCGAAAGGACGAAATATTTCAGTATATTCAAAATTTAAGTTCGCCGGTTGAAGCCGGCGGGCTCGAAAATGACTGGCATCCTCTTAATGAGTGGCCCTGAGGTCTTCGTGGCTCCCCTATATTTCGTAGTATTATTATTCTTTTTAGTTAAGGAGGGCGAGGTATTCACCTATTTCCCTCCCCACCCCCTAAGTGAGATCCATGGCCTATTCTCAAAGTCCCCTCCCCCCCTAAAAGAGGAAGAAACTTTTTTTAATTCTTTTTTGAGAGGCGACGCACTTTCTCTGAATGGTCTTGTCTAGGAGATGGATAGGGTCCATGGAAGCCTCTCCCAAAGCCCTGATTCATTCCCGAGAAGGACTTGTCCTTCTGTGGATGAGCTGGCATAGTCTCATTACTTGGGCTCCCAATCACTTGGGGGAGGATCTCCGTAAGGAACCATGATTTGAGAAATTTGCTAGGGGTGGGGCCGCCAGGACCAGCACATCTCTTCCTTCGTTAAATGACCAGGGCACTAGCGCACAAAACAGCGCATATAACAACACACCGGCACCTAAGGGATCTGCCATTAAAAATAAGCTTAAGGGAAGTCACCAAAGTTACAAGCTCGATGCGGGATCATGCGAGATTTGTCCTACCACTCCTGCTCCTGTGAAGGGGCTCTGAGAAAGCTTAGCTGAGGCCCCTCCGCACTATAAAGAGATCCGTTTATGGGCCACTTCAGGAGGAAAGACGGTAAAGGAGAAGCCCTTTTACCGGGAAATATAGGAGATGGGTAACTCTCGCACCGCTATGAGAAATTGCGATGGGCTCATAGGCTAGGTAGAGGTTACGTCTCCACTTTAGAGAAGGCGCAGCTTGGGGGCGCCTTGCTTTCCCAGTTGAAGGTGGTGTAGAGGAAAACCTCTACTAAAAATAATTATGCTTTGGTCCTTCTTGCCTCCCCTCCCCTCCCAGGCACCAAGTTAGGATGAGGCCTCGTTCCAAAGCATCCTTATCTCCATTTTAATGAATAAACCAAAGACGAAAAAATAACCGCATTTCTAACTCATTGTAGCCTTCAACCAGAGAAGATGAAAAGATGGTGGCGTTGTATCTCGTATCCAGATGCTTCCGCCTTACCCATTAAAAATTTGCGGTCTTTTCAAGGGTTACCTCCCATTGCGTTAATGATGTGGTTTGCACACTAGACTAACCCCTCACCCCTCAACTAGAAATTACCCAGCAGACTGGTTTTTTTAAGCCAAAAAATTACACAACTGAGCAGCTAGATAGGCAGGCTGAATCAGGAAGGACATTCTTACTATAGGTAGTCCTCAGCTGGGCGCCCAGTATGGCCCCACCAGAACTGGCTCCTTTGTATGATGTGGGCAAGTGCCTCTAGTGTTTGTAGGGAAAGAGCGAAAGTATACCAAATTTTATTGTTTACTTTCACCCAATCGTGTTTATTTATTATTCTGTCTGTCTACCCTTTCCTTGTTTTATACCTCTTTGGACTGTCCTTTCTCGAAATGGCATCAGTGAATTTCTGGAGTAATGGAAAGATGTTTTGGGGCTTAATACTCCCATTTACCAAAAGAGACCACAAAGAAACTTTTTATTATCTTAGGAGCCCATCTGGCGATTGCCTACTTGTGCATAGGTCACCGTACTCATTACAGCCTACGACACTAGGCTATATTAAAAAACAAATAACAAGTAAATAACAAATAACAAGGATAAAAAGATCATACAATAAAAACAAAGCAAAAAGCTAACAAGAAGGAAGCGCGCTCCAGGGTCAGGGGTAGGCCAGCCTCCCTCTCAGCGCAGGAGCATGCGACCCACAAAAAAAACCAGTCAAATAACGATCACAAAGAGATACTAATCATTGAGTATAGTCCTTGAGATAGTTAGATAAAGGGAAGATGAAAGGAAAATCGAGCTGGATGATGTTGAACAAATAAACAAACATTCGTAGTTCCAACCCTCCGTTAGATCGACCGATGATTAACTAATGCCTGCTTGATCGAATGTAACCGTACCTCCTCACGTAAGATGCTCCTGTTACAGTTAGGTTGAGTCAATTGTCCCCTTGCGTAAAATGCTCCTGTTACAATATATTGAGTTGAGTCCATTGTCCCCTCGCATAAAATGCTCTTGTTACAATTGGGTTGAGTCCATTGTTCCCTCGCGTAAGATGCTCCTCTGACAATTGGGTTGAGTCCATTGTTCCCTCGCGTAAGATGATCTTGTTACAATTTGGGAGAGTCCATGGTTAAACTTGTGATAACCGCATTAGTTTAAATCGGGCGAATCTGAGACAGAACTTAAGTCACTCAGGTAAGAAAACTTACCACAGGTGTTTTTGTTTTATGCAGTGTATATAACTATATAATGTATGTGTTGCATGTTACTATATTACTGACTGTAGGGCGTAGGCTGTAAAAGCAAAGAACAAGTATAATTTTCCTTAAGAGGTGCTGTAAGACTGAAAAAAAGAAACAAAATGAACATGATTAAATTTAATTCACTTAACCCTGAACATTTTCATCAGAAAAAATTGTTACATTCCACAAAGGCAAGCTAAAGATAAAACTGTTTCTTATCAACTGATAACTGATTTTAATGAGAGCCTTAGGGCTGGATTTCACTCATAAGTTTGTCCATTCGTGGCTCAATCGTAGAAAGTGCTACTCAGATCGTGTTCAGGCTGCAACCGATTTCTGCCTTTTGTTTTGATGGTAGCTAGGGATACAAACCCTGATTCCCACAAATAGGTTGAAGCGAACGGCAACAACACTTTCTCAGCCCCCCCCTTTCAAAGACTGGTTTCTCCTTCTTCACAGCAGTCAAGGACATGTCTAGTGATTGTTCCTGAAAGTTGAAGCGGAAAGTTTCATCATGTTGTACCTCGATGAGCTTTTCTTGCAGATTTTGAATGGAGGATTCTTCCTCTGAAAGGTCTTTAACCTCGACATCGAAGAGTCTGCGCACCCATTTGTATTTGTCATGCAACTCTTCATCCAAAATATAATTCTTAAACTCAGCTTTTCAAGGTGCTCAATAATGCTACTTTGTACGTCCAGAAGTGAGACATTTTCTTCATCTTCTAGAAATAGGTTCAAAAGTGGAAAGGATGCAGTCTGTTTCCTCTCAATCTTTCCCTTTCACAACGTTAGCTTTGGCATACATGCTTCAAGGTATTTTGATACAGAGAGATGAGTTTGATCTTTTCATTGTAGATATATATTCATTAAGTTCAACTCTGAAAATATATCTGTCAGATATGCCAATTTAGGTAACCACCTTGGTTCTGAAAGCTTTGATGACAGTGTATGTTTCTTCTCGATCAAGAATATTTCAACCTCTGGGGGCAAGGGATGAAGCAAAAAAAAAAAGAAAGGAGAAGTGAACGAAGAAAGAGGAGGAGGAAAAGTAAAGAAAAAGAAAGGGAGCAAGGAAAAAACAGGGGAAGAAGAAGAAGAAGAAAAAGTAGGGCTATAGAGGAGAAAGACGAGGGGGCATGGAAAGATGGGAAGGAAGTCAAAACAAAGGGAAAGGAAGCGGAAGAGTAAAGATGACGAGACGGCAAGAAAAGGAACAGTGAAAAAGGCAACAAGACAAAGAAGGGGGAGGACCAAACCACTACGACACTCCGGGATACCAGCAATAAACATACATTATTACAATTTTATATATATATAAATACATGAGTAGATTTATGAAGCAAAGTTGCTTATAAATGTCTTGAGACATTTCCGATAAAATTATAATATCCAAGAAAACTTTTTGATGCATAATCAGCAGTATTATATTCTATAATTATGGCAACATAGAAATATAGCATATGCTGAAAAACATCTCATAATAGGGATTTCATATTATTTCATGTTGTGAGACTTGTGAGTGGTTAACGACCCCAGAAAAAATGCTTTGTTGCCCCATTGGGGGTCGCGACCGCGGGTTGGAAAATGGAGTTGTAGAGCGACACTTTAAATGAAAGAGATAAAACTGTAAATTTAAGAGAGAACACTGTAATAAAATAGAAAGCACTGTAAATTATAAAGAAACTATAAATCAAAGAGAAAACTGTATATTAAAAAGAAAAAACTGTATATGAAATATAAAATACAGTGAATAAAAATAAAACACTGTAAATAAAAGGAAAAGGTGGCAATCAAATAGGAAAATACTGAAAATCATATTGAAAACACTTTAAATTAAAGAAATCACACCCAACTCGGAGCAGCAGCGAAATCAAGACTTCAATTCGGGAGTGAAAGTGACACTACCAAACAACACCGAGTAGAGTGTTGGACCTCTAGCATGTTGGCAAAAATAAATAAACAGTAACGGAGGGGGAATAAAAGGGCTTTTTATAGTTCGATTTAGGCTTCACTCGGCGAACACAATTCATTAACAACAACAAAAATGTGATTTTCTTGAACAATAAACATAGAAAAATTAAATATAAAAGACTACATAGTGTCAGGCATAGATTACACAGGGGAACAATTTTAATCACATTTTCTGCCAATTTTAATTTGTTTTTTCATGTTGATTTCAAATATATAATCCATTTTTACTTACATGCTATAGTTATTCTGTAAATTCTATTTTCTCGTTTCCCCGAAAACTGCCCTCCGGACAGACAGAGAGGGTGCTTGTAGAAAGCAAATACTTCACAGTACATAGTAGTAAGATAAGTGTTATTGTGCAAAATATTGACATTATTGTTTCTTTTTTCAGGTCTCATGTTAGAGTGATGGCTTTGTCAAGAGGAAATTGCGTTAATGATCCAGGCACCTTCTGCTACATATGTGGCTGTTACATGCTACTTCGTCAAAGGCGCAATATATCAAGCTTTGGGATTCGCACTTATAAGGCCTATTTGGATGTTCCTCTTGGCAATCAAGATAAGAAGTGGGCCCCACATGCTGTTTGCCATAGTTGTGTGGAACATCTTCATGAGTGGACGAAAGGAAAGAGAAATGGTCTTCCTTTTGGGATCCCCATGGTGTGGGAGAGCCAAAGGATCATGTATCGGACTGTTATTTCTGTCTGGTGAATACTATAGGGATTGGCAAGAAAAATCGGCACAAGATCGACTACACCATCGACTACATTCTGAGTCTTTTCCAGTTCCGATTTTCAGTGGATATGCTTCCTCCGAGGATGAAAATGATGTACCTGATATAAACGTCCACGAAATGGATTCAGAGTCTACAGATTCATCATCAGATGCTGAACAGTCATTAGCTCCTCACTGTTTCAATCAAGAGGATTTGAATGACTTGATACGTGATTTGGCACTCTTCATGAAAGCTGAGAAACTTTTAGCCTACAGGTTGAGTAAAAGACATATGCTTGACAGGTCGGTACGGGTATCATATTACCGAACTAGGGAGAGTACATTTGTTAATTATTTCTCTGAGAATAAACAATTTGTATACTGCCACAATGTTCTTGGTCTGTTTACCGAGTTGGGGTTTTGCACATATATCCCTGCTGAGTAGAGACTGTTTTTGGATAGCTCCAAGCGTAGCCTCAAGTGTGTCGTTTTGCATAATGGCAATGACTTTGGTGCAGTTCATCTCGGTCACACAATTGGATCATATGTGTAGACCTTAAGATGGTCAACTTCCTCCTTGGCCAGCAGAAGGGATATACAAAGTTTCCATGCTATATCTGTATGTGGGACAGTCGAGCCCGTGACAAATACTGGTCCCCAAAAGATTGGCTAGTTCGGGAAACTTTGGAAGCAAGAATGCCAAACATTGTTAATGAGCCAATCGTATGTCGAGAGAAGATCGTTTTCCCTCCTCTTCATCTCAAACTGGGGTTGATGAAGCAGTATTTCAAGGCGTTGAGCACTGACAATGATTGTTTCCAGTACATAGTATCGGCGTTTCCTGCTTTGCCATACGAAAAAATAAAAGCAGGAGTATTTGATGGTCCCCAAATCCGAAGACTTCTGTGTGATTCTATATTCGTGAACACCATGAATGAAAAAGAGAAGGCAGCCTGGCTCTCATTTTCTACCGTTGTTCGTAACTTCTAGGAAAACAAAAAAGCGCATAACTACGAGGATCTGGTTACTAATATGCTTTTAGCATATCGTGATTTGGGATTCAACATGAGTGTGAAGCTGCATTTCCTAAATAGTCACCTCGACTGATTCTCAGAGAATATGAGAGCCGTGATCGACGAACAAGGGGAACGCTTTCATCAGGATTTGATGACGATGGAAGAGCGCTACCAAGGTCACTGGGATAGACACATGATGGCGGACTACTGCTGGACGATTACAAGAGATCAGCCAGAGAAGAATTACAAGAGAAAGAGTTACAAACGCAAATTTTTGCCTGATTGAAATTAAGAAGAGGTCCTCCAGCCTGATGTACAGTCATTAATAAATTATCATCTATTTGATTACAGTATTTGTAATCCTAATGTGTAATTCAAGTTTCTTCTCATATGCAATAAAATGTTTGTGCAAAAAAACCTGCTTTACTATAAATGTCGAAAGATTCGGGAATTAAAGGGGAAGGCATTTATTTTATTTACTAATGTGATAGCAACGCCAAGGGATTTATGGAGCCGATCGTTCAATTCATAGCAACTAGATGTTGACGATGAATTACGCAATTTTTTGTGAAGAAAGACTCTATACTGTCTTGTTAGTTCTAGAGCACCGTCCGTTGCACAAGCAATTATGTTGTTTATAGAGATTTATTTTTTATTTTTTTTATTTCTCATCTATAGTAAACATGGTTTTACCCTTCATGTTTGTTTCAAATTCCTTTGCAAACAGTAATTCTTGCACAATTTTCTTATCTACGGAATCTCCTACACACTAGGACAATCAACCAAAAGTGTCTTATTGTCCGGGAGACCAAGTAATCTTGAGAGGGAAGGTTCAGGGCAGCGCTCCGTCCGATGACGTTGCGCCTCGCGACTGAGTCCAATTTGGAGACGATAAAATGAAGATCCGATACCATTGAGATAGTGCGGGATAACTTCACGATGAAAGTCGAGTCACAATGAAAAACACCTTTCATTTTTTTTCTGCCGTCTCATCTCAACTTATTTGCCATTCTTGACCTGATCCTGCCGTGTAGTCAGAGTGAGGTAGGCCAAAATGCTAGTGCGGTTGCACACACTGTGCAGAAAACCTGGCTTCGTTATCAGAAATCCCGTTCCTTTCATGTCCAGGACTCTCAAATTCGACATCCGCCCGACTTGCAGCACGTGCCATCACGGATACTGCACACGAAGGGATACGGAGATTATAATATGCCTCAAGGGCACTAAATGCGTTCTGCAAATCGCTATGAATTACAAATCAGTCTTTAAACCAGTCACGGCGCAGAATCTCCAGTACCTAGTAGTATAGTACAACCAGCCGTAAAGACAGATACAACACATAAAAGAGACCTTTCGGCTTCAAACAGGAGGAGATACCTAACCTCGTGCTTGGATCCAACCGTGTACAGTGGCGCGGTTAGAGTAATACGATATCCGCTCAAAGAAATAGGAACTCCCAGTGCTGTAGAAACTGTAGGAGTAGATGCATGTCATACAAACTTTCAAAGGTGGTATTATACATGGTGGTGTCTTAGCTAAAACTATCGGTGCCACCAACACGAAAGTTCGCTCAAACTATCGAACGAGTTTCCAAGTCATAAACCCAAAAGGCTTAGGGCAACGATAGACAAACCGTGGCGCATTGAATCATTTTATGTGGCACGAACCACATTGATTGGTGAAAGGTTTTGAGGGTAAAATCCTAAAATACCAGTTAAAGAGATAAATACTAAACTACGTCACAATTCGGTGGCAGGCCCTAGCGCTTGTTTTCATTGTGAAGTAGGCTTACTCTTATTTTAGTTCGGAGTCGGAGGTAGAGCGCACAAAAGCTTGAAAAATGTGTTTGTCGTAAAATAAGTAATCCTTTGATACTAACCTGCATATGACTGTGCAAGAAAGCTGTTACCTAACAGCTGTATGCAGGTGCAGAGTTGCCGGATTATGCAATTTTTCGCATTTATCTTGCAATTTCTGAAAACCAACGCTATTAAAATTTATAACTTTCGCAAGTAAGAATTTTAATGACTTTTTTCAAAATACACGATATATGTAAATAATGTGTTGAATTAAAAATGATGTGCTACTTTTTTTACTTTTTAAGGACAATAAACATTGTACTATGGAATAAGACACTCAAAGAAACCTCAAACGTGAGCAGTTTGAAGTGTTTTTTGAAATCGTATAATGAATGGGATCACATTGAACCAAAATAACATTTGATGTAAGTGAATCAGACTGGATAAGTACTCTAATGACCAGGTTTGGGAAGGTGCCCTAAGCTGGTAGATCTGTGCAAGTGGTGAAAACTACAATTACTAAATATACAAGACTACAAAATAATAACGAGCATCTACAGATACTGTCAAACACTTGAACGAAATAAGGTGAACTCGTGGTGGATTTTAGGAGGTTGGAAACTCGAAACTAAAATCACCACTTTCATGAAATTCAATGTTCGGCCCGAAAAGCAATTAACAAATATCCTAACACTAAATACCGTTAACATTATTATTTATATATCACCTAAAGTAAAAAGAATTGACAGCTTAATCATATTTTTCTAAATTACTGTGATTTTCTTATCTGTACCAGTAGCTAAATCGTTTTTATTTCCTTTAACTCGAGGAAATTTAGTACCATTTTAAAAAGAAACAAAAGACAGGAATACAATTCTTTGGTTGAATATATATAAAAATATGCGTAAAAGACTCTAGGTAATAATTAAAATTCAATAGCTTCAAAATATTTAATTTAAATCTAATAAATCGATAATTTAAAAGAGAATTTATATTTTTACACATAAAGGAAAAATATGGTGCCATTTGGCAACTATTCAACGGATGGTTCCCAGACTTCACCATGTCCGCTAATTAAATATCGAAACTTAGCCCTTTAATCAATTTAATCTTATAGAAAAGACGATCATATCCTGTCTTTGATTTATTTGTGTTAAAATTAGTATATTTTTAATTAAATACAAACCTCATACAATAAATTAAACCCCCCAAAACTTCTATTTGAATATATTAAACGCTCTAAGTATGAACCCATTTTATCGAAGAAACATTAAAAAACTCTCTTATTAATTGCTTATGTTTATTTAAATAACAATTGTAAGTTTCTATAATAATGTAAAAACATTGTAAAATAAATTAATGTAAGTAAAATGTACAAATTTAATAGGTGGAACTCATATCAAATGTAAAATGGTAAGTTTATATGTATTTGTTATTCTTGCCGTGTATGTGAACCGTTTACATAAAAGGGAAATAGGAAAGTGCCTTAGGAGGAAGTGATTAAGAACTATAGAGTGATTCATATATCGACTTCCCAAGTTCACTCCGATTAAAGAATACTGAATCTAGCTCCAAAGATTCACTAACCCTTATAAAATCTCTGATCACCTTTATCCAGCCTGCAATAAAAAAATACAGCCTTCAAAGAAGAAAGAAGATAACGCTACTCATTGAAGTCAGTGCCTCGCGTAAAAGATACTTCCTGAAGAATCGATCCGGTAGCCACTAAGCCGAACTAAGAAACCTATCTGACTACCCAAAAGTGGTACCAAAGCTCGGTGAAAAATTATCCTTGGTAACCAAACCACTCACAACAGGGCACCAACACTTTTAGCTCAGAAATTTCTGGCAGATTTGTGCAGTTGAAGGCCTGTTTACCTGTTATGATCGCGCTTGTTATACTCGTACTTTGTGGAAAATTCTGAAAAGAAAAACTTTCCTGAGGAATGGGAAAACTAATTTCTTTCCATTCCTAGTAGAAACAAGTTGTCTTATAATAGAAGACTATATTAGTCGGCATTTCATGCAGTAACTTGCATTACTGCAAGGATCAAAAGTGAAAGAAACTTAGGCACTCAAGAAGAAACAATTGAAAAGGTAGCAGAATGTGTTTTTAAGAAGTAGAAATGAAAGGCTATCAATAACTGAAACCTCTTAGGATTTTTTTGTGGGGTTGCTAAAACTTTAAAAGCATTTAATGAGGCTGAAGGAATGATTAAACCATGTCTTTAAATATTCGCAAGAAACTTTGGTGACACCAAAAATGTTAATAAGGTGGCTCAATTTTCTTTGTCAAAACAAACAACAACCAGACGTATGTAAGAACTCTATCATAATGAATCGGACCAATTCGAACATCTCATCAAAACTTGTACATTTTTCCCCTAGCTTTGAACGAATCATCTGACATTTGTGGGGCTGTTCAATTGTTTATTTTTATAAGAGGTATTGACAAAAATTATGTTTCTGAATAAATACTTTGATTTGAAGCACCGCATTGCACAACCAAAGGATCTGATATATTTGAAAAAGTAGACTTAAACAAACCCGTTAGGATTTCTTTTGAAGAGTAATACTCGTACATATGAAGACTTTGAATACTCCAATGGTTCACCGGTAAGTTTAATGCTATGTGATACCATTGGTTTAGGAGTATGTAAAATGCTCAATGACTTAAGTGGTTCATGTATAGTTTACATGTTGGTCTTATTGTTGTTGGGGTCCTTTGCACTTAAATGTTAACACTTTATTTATTCATAAAGAGTTAATGATAAAAAATTCCACGATGAAAGAACGTTGCCTTCAAGATTTTGATACTCAAGTTCGATAACTCACAACACAATGAGATCTTTTACCTGTCGGTGCATCGTATGTCGCCGAATTTCTCGTAAATCTATTTAGACGTTAATGTAGATATTTTCCACATAGTTCTCTATATTATTTAGTAAACCCTCTTACAGAATATATTCCACAATATCTTATAAACATGATTGTTTATAGATTACGTACCACACGACTCTGTGAAAAAGGATAGAGGATTTCCAATCACCCTCATTTAACCTGAAAAACTAACTAAACATTAAACCCCAAACAACCCTTGATATCCTATACCTTAGGAGCAGGAGGATGGATGATTTGAATGAATCCTTCTATCCCTCCACTGCTTTTATAGTTGCCAAGTTGGCTGCTTTGCCCTTTAAACTTTCATCTTCTTTTACTATTTATTCCTTTCTTTTCTCTTTAGTCTCTCATTCTTCTACTGTTCCACGTTTCATTTGTTCGTAGATAGACCGGAACTTGGAGAGAAAGATGGTATTAACCATTCTAAAATGTTTTCCTATTCTCTTTGGGACGACGGGCGATTTTCGTATACCATTTTACGAAATTGACCTGAATTTGGAAAGAGTGTGACTGAGATGTGTTACAGTGTGACTCATTATGTGCTACAGCTGTGCCAGAGATGTATTACACGTGTCACTGATATCATGTGTTAATCATTGTGGATGAAGGTATAAGATGTCAAGGGTTGTTTGGGTTGTAATGTTTAGTTTGTTTTTCAGGTTAAATGACGGAGATGTGTTCCAAAAATGAGTGATGATGTGATTCAAGTGTCACAGAAAATTGGTTACAAGTGTGACTGATGATGGGATACAAGTGTGACCGATGGTGTGTTGCAAGTGTAGCTTAGAGGTGTGTTATAAGTGTGTATGGGGATATGTGACAGCCTTGACTGAGATGCATCACGAAAGTGAATGATGACGTGTTACAAGGTGAGTGATGATGTGTTACAAGTGTGACTGATGATGTTCTACATGTGTGACCTATGTAAAGTTACAAATAGGACCTATGATGTGCTACAAGTGCGCATGGGGATATGTTACAAGTGAAACTGATGATGTGATATAAGTGTGACTGATGGTATGGTACAAGTGACTAAGGGTGGGCTGCGAGTATGAGGGATGATGTGCTGTACAAGTATGGATTGTGATGTGCTACAACTGTGAATAAGATGTGTCAAAAAGAGAATGACATTGTGTTACAAGTGTAACTGATTGTGATTATACGTGTGACTGATTGTGTTATACATGTGTGAATAATGATGAGATGCATGTACGAGTGTATTATATGTTGGATTGATAATGCAATACAAGTGTGACAAATAATGTTACTGGTGATATTCCAGGTGAAATAAATAAGGCTAGACTATAGATGCTACAAGAGTTCTAGTGTGAAACAAGTGTGAGAGACTACTGTTATAATTGTTTCATCTGGAAGAGATCATTTTTTAATTAATATAAGTGTGAATGATGATGATATAAGTGTCCCACTTGTAAATGGTGATGCCTATCGAGTGAAACTAATGATGTGGTACGAATAGTTGGTGAATAGTAAAGTTAATCTAGAGTGGGAATATTAAGAGAAAACCGATCACGGCAGCGATTGTTGCGGACACGTCCATGAAACGAAATTAATACCAGAAACGATTGTTGGGGACAAGTAAGTATTAAGGAAGTAATACTGGTAGCGAGTGTTGCCAAAAAGTGCGTACTAAGAAATTAATAATGGCAGCAATTGTGGGGGACAAATTCTTACTAAGGAACCAATATAATTAGCGATTGTTGCAGGCAAGTCAGAACTAAGGAACCAATAAGAGTAGCGAATAGTGCGGACAAGTCCTTACTAAGGAACTAATACCAGAAACAATTTTAGTGGACAAAATCCGTACTAGATATTAATACCAGCAGCAATTGTTGTGGACAAATCTGTACAAAGGAAACAATAACAGTACCGATTGTTGCGGACAAGTCCGAAAGTAAAGAAACAACACCAGCAGCGATTAATGCAGACTAGTGCTTACTAAGAATCTAAGTCCAGAAACAATTGTAGCTGACAAATACGTACTAGGCATTAATACCGGCAGCGATTGTTGCGCAAAATCTGAATGAAGGAAACAATTACAGTAGCGATTGTTGCAGACAAGTCCGAAACTAAAGAATCAACACCAGCAGTGATTTTTGCAAACTAGTGTTTACTAAGAAACTAATACCAGCAAAGACTTTTGCGGAGAAATCAGGAAAAAATAGCTATTACAGTCAGAGATTGGTGCTAACGAGTCTGTACTAAGAAACTAATAACGGTAGCGATTGTTTCGGATAATTCCGTACTAAAGAACTAATACCGGTAACTATTGATACGAACAAGTCCGTACTAAGGAAGGAATAGAAATAGCGATTGTTGCGAACTAGTCCATACTGAAGAACAATCCAAGCAGAGATTGATGTTACAAGTCCGTATGAAGAAACCAATACCATTCAGCGATTGATTATAGACTAGTGTATTCTAAGGAAGTACTCCCAACAGCGATTGTAGCGGGCAATTACGTACAAGGGAAACAATATTAGTAGCGATTGTTGCGGGCAACTCAGTGATAAGGAACCAATATCAGTAGCGATTAATGCTGACAAATTTGTACTAAAGAATCAATATCGGTAGTGAATGTTGCGGAAATGAGCGTACTAAGAAAGTATGGAGGCAGGGATTGTTGGAAAAAAACACCGTACAAAGGAAACAGCACCAGAGCGATTGTTGCAGACAAGTTCATACTAAAGAACCAATACCAGTAGCGATTGTTGAGGGCAAGTCCCTAAAAAAAACTAATACCAGTAGCGATTGTTCAGATAAGTCCGTATAAGGAACCAAGACCTGATGCGATTGTTGCGGGAAGTCCGTATTAAAGAACAAAAATACATGATTGTTGAGGAGAAGTCCGTAATAATGATCCAATACAAGCAACGATTATTGCGGACAAGTCCGTACTATTGAACTAATACCGAGTGTGAGTGTTGCGGACAGGTCTGTATAATTGAAGCAATACCAGGAAGTAATACCGGCAGAAATTGTTGCGCACTACTTCATACTAAGGAACCAATAGCAGCAGCGATGGTTGAGAAGAAGTCTGTACTAAGGAACTAATACCAGTGAGATTGCTTAGAGAAGTCCTTACTAAGAAAATAATACCGGCAGGAATTAATGCATAGACTAGTGTGTACCAAGAAACCATTCCTAGCAGCGATTGTTTCGGGAAGGCGTACTAACGAACCAACACCAGTAGCGATTGTTGGGACGATTCGTTTCTAAGAAACCTATACCGGCAGCTACTGTTGCGGATATGTCTTTACTATGGAACTAATAAAGTCATAATTGTGGCGGACAGTTCCGCACCGAGGAACTAATAGTAACAGACATATCTGAGAACAACTTCGCACTAAAAAACTAATACCAGTCGTGATTGTGTCGGACAAGGCGTACTAAAGAACTAAGGCCGATAGCGATTGTTGGGAAAGTCATTACTAAGAAACCTATACCAACAGCGATTGTTGGGAAAGTCATTACTAAGAAACCTATACCAGCAGCAATTGTTGTGGACATGTCTGTACTAAGGAACAAATTCTATTAGTTATTGTTGGCATATGCCTTTACGAAGAAACAATTACCGGCAGCAATTTTTGGAGACTAGTTGGTAGCAAGGAACCACTCCCCGCAGCGATTGTTGTGGGCAAGTCGGTAATAAGGAACCAATACAGCAAAGATTGTTACGAAGAAGTTCGAACTAAGGAACTATTACTGCAAGCGATTCTGGCGGACAAGTCCGTCCTAAGGAAGCAATTCCAGTAGCGGTTGTTGGGATAAGCTCTTACTAAGAAACCAATACCAACAGCGATTGCTGCAGAAGAGATTATACTAAGGATCTACTCCCAGCAGAGATTGTACCCCCAACTCCGTTGTTATAAGGAACGAAGTTGGGCAACGATTGTTGTGGAGAATTTTGTACTAAGGAACTATTCCTGGGAGCGATTGTTTCAGGCGAGTTCGTACCAATGAACCATAAGATTAGTGATTATTCTTACTGGTAAACCAATACTTGAAGTGATTTATCCGGACAAGTCTGTACTAAAGAACTAATACCGGTAGAGATTGTTGTGGAAAAGACTACAAATGAACTAATGCCTGTAGCAATTGTTCCGGACAATTCCAAACTAAGGAACTATAGAGGCAACGATTGATACCCACAAGTCGGTAATAATGAACAAATTTTCGCAACGATTCCAGTGGACAAGTCCGTACTGAGAAATTAATACCAGTAGCGTTTTTGCAGATAAGAGGGTACTAAGGAACGAATAACTGTACCGATTGTTGCTGAAAAGTTTGTAATAAGAAACCAATACCAGTAACGAATTTTGTGGACATAGCTGTATTAAGGAACTAATACCAGCAAAGCTTGTTGCGGACAAGTCCATATTAAAGAAAAAATACCAGTAACGATTGTTGGGACAAGTCCTTACTAAAAAACCTATACCGGCAGGGATTGATGAGGACAAGTCCTTACTAATGAGCCAATATCAATATCGAATCTTCCTGAAAAGTTCGTACTAAAGAACCAATAATGATAGCGATTTTTGGAGACTATTCCCTACTAAGAAAACTAATAGCGGCAGCGATTGTTTTGGGCAATTCCAGATTAAGGAACCAATACTAGCAGCAATTTTTGAAGACAGGTCCGTACTAAAAAGCAAATCCCTGTCGTGATTATGGCGGACAGGTCCGTACTAAGGAACTAAAACGACAGCAATATTTGCGGGCAACTCCGTAGTAAGGAAACAATACCAGCTGCAATTGTTGCGCACAAGTCAGAACTAAGGAACCAATACTACTAACGATTGTTGCAGACTAGTGTGTACTAAGGAACCACTTTCAGCGCCGATTGTTCCGGGCAAGTCAGTAAGAAGGAACCAATAACAGCAACGATTTTTGCGGGGAGGTCCGTACTAAGTAACTATAATTGACAGCGATGATCGCGGAGGAGTTCGTACTAAGGAACCAATATAAATAGCGATTGTTTCAGACAACCTCCTGAGGAACCAATACCAGCAGCGATTGTTGCGGGCAGGTCCATATTAAGAAACAATACCAGTTGCGGTTGATGCGGAGAAATCCGTAATAATGAACAAATATCTGGCGAACAGCGACTAAGAGTCAGGGGGTCAAGAGGAGCAAATTTATAAACTAAAGAAACTGACTTAGAAAAAAAGAAACCTCAAAAGTGCGAGTAAATAATCTAAAATAAGTTCCAAAAAAGGCATGTCCAGATACACTTGCCGAGTCGCTTCGTGTGACGCCTCCTCCTGCTTCCCGCGAAACTGGTGCCCCACGACGAACGGAACTAATACCGTCAGCGATTGTTGCGCACTAATCCGTGCCCAGGAACCAATACTAGCAGCAATTTTGCTGAAAAGACCATACTAAGGAACTAATTCCAGTAGTGATTGTTGCGGACAAGTCCCTGATAAGGAACTAATACCAGTGCCGATTGTTGCAGACATGTTTCTTATATAGAACCAATAGCAGTAGCAATTCTTGCGGACATGTATGTACTAAGGAACCAATACCAGTAGCTATTGTTGTGAACTAGTCAGTACTAAGGATCCAATACGAGTA
Organism: Ceratothoa steindachneri; assembly: GCA_963969495.1. NCBI lineage: Eukaryota > Metazoa > Arthropoda > Malacostraca > Isopoda > Cymothoidae > Ceratothoa > Ceratothoa steindachneri. The sequence goes on along the minus strand of OZ018321.1, from coordinate 139,932,503 downwards.
CCCTTTCTTGCGGACAAGATTGTAATAAGGAACCAATAAGAGTAACGATTGTTGCGGACATGTCCGTACTAAAGAACCAATACCAGTGGCGATTCTTGCGGACAAGTCCTTTATAATGAACCAATACCAGCAATGATTGTTGCAGACATGTCCGTACTAAGGAACCAATACCAGTAGTGATTGTTGCTTTTTCCATCTCTTCTAACAGGGTAGATGGCCGTCAATTGGTTTGCGTTGTGTGCCATCGGGTGACAAGATCCGGGATATAATACGACCTTCCTTGTTAGGCGTACAGAGGAGAGGAGCTTGCCACAATGGAGAAGGCACATTTTCTTACCCTCTTACTCTCACCCTCTTTCCATTCATTATTCACCTCCTTTCCCTAAAAATTATTTACTATTTTGTGTTTTTCAATTTTTCAAAAATTCTTTATATATTCTTCCTCGTTTACTTTACAACAAAACGAGTTGTTTAGTTTATAATAGAAAATAGTACATAGTTTACTTACTAATAAAAAGTGTTTTACTTCACAACCAAAAAGTGTGACATTCGCTAAACTGCTCAAGTATTTTAAGAAACACGATCGACCTGCAACTTCAGAAAACCTGACCGAATCTTACTAGTTTCCTTCAACCATTACTAAACCTAAGTATCATGAGGTCAAGTTGGCTATAATTTCATTACTGGAGAAAACGTCATCGAGACACTTCAGAACATTTTAAAGCTCATTAGACTCAAGCAAAACTTATCAAATCTCACTCAACAAACCTAAAACTCACTAAATTTCATAAAGATATACCAAACTTCACTAAATGTCTCCAAACTATACCAAGTCTCACTAAACCCCACTAAACCAAATCCAACTTTACTAAATCTAATTAAATGTAGCCCTATTTAATCAAATTTCACTAAAACTAGCCCTAGATGATCAAATTTCGCCAAATCCGGCTCTATTTAATTAAATTTCACTAAATCACATCGAACTATTCCAAACCACACCAAACACCTCTAAACCTTACGAAACCCTATTATGCCCTCCATACCATATGAAGCTAACCGAAATCATACCCAATCAAACTAAACATTACTAAAACCCACCCAATTTTAAGAAACCTCACTAAAGTGCGCCTAAGTGAATCAAACCTCCCTGAATCTTATCAACCTCAACTTAACCTTATTAAATCCCCAAACTCTACAAAACCTCGTGAAAATCAACAAACCCTATGAAACCTTCGCCACGTCTCACCAACCATAATTCAACCTTAACAAAAGCTAAGAATCCTCATCAAACCTCTCCCACCTATTCAAATGAATGTGAGAAGGAGCTGAGATCCATGGTTTTCGATGCAATTTTAAAGGTGAGAAATGAATCTAATCCAACGATAACTGCAATAAGATTAAGGATCGATGGTAGATGAAACGTTAAATAAAAAACAGAGAAATGGCCAACAGCGACTAAGAGTCAGGAGATCAGGAGGAGCAAATTTATAAAATAAGGAAACCGACTTAGAAAAAAAGAAACCTCAAAAGTGCGAGTAAATAATCTAAAAAAAGTTCCCAAAAAGGCATGTCCAGATACACTTGCCGAGTCGCTTCGTGTGACGCCTCCTCCCGCTTCCCGCGAAACTGGCGCCCCGCGACGAACGGGAGCGAACTCGCCCGCGGCACTGGGTCATCAGAGGCCAGCGGAGATCGGGTGTGAGAGGGCGTCTTCGGCCTCCACAGATAATCAAGGACGAAGGAATGAAATCCCGTTGCTCGATCGGAGCCAGGGCCAAAGGTGACGATTCGAGGAGGGAGGTGCTATGGAACATTCTACGACGGTCCAATGCCGAATGCAGATAGATAGACAAATGGATAGACAGATTTAATAAACCATATACGCCCACCATGTGGCTAACGGATAGATGATCGATCCCCCCTAGTTACTGGTGGTAAATAAACATGACTCTTAACAGGGTCACAAGCCCTGCTTGGTGTTGTACGTAGCACGATTATGACTAGTGCTATATGCCCCTATCATGCAAGGTAGCATGCAAGAAGTTGGGAAAGAGAACAAAAGCTAAGAAAGGGTTTGTAGCAAAATTGTGAAACGGTGGAAAGAGTGGTAATTTTACCACCTATTTATTCTGCCGTTAGAAACTTATCTCTGTGGACACGACCAGTTTAAAGGGAAATTCAAATCCCGGATCGTTACCTCATATTGCAGCCACCGTAATGTCGCCCCTGCATCATTGGTCCATCCGGTGCCTAACCTAAACCAATATGTCTTAACAACCCAACAAGTAAGCGGGATTTTACAAAGCGAGGCAGTAATCCAAGGGCAGAAGGTAGAAATATCGTCATCCATTTACTTATTTAAAAAAGAAATCAATGACTGCTTCCTATCCAGAGAATTTTTGAGAAGTTGGTAAAGAAAGTAAAGTTAAGACATGCGAAAATGAAAGGAAATTACAAATTAGGAGTAACCGAAGGAGGAGAGTACTTGGGGCTCTATAGATAGAAGCTCACGCAAACTTACCTACACTTGCCTTGTTGCACAAGGTAAGTTCACATGTGGGGCATCCAAAAATGAGGAGAGCTTGAAGGCTTCTTTAAATACTTGTGCTTCTTACATACACAATCACACAAACCTATAGATATTCGTATAGCACATGTAGGAAAAAGGGAAATATGATACAGTCGATACGATTCTGTGACTCAATCATTCACGAGTTGACAACTCGGACCCTCCATTTCGGGACACATCTTTCTGAGCGGCACTGTGCCAATTACACTAGTGCTCTGACCTAGATGCCAACCACTTCTCTTCCTTTACGCTCGCTCTTGGGGCCTACCTTGATGCTGCGTCTGTTAAAATAAAGACCTAAGAAAGCAAAGCATCCTTTTCGGCGCCTATCACTCCCTATTAGATATTTACATCATATACTCTCGATGGCATCATGTATTGTATAATGATAAAAACAACAAAAGAAAATGTTATAGCAATTGCCAATAAAAGTTAAATAATTATTAACGTAGAAATCAAAATATTGTAGCTAGTTGTTTAGTGTTACTACTCGTATCTAACCACCCAGTTGTTAGGGGCTAGTCCTTACTGGTTTTAAAAGGGATTTAGAGTAGGCAATATTCGGGTTGAATTTTAGTAGAGCTAACTAAATGCCTTCTGCAGAGATACTTTGAGACGAGTTGAGTCCCAAATTATTTCCTTAGTTGGTACGCAGTTGTAGGAAGTAAATGTCTTACAAGTTTGATAAAAAGAATGAATGATTTGAAAGTATGTGCAAGAGAAACTAAGTTTCCTGCAACTTAAATAATATTTGACGATAAATGAATCACTAGGACAGATATTAAATAACGCTCACCTGATTTCCGTAATGAGTTTGAATTAACCTAACGTTAATATACTGACACTATTAAATATCTGGACTTAAGAGGGGAAAAATTCATTGGGAAAGGTGATATGAGAGGCCCTAAAGAACATCTAGAAGGCGACGCTCATCCTTTTCTCTCTAGCTCAAAGAGGCTGCATGCCATACAAGAGTGCACTCCCGATGAATCACTTTTCTCTCTGGTTTTTGATATTGTATAAATGAATAAAATAGGCCCCGTACTCTCCCATCAACTGTGGGAGGCTAAAGATTAAGGGAACACCCCTGTTGACCCCACGGTCAAAAAAGTGCACCCCCCCTTCCTGCGAAGTAGCGGGCGGGAGTCATAAATGCGTCCCTAAATGCCACATCTGCATCAAACCTTTCCAATAGTCGAAGAATGTAGAAGAAAACGGGGCGCGGCGACCAATTTCGTCTTCCCCTTTCAAAAGTCATAAATGCCCACCACAGATCAAAGACTCGAGAGATTTATTTAGACACGATATAAATAGACAGACAAAGAGCGCAGGCAGACGACCGATGGGTAGATAAAAGAAAAATAGCAATATACGAAGATAAAAAAACACAGGCAGAATGGGTCGACTAACTTATTTGCACATATCACCAATGCGTATGTTGTGATGGTCCCCTTCATATCCCTAATCGCATCCTTAAACTATTCTAGTCTCGCGTGTCCTGTAACCATTTAGGTCAGCCCACAACTAAAAATCAACTAGAATCAATACCAATTACGTGGAGGATACTCAATGCGCCTTCTTCGTTCTCTCAAACAGTCAGCAACGTTTCATCTAGATACCTTCTGACATCAATAATAATTGTGGCAGCCGGGCCCTCCATATTGTTGAAAGCTAAGATCGTCGTTTACAAACCCGAAGGTATAATAATTTCTGCCCGCATCATGTCGATAGAGGCGTTACCAGTAACTGTTCTATTAAACAATTATGCCGCAACCAAACACCTGGCTGATGAACCACACTATATCCTGATTCACATAATCGTGTGGATTATCATGTGAGCAGTGCGTTCAGTTGTGTCGGTTTACTGTGTTATTCAGCTTAAAGATAGCTGTATCAGACCACAAAATTTTCGTACACACCTTCGACTTCCATTGATCGACGCCATTCTGCGATCATGGTCATTTTCCACTCGTAGTATGAGCTCACCACCTGGGTAAGGCGTTGAAATCCCACGCCTGTATACCGGCTCGGATCCCTAACGCGAGAACGGACACAAAAAAATCGGCGCCGTCAGGGAGCTGCCGCCTATCAGATGAGTCGAGTCTGAGCAATGCGGGCACACATCGCCGGTCACATACATCGCCAAACACAGGCAATTAGGCATTGCTATCTTCCCCACTTCCTTCCTTCGCGCACACAACACATCCTTCTTCCGTCCCGGAATTTGTCGAAAGGCGTTCCATATTCAGGTTCTTCCTTGTAACGGGATACGGCCTAGCTGAGTGGAAGACAGATTTCTGATTACAGCGAAGTTAAGCCGCACAGAGTATGGTTAGTCATCGGATGGCTTGTCGATTTGGGTCAACTTCACACCGGTGATTGTCATAGTAAGCACATAGATACATGTGGTTCGGATCCCACGCTGAACCTTATGTTTCCACTGAGATTTGAAAGGCCTTTTAAATGAGGGCAGGTTAGGTGTAAAACTCGAACGAAGAGCTTCCCTTGTCAGGGGATAAACACAGTACTATCGTTCTTTCTGTATACCACAACTCTAAGGGCGTAACCTTTCGTGGGACTTCGTCCACAATTAAAAAAGGATGGGTAAAACATTAAGTAAAATAACCAACTAACTTGATTTCATTAAGCCGATTTCCCGGGTGAGACGCCTATCGAGTTCCCGGTTCCATTGCCACTGGATTTTGGGCATATCTCAAATTTATACAGCCTTTTAGAACACTTTTTTGATTCTCCAGTGTCGAATTTTTACGCTACAAAAGTTCTTTTCCCGAACCGATTGAAGAAAGGGTCTAGAATTTGCATCGTGGATTCAGATATAGACCATATTGGAAGCAAGTCTTGCTAGCCTACGCTCTGCCATTAGTTGGGCTTTTACCAGATTTTGGATAAAACAAGGCCAAGATTAGTCGACGCATTCAGAAGATTATTCATCCTTCCGACGGACATTTTTAGCATTAGAGCATTTAATTATATTTTATATGCATACAATTTTCCGACAAAATTTTAATCGCTTAGCTTACTAATCTATTGTTCATGGACAATGAGGATAAAGTAAAGATAAGCAATCTCAGTGGTGACTAGTAAAGATAAGCCATCTGTAAATTAAGCTAGTAAAGTTAATCCATCTCGAAGATGTATCAGTAAAAATAAACCATCTATAAACTGCCTGAGTAAAAATTTAAATCTCAATTAGGAAAAAAAATACACGCAAATTTTTACTCAGTCAATTGATGGATCGCTTATCTTTGTTCGGCATCTTCGAGTTGGATCTTATTCACTAGCCTAACTTAATCTTCTAAAGTATGATTAATATTATAAGGTAACTAAAACAAAAAGAGGCATGAAACACAAACAACCACGGTTCACTTGACCAGTAGTATTGATAAGCCATCAGTAAATTTAACTAGTAAAAAAGCGCCATCTTTTTCTTTTTAAGATCTATCTTTACTTGATCAAACAATATATTGTTTTTTAATTGAAAAATATATGATACTTGAAATTGTACATATTCTCATTTGAGATACCTTGTACATGACACGCAGTCATGACAGACAAACTCACGTAAAGAAAGAAGATACAACCGCACGAGACGTGCCCACACACGCCTCTATACCAATCATTCATTCACACAAGCGGGTATATACAGCAATGAGGAACACCAATTCAAGGTGAGAGGACACTCGTCCTCATAGTTCGTCATTGCTCTCGTAAATGCCAAATAGTGCCAAAGAAGAGTACCATATAAGATAACCAAGGACAGAAGAGAGTACCAAACAAGGCTACCAAAGAAGCGTGCAAATAAGACTGGCAAAAAAGAGCACCAAATAAGGGTACCGAAAAATTGTGTCAAATAAGAGTACCAGAGAATAGTTTTAAAGAAGACTGGAACACAAAAGTACTAAATAAAAGTGCCACGGTAGATGCCAAAAAGATTATCAAAGAAAAGTATAGCAGAAGAAGGCAAAAGAAGAGGACCGAACAAGTGTGAGAAATAAGAGTGTCAAAGAAGAGTACCAAAGAAGAGTGCCGATAACTGTACCAGAAAAGAGCGGCAAAAACGATTACGAAGTAATAGTAACAAAGAAGACTATCAAATATGACTGCCAAAGAAGAGTACCAAAGAAAAGGGCCAAATAAGAGTGTTGAAGAAGAGTGTAAAATAACAGTGTCCAAAAAGATCGACAAAGAAAAGTGCCAAATAAGAGTACAGAAGAAAAGTGCCGAAGAAGAGTACCAAAGAAGTGTACCATAAAGGCGTGTCAAATAATAATGCCAAAGTAGAATGAGTGCCAAAGAAGACTAAAAGAATAATGCCAGAGAAAATTCCTAAAATAATTACGAAGAAAAAGTACCAAATAAGAGTACCAAGGAAGAGTGCCAAGGAAGAGTAACAAAGAGTAGTAAAGAAGTGCCGAAGAAGATTTCCGAAAAGGTATACCAAAGTAGACAACGAAAGAAAAGTGTCAAATGAGAGGGCAAAAGAAAATGACCAGAGAAGAGTAGGATAAATGAGTACCAAAGAAGAGTGCCACAGAATTGCACCAATTAAGAGCGCAAAATAAGAGTGCCAAAGAAAAGTGCAAAAGAAGAGTGCAAAATATGAGCGGACTAATGTAGCGGAGCGCCCAACTCTGCGAATTAAATACCGAGAAAGACCACATTGTAGTAATCCTATGAAAGGATATTAAATTTCTATTAAAGAAGAGAAACCGATTAAACAAAAAGATCACTTTCTCTAAGGGGAGCATGAAGGAAAGGGCAAAAAGGACATGGCAAAGGCGGACAAGATAAGAGATAGAGAGGACAAAGATTGATGAAGGTGATAACATGATGGAATAAGTTGTGGAGTTGATTCTTAACTGGCATAAAATAATCTCCAACGGCCCGGATGAAAACATGTAGCCCCATACCATGATAAAACCACCTCCATGCTTTACAGCTGGTACCAGACAATCAGGGTGAAAAGCCCCTCTGACTCTTTGTATCACAAAAGAGTACAAAAGGTTATATTTTAAAATAATTTTCTTCCAAGATGTATTTAAATTGAATTACATAAATGACGCGTGTACACACACTCTCTCTCTCTCTCTCTCTCTCTCTCTCTCTCTCTCTCTCTCTATATATATATATATATATATATATATATATATATATATATATATATATATATATATTTATCACTCACAAAATAGGACGTTAAAGCAGCAATATATGCAAGCCATGGCTTCTCCCTCCCCGCCTCCCATTCGGAGGGAGCTTGTGCATCGCTTCGCTCACTACCAGCCCTTCGGCCTCTTTGATCTTTCAAATCGATTGTGATTATCTCTAACTCCCTTACCATGTTCCCCCTTACCCTCACATCTCCCTCTTCCTCTACCCCTATCGCATCACATACTCCTCCTCCTACCCCACTCCCTCACCTATCCCAATTCATTCCCCCCTTCCTCTCCCCTATCTTCCCTAATCCCTTTACCCCTGCTCATCCCCCTCACTCCCCCTTTTTAACAGGGGGGTGGGCAGGGGGAGATGGAAGCTCATTCATAAACTAAGCTCTAACAAAAGAAAAAAATATTCCCGTTCTTAAAATATACACTTTGTCCTCTCTCTTTCCCCCTTGTCCACTATTTCCCCCTTAACGCCCTCACCCCATCCCCACTTTTCCAGTCTCTCTATCCCCCTCCATTCTCCCTTTCTCCCCCTCTCTAACACTCTACCCATAGGAGAGAAGAGGTTTTAAAGATATACGAGATATTAAGAGAGAGAGAGAGAGAGATGTAGGTTGTAGATATAGATGGAAATAGTGGGGAGAGGGGGCAAGGGAAAAGGGGGAGGTAGAGTGAGGGAGAGATAAGGGGAGATACATGAAGGGGAGAGGGGGGGAGTGCGGAGGAGAGGAGGGGTAGTGGGGGAGAGAAGGGGATAGAGAGGGAGAGAGGGAAGAAATAGGGAGGGAGAAAGGGGAGGGGAGATAAGAGGGAGAGGGAGATGGGGGAGAGGGAGGACAGGCTTGGGAGAAGAGGGAGAGAGGGATAAATGGAAGGTAAAGAGGAAGGAGGGGAGAGGGAGGGGGGTAAAGAATGCACTCAATATTCATACGTTTACTTGTCCACTTTAAAAAAAATTTAAATATTAAAAAAATCAAGTTCTAAAAATATATGGTTATGGATATATATATATATATATATATATATATATATATATATATATATATATATATATATATATATATATATATATATATATATATATATATATATATATATATATATATATATATATATATATATATATATATATTATACAGAAAGGTAGGGGCGCCCTTCACAAAATATGTATGAACCATTAGTAGAAAAACTATACGGCATTTTGAGAATCGGTACGAGCAAAATCCAACAGCAATATACATGGCTAGGAAAAATATTAAACGACTGGCAAGAAAGAAATAATATAAAAGAGATTATAGAATAGCAAAGCGAAAAAGAAAGAGAGCAGAAGAGGGAGATGAAAGAAGTAGTAAAAATAAAAAATTGAAATAAATAAAATAATAGAAAATGATAAAATAGATATACGATTTGAAATAATTCCATTTATTTTGATTTTTTTAATTAAGCGATCGAGATTAAACAGACCAGGTGAAATAGTCATGTGGAGAAAATTACTAATTAACGAAAATTCTACGATATTTATTTTTATAAATCTTCCGAATGATAAATGAAGTTGGCAGAATTCCAATTAATGGGATAATTATTATCTGAAATATGTAAAAAGCGACCATTGTTACGTTCTCCTCCTCTAATATTATATTTGTGTTGATTTAATCGGATTAATAAAGATTTTCCTCTTTGACTAAAGTAACCTGTATTTCAAATTGAGCATTTGACTGAATAAACTTCCCCTATCTTTTAATATGAGTATGACCATACATTTTGTATAAAGTAGATGCATATTTAAAAAACAACGTGAAAGAAAGGAAATGGCCCCGGAATATGGCAAAACAAGATAATTTTTTTATAGTTAAAGACAAGAGTTTTGTCTTTCCTGTAGAAAGTTTTATAGCAGAATATAACGAAGTGAGAAGGAATTTTGCGAAGGTACGAGTACCAACGATGGTGACCTAACTCAAGGATTTGTGAAAACTCCTTATAGAAAAATTCCAGACTTGACTGGCGTAATGCACGAAAAAACAGACCTTTGGATTTTATAACTATGGAAAGAATAAGAATTAGGTCATAAACAAATAATATCATCAATATTTAGATCAACAATAGATTACTTGAAACGAAGTTCAGGAGTTTTTCCAGTTCGCTCGTTTGTAGTTCTTCCTCTGCGTTACTGGTACTTGTATCGGTTTCTGATTGAAGATCGGTAGAGTTTCAACATGATTACTACATGTAAAGTTGACAGGCTACATAAGAATGTTGTATCGTGATGTAATTATTGCATAGTGCTACGTATGGTGTTGTTACAGCAATACTAGTGAGGCATGTTGGAAAGTCTTGGCCTATCCTCTTGGAGATATTTCTTTAGTTGTTTGTATTTTTTTCAACAATATTTTTGCTTCTACATTATCTGCTTTTGCTATAAATTTTAGTTCACTCGTATTTGTAATATTTTCTCTCCATTCTCTAATACCGTCGTTGGATTTGTGAATGGACATGTTTTTATATACACACCAGAATGTACTTAGGACAGTTTACCCGAGCCAAATAGGGTGTAAGCTGATATAAGAGAAGACAAACCTCATCATAACAAGCTCGAATGCGGTCTCTTAATTGCACTCAACAGTGCACACGCAAAAATGAGTGTCTCAACATTGGGCCACGAAGGGATCCATTCGAGAATAATAGCGGAAATAAGGACTAAGGAATATATTTATTAAAAAAAGTATAGAACTAACAGAAACATAGAATATCCTTCAAGGAGGTGAGGATGACGAATTTTTTAACACTAAAAAATACAGAAATCGAGTTTATTCCAGGATCTGTAATTATTGGAGTCTAATATGAATTTAGATTGGACGGCCATTACAAAAATTCGCCTATAAAGGAATCTATTTACACAGATTACACACGTGTGCGGAAAAAGGGGTACAAGGAATGCTATGTTATAGTCTTCTTTTTTCTGTACGACGGATAAGTACTGGGGATAGTACCTAATATACGAGTAATGTGATCACTATTGTATAGCATATCATAGTCTTTAGCTGGCTGTTCTTCAGTTTCTCTCTCTCGCTCTCTCTCTCTCTCTCTCTCTCTCTCTCTCTCTCTCTCTCTCTCTCTCTCTCTCCCTCTTTCTCTCTCTCCCTCCCTCTCTCTCTCTCCCTCTCTTTCTCACTCTCTCTCCTTCTCTTTCTTCCTTCCATATATTTTCATGTTACTTTCGTAGGGCTTTAATAATGCCATCTCGTTTCTTCTTACTTCAGAGAGGATACTCCTCAATAATATACGAGTATACTTTGAGGCTGAACTCTGTGGCCTCAATCTTTTCGGTGTTCGGCTCGTTCGTCTTTTGTTTTTCTTCCTTTTGGTTGTTCCCGTTGGATGTTTCTTTTTCTTGTTGGGGAATTTGCGCAATGGTTTTGGCAACACTTAAGTTTAGTATTTCTGAATTCATGAATCGCTGATTCATTTGGGACGCTGATGTGCGTTTTTTGCTTCCCTCTTCTCTTGAACTGTAGCTTTGGCGACGCCTGGGTTAGCCACGTTTAGTTTCTTTACGATTCTTCATTTTACTCTTTTCATTTCATTCAAAAATCTCTTTTCCTATAACCTGCAGAGGGAGTGCCATATGTAGACTGGTAAACCTGGTACCTGGAGGTACACCACGACATCCCGGGCTGAATGCAAAAAAGGAAGGCCCCGTCACTGGGTTGTAGAAGCTGGTGTGTGTGTTCCCCATTTCTCCTCTTGACACCCACTTTTATCTACGACTATCCCCTCTACTTTGTCCAATATTGGCAATTATGGCTTCGCTAGCAGCCTTCAAAATCCCCCAGAAATATCTATGTTGATCAAAGGACTCGTACCTTGTCTAGTTCGCAGCACAAGGTACGTAGAAGGATTCCACGCCCTCCCAAGAAAACTCAGTACCAATGTATGATAATAATAGGTGATTATACACGCTACTCCTCAGTGGATAAGCTTATCTATACTTCTCTTTATTAAAATACCCTTGGCTACCACTTTCCGAAATTTGCTCTTACTCTCCAAAGAGGTTCTGGCAGGTATGGGCACTTTCGTCCTCTCAGCATACCCTAGCCAAGTAGCAAAATATACCGCGAGGTCCATACCTGTTGTGAGGAGAGAAAGCTCGCCGGCTAGGGGAGGTATTAAATACAAAGTGTGGTGGGTCTCCGACTCTGTTCACCGCTTCCAGGGCACATATAAGTTCCAAAGGACCAGTGCTAAAACATTATTACAGGTTGGGAGGTCAAGGTTTATCTTAGCTCGAAACTGCAGGCCGTCTATGGGAAAATGATGACATTCTAGATGCTTCTGATCCTATATGGACTTTTCCCATGAACCTACCCAGGCATAGAGAAGTCAGTATGTGTCTTATATGCAAGCTTTTCCTTTTATACTGTTACTACGGCCACAACTGAAGAAAAAGTGGGCGACCGTTAACCCGTGGAAAGCAGCCTCCAAAAGCACTCGTACCCATAGGGAGGGGAGAAAACTCCTCTCCTCAGCTGGCTTCGGGAAACTTAAGCTATAAAATAGAGAATTCCCCTAAGCTTTCTCAGAGCTGCCTCAAGAGTACAAGCAGAGAGGTGGTTTACCTCTTTTCTGTCTACGGATGAGCGTCACTTCTTTCGTTAAAGTCGTTTCAGGTCGACTTTTCTTCTTAACTAGCGGCGTACCTCCTTTTCTTTACCAGGAGTCTCCCAAGACCTCCACTCAAAAAGATTTGCGGAGACAGCGCACCCGCGAGTCGAGCTCCAGATGGGCGGAAATGACCAGAGAAATCTGCTTAGAGATGTAAAAGGCGGTCCACTGGTCCCTGCCCTGACTTTCCTTATTCACAAGAATACGAACTTGGCCGGGGATCGGCATGTCTGTCCCCACTATATCCCGATGTAAGTCGGCATATCGACCTCGGCTATGAACATCATATTAGTAGGCCCTAGACGTTTTGATTCCTCGGTAGTGATCCTTACTACGTTGGGAGATTGCCAGATAGAGACCTTCCCCATGTAGATATCGATACGGAGGTGCTTCCCGCTCCAGATGGCATGCTCTTTTCTGAGGGCGAACTTTGACTCAGTGAGAGATATTCCCTTTGTCTAAGACCACACTTGTGCAAATTCATCCTAAGGCGGTACAAGCCCCACAGGACGCGTGAAAAGAGATACACCTCCCTCGAGTGAGATCCCTATAAAAACGAGGAAGAAGATTTAAGTAGAAGAAGAATAGAGCTTCCTCTCCTTACCAGAGGAGAAATGATACCCCGCCTATTCTGCGGGAGAGGAGGTCAAGAATGGCATCTCTGACCTTGGGCCCATTCAGGGTGGAGAGGCCAGGGCTAATAAATCTCCGTCCAAGAGTAAAAAGGGGAGCTTCGGGGGCGTCGGGGCCTCTAATCGAGGTGTTACTCAGGTGCCTACGAGCATGCCAGCTTCAAGAGGATTCTCGTCATTCGTTCAATTAGTGGAAGATGATGTCCAAATGACACACGTTCCATCAGCGACAGGATACATGTTAGAGAACCGAAGGTCCCAATTTCTCGGAAAAGACCCTTTTGTGGTATATGTGGCTAACCGCGCGCAAGCCGTTATGATAAGTGCCATCCTGATACTAAATATCTCTTGGGTACAGGTAGCATCACATTCTGCCACTAATTTGGTAAAAGGAGTAATTTAAGTGAGGGAAATCGTGGACTACTCCGTATAAAACTCTACAGAAGAGCTGGCTGACAAGAGAGCGTTCAATTTCGAACGTGTGATGAGGAAACAGAGAGACTCGAGACCCACCCACAACACTCCTCAACAGACGAATGATTATCGTGTTTGTTTTTCGCAAATCGGTGGGAGATCACTCTACCCCGGCCGGTTTCTGCTCAATTTCACTAACATCCTGCGTATGCAATTTGATTGATAAATTGTATATATTTGATTAGCTTATTTCCCGAACAGCGTTGGCCACCTTTTTTCTTTCCAGTGCAATTTTTGTAAGTTCCACTCCACTTCGGATGCTCTGTTCCGCCTGGAAAATGATGTCTTCCAGGCCTTATTTTTCTAAACAACACTTGGCCGTGTTATTTTTCCATCGTAAGAAGACCTATGCTACCAGATAGCAAAACAGTATTATAGAGACTGTCAACACTCTGGAGGCGTGGGATTCCCCCTAATCTCCATATCGGAGTTTCAGTGAGATCGTTGATTCTACGTATGGGTGGCGGAGCTCGTTCCTGCCCAATAGAACAAGTGAAGTGTATCCCGCATGGACGTGTACTTCGTATCACTCTCATTGCCTTAATCATGAACGGCATCACCTCGGTGCTGTTGGAAGATATTCTTGTTACGCTATACGCAAACGACTTTTCGATCTCTTTTGGTGAGGCCCAGATGCCAACTCAAGAACGTCGACTCCAACCGTCATGGAACCACATTTCTCGCTATCCTTAAGCGCACGGGTTTCGGCTTTCCTTTGACAAAAACTCAAGAAGTGCATTTCTGTCGCCAGCTATGGCTCCATCCTGAACCTAATTTCTTCCTGGCGAGGTTTTCCGGAAGTGGTTGAATCGCATCGTTTCTTTGGTCTTGCTTTTGATCTATAACTACTCATCTGCGAGGCCAATATTCGAACTTTAAGGAATCTTGTACCTGTACGATAAACATTTTTCGTCCAATGACGTGCAACACTTGGGGATGTTGATAGCGCTACTGCTCTATTCTTATACCACTCCTTTATTCGCTAAACGCTCGACTATGGATTCGAGTTTTATTCATCCGCAGCCAAGAGTTAATTGAGGAAAGTGAACGCAATCCACCCCACTGGTTTCAGCTTGGTGCCAGCACCTTGCGGTCATCCCCATTTGAGAGTCTGCTGTCCAAAATCAAAGAAATGGCCCTTTGTCTGCGCAGTACACAGTACATTATTCGCTTGTCGTTAGCGGCCCAGATTCTTCAGTCGCCAACGGCTCTCATTGCATACGCAGCGGATCTAGATGGTGCCCATGCCGCTGAGAGACACCAACAATACCCTAAACCTTTCGACTTTAGGGCTAGGTAATTCCTGCGAGAGCTCGATATAGCTCTGGGTCAGGTGGTGGGCCTATTTCCGCCTAGAACGCAACCCTGGAATGCACCACATCTGACCAATTGTCGCCACGCCTATGCTCCAAAGGCTTCTACAGCGCCGAGAGTATTGTGTTCGACCCTTTGGAACACACTTCTTGACACACTAGATCGTTTTATTCTTTCTTTCATTCTTCCCTAATTGTCCATCTCATTCTTTCATTGGCTAATTTTAATTGACCCTCTCTCATTTAATCTCTCGCCTATTCTCTTATTCATTCTCTATTTTCGATTTCCTTTTTTATTCTCTGTTTCTTATTATTTGCCTCATTCTCTCTTATTCTTCCCCTTTCTCATTTTGTTTCCCTTAGCCTTTGTATCATTCTCACTATCTTTCTCCCTATTCTATCTCCATATGTCTACTATTCACTCCATTTCTCTCTCTCTCTCTCTCTCTCTCTCTCTCTCTCTCTCTCTCTCTCTCTCTCTCTCTCTCTCTCTCTCTCTCTCTCTCTCTCTCTCTCTCTCTATATATATATATATATATATATATATATATATATATATATATATATATATATATATATATATATATATTATATCACGTACCTCGACAGATACACAGACAGACCGAGAGTCGCCTTCGTCTGTTACCCACCGCTAATCGTGTATCAGCACCTCATTTCCCAATTCCGTTTCTACACCAAACCTGTAATAGATTATGGCGTAAATGAGCTTATCTCCCTTTTTACTTCTTTCCGATAAGGGCACATTGATAAGGAAGTGACATGTTGTATGTTCCTTATCTGACCGTTCTCACTTCAATGGGTCCAAGAGTAAACACACAAGAGGCAGTTATTAAGCAATTGTGAACAATACATTTTAACATTATATTTGTGCTTGTGAAAGCCGGAGAACATCACAACATGGAATTTGCCTCCTGTATGACAAGACTGAGTGAAGAAGGTTCCATTTAGCTCAGATGTGTCCGCATGCAACCGAATCAGTCGTAAACCCTGAAGCGAATGCGGGAAATTCGAACAAAAAGGCAAAATGTAAGCAAAAAGAACAATTCCACTCCCCCCCGCGAACAAAAGAAATAAAAGCAGAAGAGAACTCAAACAAAAGGAACAGTAGCCAAACAAGAGAACAAATCTCGAAAAAAAACAGAATTAAAAACAAAAAACCCAAATAACCGTCTACAAAGGGTATCCTCCTGTGAAGGGGCAAAATGAATGAAATGGCGCAAACTCTGAACAAATGAAACAATCAACATCTCCGGGAAACAACCCTGAACAAAATAGTCAAATTCCAGAAACAAGTATAAAACCCTAACTAATCTCTCCTACCCCGCATCCTCCAATATACTGGCCCTGGTACTCTTTGGAACGGATGCCAAAGGAGAAAGCGCCTTAGTACTCATAACAAATGAAAACTGTTTTTTGTGTCCATAACCACTTTCATTTAGAGTTGAAATATCATCTTCATCCAACAGAAGTACAATGTATGTATTACAAGCTTCTTCAACCCGATCCAACTAGAGGAGGAGCGAGAACTAGATGGCGGAAGAGTGACATGACGTGATGAGACCCTGAATCTATGAATATTGTTAATTCATGGCTGGGTTGACAGAACCATGTAATGATGAATAATTTCAGTTGGCCATTAACTGTGTGGCGTTCCTCGCTAGGCGATTCTTAAATGATCAATAATTCTGCAGGGCGCTGCAGTAGTGCATCACTTCACTCGATGGACTCCTTTAAGCAGGTCAGCCTAAGTACAGTGGCGGCAACAAAAAAAGTGACATGTGACAATTCGGGGAAAATGAAACAGAAAAATGTAACTTACATATTTTATTATGAATATTTCATGAAAGTTAATACTTGGTCATGTTGCCCTTGCACTTGATGACCATTCTGAGTTGATTGGGCATTGATTCAGCGAGGTTTGCGAAGTAGGTGGGGTCGATCGTAACCCAGATCTTCTTCAGTGATTCTATCAGGTCCTTGATGCTGCCGGATGCTGTCTCTTGAACTTTGGATTTCATCAGATTCCAAGCATTCTCAATAGGATTTAGGTCCGGGGAATTACCAGGCCACTCCAAAACACTAATATTATTATCATTGAAGAACCTTTTTACTAACTGGGACCTGTGAGCAGGGGCACCATCATGCATGAAAAATTCACACCGATGAATTTCCCAAAATGGCAGCATGTGCTGCTTCAAAACTTCGAGATAGTTAGTCCCCCTCATGGTTACATTCTTGGGAAGGAAGTACAGACCTCCTCTGCCCTTGTTCCCACTAAAGGCACCCCACACCATCACACTATCAGGGTGCTTCACAGTTTTCACGGTATATTTTGGGTCATACCGAGACACATTGCTGGGACGACGCACGATCTTTGACTCTCCTCTGACCAGCCTAAAGGTGCTCTCATCACTGAACATCACCTTCTTCCAATGGGCAGCTGTCCAATGTTTATAGGTCTTGCAAAAATTGAGCCTTTTCATCTTCATAGCCTTGGTAAGAAGTGGCTTCTTGGCAGCGCGGCGAGCCGGTAGGTCTAAGTCCTTCTGTAAGCGATGACGGATGGTCCTGAGGGCGACGTTCTGGAGAAGGTCTGGGTGTTTTTTCTTGATTGAAGCGGAGGTTACAGAAGGGTCTGACATCACTTCACGCCTTAGGATATTATCAGTCCTTGGAGATGTCTTCCTAGCTGCACCAGTGCCCTCCTTCCTCTTTGGTATGGTACCTGGTGGCAATAACTCAGCTGCCCGTTTTAGGCGATAAATCGTATTTCTTGAGGTTCCTAAATCTGCTGCTACATCAATAAAAGACTTTCCCTGCTCTAATAGGGTCAAGGCACGGCTTTTCTCTGTCATAGAAAGCTTTTTCCGCCCCATTGTATCCACTTGCACAGAAGTTATAGCACGTCAAATGTAGGCACGAATGCAGGAAATCAGCACACTGGAGCGTTGTACACCAAAACCTCACTGTACGAGCTCAAACGAGACAGTGAGTTCCAATAAAGTGCAGTTCTGTTGTCTTAGCTCAGGAGAGTCATCCACTCGTGGCATAAGCCCCGCCCCTTTTCATTGGCTTGTTGGCAAGTAAAATCGTGAAAGCGATTTTATGTTTCGATTTCTATTGCCAATATTCAATGTCACTTTTTTTGTTGCCGCCACTGTATGTTGACGATTTGGGAGGAAATAAACAAAGTTATAAGATGCCTCTGTGTGTATATAAAAGCCCCATCGATACTCCAGTCTGGCTTCTCAAGAGCCGTTTACTTCTTACTAGGGGTGAATCCCGAATTTCAATAGGTGGGGGGGAGAGATTCATCTCGAGATTCCACAAAATCACGGGATTATACAATCCCGTATCGTTAATAGATTTTTTTTTAATTAATATTTCCAAGTAGGATTTTTGTTCAGAATTTGAAATTTGAAACCATGGACGGGACGGAGCCTAAAACCCCCCAGAAAATTTGGATATGTTATATAACGCTCTCTTAAAAATAAAGCCTACAAGCGACTAGGTGGAGTGAGCTTTCTACGACGTGGGTTTCTATTTGTGTAAAATAGGAACCAGTCTTAGTGAAAGATCAATTAATAGCTTGACGTTCCTGCGATCTTATTTTCTCATTTAAAATAGCTAATTGGGTTTATATGATGATAGTGAGTTTTGTTAATGGAATCTTTTTATATTGTCTATATTGCAAAAAGCCATTTTAAGTTTCCAAAAGGAGCAATTTTTTTAAAAGTTACAAATGTAATATTTTGAATACATTTTTTTTTAATAAATTACCTTTTAATCCAAAATTATTAATTCAAAATGATTGTGATAAATTAATTATGAGGATTAATAAACGGTAAACAAAATGTATTTACATAGAGGGTATATAAATTTTTAAAAAGCATATTTAGTTTTCCAAATCCCAGTTCTCTGCAGAACCGCAATTTACATACGAGTATATTTAAATATAAATCGAAATGAATTAAATGGACCTGCTGGAGCACCTCTATAATATAACTGCTAAGTGTGGCTCTGGTTATTTGGAGTGTTTGTCTCATGAGCTCTATGCTCCCCTACTTTGTGGAATATAGCCTAAAGTATAATAAAAATAAATATTAAATGTCAGGATTTTCTTTTTAATCGTCAATCCTAGGATTGCCTCGCGATTAAAAACAAATCGCGATTTAGTCCCGGGATTAAAAATGTCACGACTGTTGCACCTCTACCTCTTACCCGGTAACGAGAAAGGCAAAGGACGTTTGTTCCTTAGGACAGATGTGATGTCTGCTGAAGAAGAGAGCAGAGCAGAGAGCGAACGGGATTGTGTCACAATAAACCAGGACAAAGTATCTTTTTCTCAGCTCAATTTCATTGAAATTGTCAATATTTCTCTATAAAGTTGGAGAAGACTGAATTTGCCTTCAGGAGGAGGCTTAAGTCTCTTTGAGTTTTGAAGGGCTGCGTAAAGCCGCCAGGTATACTATCTTGCTCCATACAGATAAACTTCAATGCACCACCGTTTGTTTAGGGTTGGCTCCCCTACTATTTCCTCTTAACAGTAGTAACCCGCAAGGCAGTTGGGGAGGGATTTATACACGCCAGGGCATGTCCACTCGCCCGTAATCCTACACATCGTACCTCTGGTTCACTCCTGTTATGAGATCCTATAATGTTTAGTCTGGGACGCAAGACACCATGTAAACATATAGTCATGGCCTAAACTTTTGAAACTACTATAATTTTCACATAAGAATATTAATAGAACTAATCAAACTTTAATTGATGCGCGTAGTCAATAATTACACTGAAGTCACTTGTTCTTCAGGATTGCTTTAATTCGTTTTGGCATGGTAGCAATGAAATTTGTGATGATACTTTGGTTGATATTGCTCCATTTTTGTTCAATGACTACTTGCAATTGCTCATTGTTGGATAGCTTCTTTTTCACCACGGCCAGTTTGAATATCGCCCATAAATTCTATATTGGGTTCAAATCTGGCGAATTCCCGGGACAAAAGTTTGATGTTATTTTTAGCTAAGAATTTGGTTTTTGTCTTTGCTTTTTGTCAAGGTGACCCATCTTACTAAAGAAAATCAGGTATCATCTGCAAATTGGTCCTGGACTGTTGCCAAAATGTACTGATGAAGTATATTCTAGTACAATTTTCTAGTTAATGACAAGTTCTTGACCAAAATTGTTGGTACTCTAGTTCCATTAAATGAGAAGCAGCCCCAGACATGGAGAGTGTACGAATGCTTTAACGTAGGTAGGACGCAAGAGTCGTGAAAGGCCTCCTTCCCCTTTTCTGCTCCTAACGAGCGATCTTCCAGAAGCTCCAAACCCACGAAGGGGGCTTCATTTGATAATATCATTCTGCCCTAGTCTTCAACAGTCCATTCTTTATAATTCCTACAAAAATGGTGTCTATTTGTAAGGTTCTTCTTTGTGAGATAAGGCTTCTTGGCAACCTTTCTCGACTTGAAACTCTCGCACAAAGTCTCCGGCTCACTGTGCACGTTGAAGCGTTTAGAACTTCTATCCAATCGTGAGGAAGCTTGGCACTGGAAGCAAACCGATGCTTGAGCTGGGACCTTACCAGGAAGCGATCTTGAGGTTCATTTGAAGCTTTTTGTCGTCCAAAAGACTTCTTTACAGGAGTGTAACCGTCTTTTAAATTCATTAATAATCCTAAAGACTTTCCGCCTTGATGAAATACATTTAGTAACTCTCTCCTTTCATTTCAGGCTACTTTGGTGCAGAGCAACAATAATTGCACGGCTTACTTTGAAAAGAACATTTCTGGAATTAAAAAAGATTCAAAAATGTATTTTTACTCCAAACAATTATTACGAAATAGATTATAATTAACCATCATTTATTTAACCCTTATTTGTCACCATTTTACCCTTTTGATCAAACAGAGACTGAAACTCACCTCCTACAGGAAGAGGACTAGAGCGCATTCTTTTCTTATTAGTTATTTGGAATGCTGAGTTTTTAATAAACCTGCAATGATTAAATATTAAAATGATTATTCTTATCGTTCAAATTAAAAACGAATGAAAAAATTAGAGTCCCAAAACTTTTGCCCGGGATTGTTTATAGCCGTTGAAAGGCACAACGAGAGGAGTCTTGGTATAGGAGAGGCTTCCTTTTTCTCCACGAGGCTATGCAGTGGATGCACTGCAAGTGAAAAGCTACAACAATGCATGCAGCAGCTTAAGACTAAGGAGCAACTAAACTTACTACACTAAACACTTCGCAATGCCCTGTACAGACACAGGGATAATAATGCAGCAGATTTCAACCCCTAAGTAGTACCAATTACGGTGGGACCTCGATTCTGTCATTTATCCGTCTACGGATCCCGTTGCAGGTGTCTCCTCTCCCCACCTCACTTGGTCCCACCGTTCGGTAGAATAGCAAAGAACTACCCTTCTTCCTCCACCTCCCTTTTAATGAGGAACCGTCCCGTAGTGCCCAAGAGCTTGCCAGTGATTATCATACTGATCTTTATGTGGATGTCTTTATCTTATAAGGTAGTATAAATAATAATAAAAAGATTAATGTGATGATAATACCAATAATAATAAAGAAAAAAAACTAAATTAAAACGTAAGTATCAGTTGACAATAAATGCTGGGATTAGACAAGAAATTATCGTTAATTGAGAAAAGGAAGGAGGGAAAAGACAGACAGATGAATATAAAATAAGGGCAAGAAAGAAAGGAAGGCAGCTCTGCCAGAATTATCTCTGGAGGTTGTCCTATGGGTTATGAAAAGGGAAAATGTGGGGAAAGTTTTAAAAGGGGTTCAAGAATGGTGAAATTAGGGAACCTGGAAGTGTGTATACGTTATATAGTCAAAATTGGAGGATATTTTAACTTTATTTAGGGTGCGCAACTCTCCGAGGCTATTCCCATTCAGGAAAGGTCGATCCTATTCTTGGGAGTACACCCCTAGGAACAAGTTCCAAAAAATACAACATTTCTACATATCTTTAGATTCAAGAGTGCTGAAGTAACTCTTTAATCATCAAGAAATGAATCCCTTGGAGCAATTAACGACACCCTTTAATTAAATGCAATTTCTATGCGACTGAATTGAATCAAATACTCGAATTTGAGTCAAAAGGAAGCAATCGCAGATAACATAGTGTGAGACGCTTCGCACTTACGCCGGTGTTCCGGTTGCTAGGTAACAGCATCGCCTTATGACACAATTAAATATTGGCCTCTAATGCTGCGAAGAGGCAATCGCTGATAGCATCCTCAGGAAGGCCTCGCACAAACAACGGCGTATAGGTTGCTAGGCAACAGCGTCAGCTCAGCAAGCAATTCAATATTCGCCTCCAATCCCGGGGTGAAGCAATCGATGGTAGCTTCGTCACAGAGGCCTCGCACTTACGCAGGTGTTCCGCTTGGTCGTCAACAGCATCTCCCTATGATACAATTAAATAATCCCCACTAATGCCGTGAAAAGGCAAGCACAGGGAGCAGAGTCAAAGAGGCCTAGCAAATACGCCGGCGTTCCGGTTGTTAGGCAACAACGTCCCCTCATGATGCATATAAATATTCGCATGCATTGCCAGGAAGAGGCAATCGTAGGTAGCATCGTCAGAAAGGCCTCGCAGTTAAGCAGACTTTCCGGGTGCTAGGCAATAGCATCGGCTTATGTTACAATTAAATATTCCAATCTAATGCCGGGAAACGTCAATCGCAGAGAGCATCGTCAGAGAGGCCTCGCACTTACGCCGGCCTTCCCTTTGCTAGGAAAGAGCGTCATCCAATGATGCAATTAAATACTTACCTCCAATCCCGGGAAGAAACAAACGCAGGTAGCATCATCAGAGAAGCTTCGCACTCACTCGAGCGCACCGGTTGCTAGGGAACTGCTTCACCTCATCATGCAATTCAATAATCGCCTCCAATGCTGTGAATAGGCAATCGCAGGTAGCATCTTGATGGATGCTTCGTACTTAAGCCAGCATTCCGGTTGCTAGGCAATAGTATCGCATTAGGATACAATTACATATTCGCTTATAATGCCGGAAACAAGTAATCGCAGATATCATCGTCAGAGAAGCCTCGCCCTTACGCCGGCATTCCAGTTGTTAGGCAACAGCGTCACCGCATGATGCAATTAAATATTCGCTTCTAATGCCGGGAAGTGCCAATCGCGGATAGTATCGGGAGACAGGCCTCGCATTTACGATGGCGTTCCGTTTGCTAGGAAACAACATCGACTTATGATACAATTCAATATTCGCCTCTAATGGTGGGAAGAGGCAATTGGAGATGGCATCGTCAGAGAGGCTTCGCAGTTACACCGGCGTTCCGTTTGCTAGGCAACAGCGCACTTCATACTGCAAATAAATATTCTTCTCCAATCTCGGGAAGAAGCAATCGCAGGTAACAACCTCAGAGAACCCTCGCACTTACGCCTGTGTACCGGTGTCGAGGCAACAGCATCGCTTTAAGATACAGGTAAATATTCGCCTCTATGCTGGGAAGAGGCAATCGCAGGTATTATCGTTAGAGAGGATTCGCAATTACGCCTGCACTCCGGTTGTTAGAAAACAGCATCGACTTATGATACAATTAAATATTCACCTCCAAAGCCGGAAGAGGCAATCGAAGTAGCATCGTCGGAGAGGGCTCGCACTTACGCCAGCGTTTCTGTTGCTAGGCAACAGCGTCACCTCATAATATAATTAAATATTCGCCTCAAATCCCGGGAAGAAGCAATCGCAGGTAGCATCGTCAGAGAACCTTTGCACTTATGCCAGTGTACCAGTGTCTAGGCAACAGCATCGCTTTAAGATACAATTTAATATTCGCCTCTATGCTTGGAAGAGGCAATCGTAGGTATTATCGTTAGAGAACACTGAATCCAATGTAATCGGAATGAAAATTACCTCATCCGGGTACAAGAAGCACGTCCAAGAATGAATCACCAAGGCCACTGCTGCAGTCAAGACTCTATATAGGTTCAGAAATCTTCGTCAAAGCAACAAGAAAAAGATCTACAATGTAATTGTAAGATCGACGTTGCTATACCCCGCTTCCGCCCTCTTGTGTGTCTCGAAAGCACAGAAGAGGGCACTACAATTGGTGCAGAATAAATGCGCGTACCTAATTACAGGTACACGCAGAATAGAAAGAAAACAAAAAGAGCTGCACCGGGAGGCGAGGTTAAGTTCTATTAACATTGTCATAGAAGAACGGACAAGGAATATGCTGAAAAAGGTCAATCGTGAATTGGACGATGAAATCGTCCAAATAATTAACCAAATAGAAGAGCAATAAGTCGCGCTAGATTTCCAAGCTCCGCCGGGGTTTTAGCTGGCGGAGCAGAAGTGTCGTTCTGCGCACGATGAGACGTTTTTTACCCAAACCAAGACGAAGCTAACCAAATTGTAAAACCTCACCGATTTTGACAAAACTCTCGGATATTGACAGACTCACCGATGGAGACAAATTACCGAAGAAGAAAAAATCTGCCGATGAAGACTGAAACTCACCGTACAGGACATCAATGAAGAAACAAAATACACAAACTACACACATTACAAAATATACGAAAAAACAAAGACACTAAAGAAACATAGAAAGTAATAATTAACGCAATTACCAAAACAACAGCAAACGCGCACAGCATAACCAAATACATTAACTAATTTGAAGACAAATGGCTTGAACGCCTTATTATATATATGTATATATATATATATATATATATATATATATATATATATATATATATATATATATAAACAAAATGATAAACAACAATGGAACTACAAAAAAAATAAAAATAAAGCGATAGGCCTGATCACCAGGCTCTAGCATCACTTTGCACCCTACCACACTTCTTTCTCTTTTCACCACTGGTCTACTTTCCGCTGTCTATGCACACACCCTTTCTCTATCCCCTCACCTATATATACTCTTACACCATGTCGTTAGAGAAGCCTCGCAATTACGCCGGCGTTTCGGTTGATAGGTAACAGCCTAACCTCATGATGCAATAATATATTTGCCTACAATGCCGGGAAGAGGCAATCGAGGGTTACATCGTCAGAGAGGTCTAGCACTTACGCCGGCGTTCAGGTTTCTAGCCAATAGCCCTACCCAATGATCCAATTAAATATCCGCCTTAAATCCGGGGAAGAGGCAATCGCAGGCAGCATTGTCAGAGAGGCATCGCCCTTAAGCCGTCGTTTCGGTTGATACGCAACAGCATAACCTCATGTTGCAATTAAATATTTGCCTTCAATCCGGGAATAAAGCAGTCGCAGGTAGCATCGGCAAAGAGGCCTCGCACCTACGCCGGCGTCCCGGTTGCTAGACAACAGCATCGCCTTATGATACAATTAAATATTCGCTTCTAATGCCAGGAAGAGGCAATCGCAGGTAGCATCGTCAGAGAGTTTCTCGAACTTACGCCAGCGTTATGGTTGCTAGGCAACAGCATCGCCTCATGATGCTCTTAAATATTCGCCTCCAACTTGCCGAATGGGATTATTAACAAATTCGTTGTATTTTGTTCGTCCCCTAATAAAAAAGGGAAAGGTCTTGAAGTCAGGTTGTCGTATATAGCGAAAGAACTTCAAGTAAGCTTCTGCATTCGCATCACCTCGGCCCTCTAGCCGTTCCCTAACCACAACCAAGTCACTTGACTTCGGTAAGCGGGTGAAATGTCTCCACTCAACGAGGTTGCTGCTTAGGCTGTGAATAAAGAAACCGAAATAAAATGAATCGAGGTTAAAGTCTATCGACATAAAGAGCTTTAGTAGGGGCCTATTAGAGAAAACAGCGATAAATTATAAGGTCATATTCGCATATTTTTTAAGGGACTTAACATCTCTTCTCCCACATACGGGTCTAATCAACTATTAAGGTAAGAAATATGGTGAAATAAAAAGAGGACTAAATGCGTACAAAGAACAATTAACTCATCTTAACCTCCTTACAGGAAATTCAAATCGACTTGACAAAAGGCTTAGCACTGTGGGTTCAGTCAAAATAGAGCGATAAAGTACGATAGAAATAATCATGAGACCAATTATAGTCTTTAGTTTAATTAAGAGTTAAACCTAGGTTTATCAAGTGAATTTCGAACCTCTGAGCTTGGCGACGATGTTATCCGCTGTGACCAGAAGGATCATCATTTTCTAAAATCAAAAGGAAATAAAGGTTAAATTCGAAGACATTCACCTAACCCTTCACCTAATCCATCATCTCCAAACATCAACGTTGCATTATGAAAAAATGGATGAGAACCTCCTTCGAGACGGCTACAAGGTACGTAAATTTAGGCGGCAAAAAAACATGAAAAAAAGGGCAATTCTTTTTGAGATATTATGAATCGAATAAATAAATATATATATATATATATATATATATATATATATATATATATATATATATATATATATATATATATATATATATATAAACAATAACTTTTTATTCAATGCGTATAGGTAAGAGTAATAATAAGAATTCCTTAATCGGCTAGAAAATTCTCCTGGAGTAGCTTAACCCCATTCAGGAGCGTTACATATACGACTAGTCAACCATCCATTACTCTAAAAAGATAAATTTCAAGAAAACCTTTGTACAGCGTGACCCCCCAAAAGGAGCCCCAACTTTCGATAGGCCTCACTAATAAGAATGTCACTGATGATCTTATCCTTTCTACCGCAATTAAAATTGCTCCATCTTAGAAGCAATTTTGTTGATCATATTGCATCAAGATATTGATCCAATGGTCTTCGTAGATTTCTTCAGCTTGAAAACTCCTCGCGGAAGCTTAGCAAATGCTCACTTGATTCAGAATTTCATGAGACTTTTCTAGCGGATTAAGGAATTTTTATAATTACGCTTACCTAACTGCATTGACTAGAACGTGAACGTTATCATTCATTTCTCATATTGTTCCTTTAGACGAATTCAATTCGATTATATTTTTTTAATTCATCACCTAAAATTAACAAAAAAAAGAACAAAAATACAAGAAGGAAGCACGTTCAGGTGTCGGGAGGAGGTACGCCCTCCCCCGGAGCTGGAACTTGTGATCTACAACAAACAGTCAAAAATGAAGTGGAGGAGGCCAGCTTCCTCCAAAAAGTCGCATAGTCCACAAGTCTCTGCACACGAACCCGTTTCGGGCATGAGGGACAAACGGTAGCGACCCCGCTAATCCCGATACTGGGACAGGTAACGTGCGCTAAGATCACCAATACAAACACGTTCAACAAGAATGTGCCAAACAGAATAAGAGGACAACACCATCGTTGAGATGAGGTGCAGCGAGCGCTCCATCAAAGGGCCGTGCGTCCCGTGAGTGTGTCCAATTCGGAGACGATAGAAAGCGACCTGAAGCCATCGCGGCATTGTGGGGTAGGTCCATAGGAACAGTCGCGGCATTGTGGGTTAGGTTGATAAGAAAGGTCACGGCATTTTCGGGTAAGCCTATGGGAACAGTCGCGCCGCAATGGCACGTATCTTTAAGTTCCTCTCGACCGTCTCCCCTCTTCTTTGCCACGCAGCCCGAATGGCTGGCCTGATTCCTGTCATTTAGTCGGTATGAGGAAGAGCCTAAGGCTGTTTGGGTCGCATATTCCTCGCGGACTCTTTGGGACTCTCATCGGCGCGGTCATTCCCCGCAATTCTCACAAGTAAGGGAACCCAGCAGAAGATAATTTCGACGTACACCCGGTTTGTGGCAACCGTGGCCTCACGGGTACCGAGAAACAAATGGTGTACAGATTCCAATGTCCCGATAGCACTCAGGGTGCTTTATCTCCAGTACCAAGTGGTGTATTGCAACCAACTCGGCCGTGAAGACAGACGCAGCGCCTTGTAGAGCCCCACTGACTTCAAACAGAGGAGATACGACTCTAAAAGTTTATACATAGTATTTTTATAATTAAATGCAATAAAAATTCCTAATGTTTTGCAAATATGATGGCATATAACAAAAAATGTATTGAACTGAAGTAGAAGAGTATTCTTGTCAGAAAAAGGAGGGTGAAGTAAAAGGAGTTTTCGCTAACACAAGACATTTACGAGTATAAAGGAAATGGAGAGAATATCAAAGTTAGAAATGTATAGATTGTTCCAAATATTACTTTACGCAATCTGGTAAATGTATGTCAAAACGTATATGCCAACACAAATATAATGCCAGACATGGGAAAGAGAGCAGTTCATTTTACATACAAATGTCTCAACTATAACGTCGATTCAAACTCAGCTAAAATATATGTTATACTAAAGCATAGACCTCTTTAACACTGGAATGGCCACTGTGCTATGTTTTGAATGTCGCCTGTGCATAACGGCCCCACTGAATTCAAACGGGCCGCCGGGGCAGGGAACGCCAGTTTGAGTTCATCAGTGAGTACAGTTACAAGTCACGCACGCCTGTCTCTGTAATCTATGGCAAGTTTACATTAGTTTTATATATTTGTACCTAAACTGCATCTTTTTTGCTCTAATGATAAATAAGTTTTAAGAGATCTGTGCCTTGTTCCTTGTGTTTTTATGGCAAAATTCTTTTGAAACTTTTAAGGACGAGACTTTTGTTTTTTACTCTCCACCACAACAATGTGTGTCTGTGTCTGTGTGTGTTTTCG
Organism: Ceratothoa steindachneri; assembly: GCA_963969495.1. Classification (NCBI taxonomy): domain Eukaryota; kingdom Metazoa; phylum Arthropoda; class Malacostraca; order Isopoda; family Cymothoidae; genus Ceratothoa; species Ceratothoa steindachneri. The sequence continues at coordinate 139,904,015 of OZ018321.1, read as the reverse complement.
GTGAACTACTATTGTTGCTAATAGTAGTAGCAGCTAGTACATATTCATAGTAGTATTAATATCGATAATATCGCCATTTTACATTGGCCTATTGTAGGATGAATTGATAAGTAGCAGAATATTTTATATATTTTAGCACTCTTCAATACTAATATTAAACTGCATGGCTTCAAGAAATAGATACATTTTGTGGAACGTTAACATTGTTTGGGGAAAATGTCATTATTAATCTTGTGTTCATTTGGGCCATGTAAAATTAGAGAAGTGACACCAAGATTCAATAGGTGGATAGGTAAAGGGACAGTGAATTTGTCTCTCGTGAAAACAACTTTAACTAAATGACAGGGGTTAGTGTTGGAAGTCAGAATGATTTGTATTGTTCATTGTAGTGATATTTAGTGTTCATTCATGATTTGAGAATCATTGCAAACCAATGAAAAGTTAAAACCTAATAATTATTGAATATATTGGGGGGTTTTTTATTAGCAGCAATGTAGCAGAGATTGATAAATTAGATACAGTTAATATTTTTTCTTATTTCACCAATTACCACCAAAAGATTTCGTCTATAAATTGTCATGACTCAAATTCTATATATAAAAACCGCAAAACATACAGCACAAAAGTTATTACCGTTTTGGTTTTCGAGTAACATCAAAAAATGTTGAAAATGGTCTTGGGGCCCGTATGCAATTGGCCAATATTCTAAGCTCAGTCTAGGTTTTAAGAGGTCTGTGACTAAAGATAATAATGTGCACAATTCATGGAATCATCCTTCATAAGTAAAGTCCCTATTTTTAATTTAATTCCTAGTTTGTATAAACTTGACGAGAGTATAAATTGTATTCGCAAAACAATGTCCAAACTTTAATCGTGTAAGTAATTATTTAATACTTTTTAATTGTCATTTTTTCATATATATATATATATATATATATATATATATATATATATATATATATATATATATATATATATATATATATATATATATATTATTATATATATATATATATATATATATATATATATATATATATATATATATATATATATATATATATATATATATATATATATATATATAGGGGAGAATTCTACGTGGAATTTCTTTTCCAGCACGAAGTGATGTCCTTGCGCTGGAGAGGATTCTAGAAGTAGCCTCGAAGCGGTAGCCTCGAACCTCGTCCACCCCGACCACCTTTATGCGGGTTAGAATCGACTCGGCGTGAAGATTCGAGGCCATTCGAGAGTAGTGCTGTTTCATCCACCTCCCCGCGGAGAAAGCCTCAGATATATATAGGGCTCGTCGTCCATGTGACAGACACAGAGTTGAGAAGTCTCGCCTGGACCCAAGAAGTTTCCCCTAGTTCCAAGTCAGTTGCTAACGACAAAGCAAAGTGACCGCTGAACTTTTGTGTGTTGGAATTAAACAAACCAGTGTGGTCATTCCATTTGACGATCCCCACCGAGCGATTTTTACGACTCCACTCATCAACTCCTGCCGAAGCCCTCCTCGTTCGCCCCTCGTTTTCGGTTGGCCGAAATACACTCTCCTGGACCGGACATTACCGCCCCCTCCCCTTTTTGGAGAACCGTCATCACGTTAACTTCCCGCTCAGAAGCTCCGAGCACCCTCGCCTCACGTTTATTGCCTGCAGAAGACATCCGTGAAGCCTTACCCTGACGTCTCACCCGGAATTCTCCGTAAGCCAACCCCTCTCCCCTTTAGCAACCAAATTGAGTTAATCCTCCCTATTTGAATAGTCTCCTCCTGTAATCCATTAATTTTTAACTTCATAGTCTGATGCATAGCTCTGCAATTCCCCTCCTCGTTTACCGATGCAATTTTTTCCCATTAATTCTCATATTTTAAAGTAAATAATATAATATTTTTGTACATGCCTCTTTAAATAACCTTGAGCTTTGCCATTGACCAAATTTTACCTGACCTCGTTGCACTTTTATCTCGTTGTTCCGCGCATCGAAACTCGTGGCGTTCCGTTCCTTGTCGGTTCGCCTTTAAGTTATTGGTCCCTCCCCCATAGATATAATATGGTATTGATATAATGTAATGTCATACCACGACATATATATTTATTAATATACATATTATATAATTTTGGTGTCAAGTGTGTTTGGGTATTTTACAAACCCGTGTCATTTAAATTTTGAAATTAGAAGTTCCCTTGTTATTCACGTCTATCCCTTTTATTTCAATTTTTGTATTGTATTGGCAGAAAGCAAGTTCATTTTAATCGAAGAGCAGTGGAACGTTAACCTATGTAGATTTTGTGTTGGACCCCAGGTAATTAATTTTTTGATTGTGTTTGAATATTATATAATTTTGGTGTCAAGTTTGTTTGGGTTTTCTACCAACCCGTGTCATTTTAATTTTGACTTTAGAAGTTTTCTTGTTATTCACGTCTATCCTTTTTATTCCAATTTTTGTATTGTACTGGCAGAAAGTAAGTTCAAGTTAATTGAAGAGCAGTGGAACGTTAACCTACTTAGATTTTGTGTTGGACCCCAGGTAATTATTTTTTTTATTGTGTTTGAATTTTGGAGACTTTCCTTGTTATTAATCCAAAAGAGTTAAGGTCTTTGGTGTCCTAATTCCGGTAGGACCATTTTAATTTTTTTTCCGCTTAGAAACAGCAGAGGGAGGTAGCTGTATCATAATTTTTTTGGTGATCCAGGCCTTCACGAATATTCAAGTATTCGTTTCGCGTGGGTAGTGTCCTAGCTCGTTTGCGTATCAGTGTTCCATCAGTTAACTGCGTAACAATGTCATCCTTCAAAAAATTCAAGAGTCAGGGTGAAATGTTTGGTCTTTCGGGCAAAGACCTGCTAAATTACGTACAGGAAGAAGAGAGCAACGAACGGGCAGAGCGAAGGGAAGAGGAACTAAGAAAAAATGGGGGAGAACAAACTGAAGATTGAGATGGAGGAGAACAAAATGGAGATGGAAGAACGTGAACAAATTAGGCAGCATGAGCTGGAAATGAGCCGAAATCAAATGGATTCTAGGTCCATCGGTTCCCGGGCTGAAATTCCCCAAACTCCTTCAGTCAACCTTCCCGCTTTTAATGATGGAGAGGACTTTGGGTCATTTTTTACCCAATTTGAGAGAATCTTTCAGATCAATAGATGGGATCTCGAAAATGATGGCGTCGCTTGCCTACTTCCCCTCCTTTTCCCAGTTAAGAGATATCTTCGTCTCCCTCCTACCGGAAGCAACTTTGGACTATTCCACGTTAAAGTCCGAATTGCTAGCCGCTGTTCATATGAATTGCGAATTCTACCGCTCCCGATTCCGCCAGGAAAGGCTCCGTCCTGGTCAAACATTTCGGCACACGGGTGCATCCCCCAAAGACACCTTCAGTGTTGGCTTTTATCTGCCATGGCTCACGAAATTCGCGCCTTCATTAAGGATAAACGTTGTGCCACTTTCAAGGAATGTTGACAGAGGCCGATGTCTACGCAGTTAGTCACAATTTATACCCTAAGGATGTTAAAAAGGCTCCCCAATCGCTCCCCCAAACTAAATTTCATTGTCCTAAGGCCCCTCCTAAATTGGTTCCAAGATTTACCAAAGTTCCTAGTCCCTTGCAGCCAAAAAGCTTCCATCCATCTGAACACCGAGACGTTAAGCCCCTAGTTTCTTCTCCCGCGGTTGTGCCGTACCAAAAGAACCCGATCGTCTGCTACACCTGCGGAGTTCCCGGCCATTACCGCACGAACTGTCCTCAAAACCCCGATTCGCAAACTCTCAGTCCCACCAAGTGCACCAAATCTGGGCCTCCCATGATCCCCCTCCGTTGCCTCAGGAGACCCCCGATCCTCCCTCGACCGCCAAAGGTCCGGTCCATCAGGTAAATTTCCTCTTTAATGAGAACAACCCTGCTGGATTGAAATTCGAGAGCGGTACTGACCCGGGTCGCCGAGTTTCCACCCTCGTCCGTGACACCGGGTGCACCTGCATTATACTGTCTGAGGACCTACTCATCCCTGTTGGCCTCGACCACAAGAAGGTTGCAGTGGTCCACGACTACCTTGGCCAAGCCAGTCGCTTCCCAGTAACTCATTGTCACATCGAGTGTGACTATATGTCCTGTTGGGCCGAAGTGGTAGCGGCCCCAATCCAGTTCTGTTCCGTTGTGTTCGGTCAGAACCCTGCAATCCACGACCATGCCGTGGCCCAGCCCGTGATTACCCGTACACAGGTAGCCCTGGAATTCCATGCACCCGTTCCCCTGGAAATCCCTATTGACCCGGAGTTCCAAACCCTCTGGAGCGACAAGTTTGTTCACGTCCAGAATGAGTGCGCAACTCTCCTCCCCCTTTGGGAGAAAACTTAAACCCTCGAGCGTGAGTCCACCCGAGGTAACAAACGAGTGTCGTATCTCGTGAAGAAGGACTTATTGAGAAGTATAAGACCTACTTTGACCTTAAATCACGAGAACGAAAATTCAAGCCTGGCGTGGAGGTACTGGTACTACTTCCCACGGAAAGCAACAAACTCCTTACTTAGTGGAAGGGACCTTACACCGTCCTCGAGGATAGAGGACCCGTGGATTACCTCATCCGTACTTCGGCGGGAGCGAAGGTTTTCCACGTGAATTGTATATATTATTTATTAATGTTCTTAATTATGATTTTTTTTTGGTCCACTAAATTTTTCAGTCTTTAGTCCCATATTTATGCCTCCATTTAATTGTATCCTTTTTAGGGAGTTCCAATGAAATGTCGTCAATGTTCTGCTGCGATTTTTTTTTTTTTTTAAATTGTGCTAGTTAAATTGTCTCTAGAATTGACCCGTTTGAGGCTTATGTCCGTAAATTCCCCACTGACTCGGATTATCGTTTTTTTGTGTGTACACCTGTCGTAGCAGGTCAGAATTTCCTTAGACCCTTAATAATTCTAGTTTGACGGGTGGGATGATCCTTTCCTACGCAACTGCTTTGTGAAGCATCATCTTTCAGGTGGAAGATGTGAGGGGGAATTCCACGTGGAATTTCTTTTCAGGCACAAAGTGATGTCCTTGCGCTGGAGAAGATTCTAGAAGTTGGTTAGGCTTGAATGGGTAATTCCTTCCCCCCTTCCTTCTACAAGCGGTAGCCTCGAACCGCGTCCACCACGGACCACCTTTACTATTTGGAGAAAATTTCAACAGAGAGGTCTTTATAGCCTATATAATAATGATGAGGAATTTTCCCTATTTTGCCGAAAGGTTAACGCTTTAGCATTTCTGCCTGTTGCTGATGTACCAAAAGGACTCGAACTTTTGCAACAAAGAGTCCCTGTGGAAGCTCTTCCTTTCATTAAATATATTGAAGAAACTTATATTTTAGGAAAGCTTAGAACAAATGGAAGGCGCGCTAAACATTTGTTCCCCACACTCGAATGGAATGTTTATGAGCTGACTCTACAGGGCTCCGCTCGTTGAACCTTGGCATAGAAGAATTTGTGTTTTAGTGCGAGCCAAATCAAATATATACTATGTTATTGATGCTTTGAGAAAAGAATAGAATGTAATTAAAGCAAAAATTTCGAAACTTGATATAGGAGTAAGCCCGAGGAAGAAAAACTCCAATGCTGGAAGAAAAGAGACGAATCATGAATATTGTGACAGACTACAAAAATCGTTCTATGGGGAATTACCTTCGGAGTATTGCTTATAACGTGGTTTCATCCTGAATATTTTTTTTAAATAAAGAAACTTTGCTGATATCATTAAAAAGGAATAAATTTTAGATAATACTATTTTTTATAAATAATACCTAGCTGGAAGACCTTTTAGACGGAACTTTATTTAGACCAAAGTTCCTTTAGACCAAAGTTCCTTTAGACCAAAGTTCCTTTAGACTAAAATTCCTATAGACCAAAGTTCCTTTAGACCGAAGTTCCTTTAGATCAAAGTTGTTTAGATGAAAGATCTTTAAACGAAAGTTCCCCAACCCGTATCAAACCCGTCTAGTCTCGCGCCATGCAGGGAGCACGCATCGAAGAATTTATACTCTCAACACTGCCCATTGACGCTCGACACGCTACTGAGATTCCTGTATGACTTTAGGATTGCTGATGTTAAATGTTTTGGCAAATTTTGAGTTTTGTTCATTCTTGCTTATCATTTGGTGCATATATAACTTATTTGTATTTATTTAACTTATTTCACTGTTATATTCATATTAATATGCAAATAAAAACTTTACAACTATATTTTTATCTAATTTTATCAAATTTCTGAGGGGTCAGAAAAGTTTTAACCATGAGGCTATAGGGTTACACTCGTCACATAGGTCGACTGTCGCCCTCTGGCATGCAACTTTCTGGAATTTTTATACTTAGGCATTCCCTGAAACTCTTTTATTCTTGGTAAAACAACTCTGGGACAGATTCCTCCTGTGAACTCTGCCTAATCTAAAATCATAGGTATTTCCACCAGAGTTCCTGCAGGCTATAAGCATAAACCACACTCATGCTTCACTATCATTGTGCCTTAATTGGACTTCTCAACATTTATAAACAAATTAATCTGTGAAGTTGGAATTGTTAAAATATTTACAATGGTGTCATATTCTTCACTCGTTATAAAAAGGGAAGATCGGTTGATTTTACAAGCCGAAAATCTGTGAAATCCTTGGGACAAAAGAAGAAGGAAGAAAAGGAGTTACTGCCACAAAGCTATTCAAATTCAGCTCACTCTTTAAATCAGCAGCCCCTTCAACTACAATCAGTGAAAATGAAGCCACAATTGACTTTCCTAACGAAGGAAAAAATTTTGCAACAAGAAATCTACATCACATAGATTATGAACGACTACAACACGAATACCACGATAAGCACAACCTGTGCTATTTTATTGCCCATGTTTCAAGCTGCCTCTCCTCATTCATGGTTCAACAAAATAGAGCAACTCTTTTTCATGGAATAACAAATGACACCCCGAAACTCAAGTCACTGGTGCGAGCACTGCCACAAGCAGTAAATGATGGAATTTCATCGCATCCAAGAGACCCAACCAACCTGAGCTATCAAACCCTCACACTTCTCATTTTGAAAATGATTACCTCATCCATGGTTAACAAAATAAAACTTTTGGTTCCTTCCACCGAGCTATCATATCTTCCTCCCTGAGGAGCTTCTAAGGAGATTGAAGTACACAGTAAGAGATAGTGTAAGCATCGAATATCTTTGGGAATTTTTCATTCGGTACCTTGTCTCTCAAATGTAAGTGGCACTTGAAATTATAACCCCGGCAACCACACTTAAGTATTTGCTACGGCTGGTGTACGAGACTTCAGTTGCAGCATCCCATACACGTGTGACTTACATCTCAAATGATCATTCACAACAGTTCCGCGAGCTTATGGAGGCAGCATTTTACCTCATCAAAGGAGAGTTCGGAACTCTGTCATGCAGGCTCGATCGCGCAACTCTACCAAGATTCACGGTGGCGTCTGCTGTTACTACCGGTAAAGCGGCAGCCAGACACACCGCTTTGGGAAAATTCTTTAATAAACAGATATGGATGACGTCGCATCTCTGTTTCCTCACACTCTGTTCTTGCCCTTAATCGCCCCTACCAGCGAAAGAATGTTCTTGGTCGACACAGGATCCGTGATCTCGATTTTCACTGATTCATATGACGATCTGCAACAAGATGAAAGAACCATTCTCTGTCAGATTGCAACGGGATCCCAATTCGTACGTTTGATGAAAGTAAACTTAATCTATCTGTATGGTTAAGGCGGAACTTTACCTTCAACTTTTTATTAATTAATATGAAATAGGCAATCATAGCTGCCAATCTTTTAGCAAAGTATAATCTTTTAGTTCACCTTAAACATTTACACTTTGTAGACGGTACGACCAATCTATCATTAAGTGCCATAAGTATAAGTGCCATTGCTCCATCGCTCTATTTTTTAATTTCAGCTATCCAACTGTACAGTAGATTAACTACTTCTTTAATACAATGAGATTTATATACCTGACAATACGTACGATAATAGTCATAGAGGGCAAAGTGATCCCTCTCGATATTTGTATCATGTTTTGACAATATGGCCGCCTGTGTGTGGAACGCCCGCGGCCTTCAGCCCCAAAGCTTCTCTTTTTAATCATAAATAACATTCTGGCTTTCTTAAAAGCAAACGAGATTCGGCCAAGTAAATCTCCCTACCCTTACCCTATTCCTCTTGTAAAGAAATGCAGCAAACATTATCACGCCACCTGCTACAGTCATTTAAACTCTATCAAGATTAGGAATAATTAATAAATGACTTACCTCAATGATTTAATCACAACTTTTAAAAAATGTTTGGTGTCCAACAAAAATCTTTCAAAAAGACGCGTTTTTCAGTGTATAGCCCACTCTTCTCAAGCATTTCAATTGTATATTAATTCTGTTTTGTGTGACGATAACTTCGTTTTCGCATATGTTGATGACAAACACAATCGAAAATAAATAGCCACATTTGGAGCAGATCTTTGCAGGAAGTAAATTGCATGGTTTGCAAATTAGCCTTCAAATTGCAATTCTTATTTTAGCAACTTGATTTTTTAAGATATAAATTTAACTCCCAAGGTTTATCCCTAAAATTAAATCAGAGAACGGATATTAGGGATTATCGTTGAGCGAAAACGTTGCAAGAATTGCAGAGATTTCTGCGCTTAGTGAATTTCCTTCGTATATTTATTAAAAATGCTGCCACTAGCCTCATTCCTCTTGCAAAGTTGCTACAGAACTTAACTCAAACAAGCCTCGTCAAAAATAACTATTGCGATTGGATGAGAGCTGAGAATTCCCTTTTAACTCAATAATAGACGATAAAGTAAAAGAGAAAAAACAGTCCGATATTAAATTACAGAGTTATCTGACTTTAACGTCAGATGTGATTTGAAACATTTTTTTCAGTGAGAATGAGAGATATAGGGATTCATTAGTAAAGATTTAAGAGGCCGGAATTAAAACAATCCACGTTTATCAAAGAATTATTCGTTACACCTCTTGTAATAAAACACTGCAACCACTTACTCGAAGAAACTACATTTTTTAGTCACTGATTACATGGCGATCATTGGCGCCGCAAAGTCTCTTAAGACCAGTGACTATCAAAAAGAGGTCCATGCATTTAAATTCACTAATGAGATCCGCCACATAGCCGGTAGAGATAATCCTAGCAATGCTGTCTTCTTGGCAACCATCAACGATTGCAACACGCAATTCATGCAACCCAATGTATCACCACTATCGTCTACGTCATCAATCATTATTTCACTATTATAGACTATGAAGCTTTCGCCTATCTCAGTTTAACGATTTGAAATTTTAAAATCTAGAGAATACCTCCACCTCGATTCAGTTTCATAAGATTGCCCTAGTATCTTCCTCGTACTCCATCATTTGTGGTCTATCGAAGGGTTTTGTCCGTCCTTATATCACCTCTTATTTATGCAAGCTAATCTTCAATATTACCACAATTTGAGTCATTTAGCCCCTTCCCCCACCCCCATCAAATCAATCTCAGACAGATTTGTATGGTGTGAGATGAGAATAGACATAGGTGAATCGGTTAGAATATGGCTATAATATTAAAAGTCGAAAGTACAATGATGTACGAAACCACCATTTACACAATTCGCTGAACCTGCATCAATGTTTCATCCTCTTCATGTGGAAATTTTAAGTGATTTTACAACAACAAAAGAGGGTTGAAAATATCTTCAAACCACAATCTGCCACTATTCTAAGTGGATGGAGACATGTTCAGTTAAATACATCAGAATTTATAGTTGAATCATTATTCGCTCTTGTTAACGTCTCAGATAATGGATTGCAATTTCTTTTTTGGGTTGTTTAAGGAGTTATTAAATTTTATTGCTACATAACATATTTCGACCTTTTATTCCAATGTGACCAGAAATATTGTTTTTAAACGACAGCACCACAGAACCATATAATCATCTTTTTTGGCAAAAGGTATCCCAGAGAATGGTTTTGCCATGCCAAACACAGTAAGCTAAGAAAAAGGGTCTCCCCCTGGCAAATTGGTTTATGGCACTCCATTGCACACCAGATATATCGACCCGTTACAACACAGTTCCATACAAGGACATCAAGCAGCTACGAATATCTTGCTAGCCCTCATTTCTGCATAAGTGATTTTCATTGAAAAAAAATAAAATCGGGAGGACTGTACACATCTTTTCGTCAGAGCCAGTCAAATACGCCATACCTTCTTCATCCCATGGAAAGGACCATACAAGGTCCTACAGTGGCTCAAATATGCCTATATCCTGCTAGGATGCATATGAAATATTCATGTTTACATATGAAATATAGAGCCAAAATACTTGGAAAACAACATGCAATCTAACACAGATAACACTCATATATAAAAGAACATACAAATTCCTCCCACACAACCTACAAGAGCACTCCTAGAGAACTTAAAAGCAAACGGGACAAAATACAGCTGAACAATCATATTGAAATCTACATCATAATTGGTGTGTCAATCTTTGCCTACGGTTTTAACTGACTTTTTATGTTAAATTCCATTGCTCTGTCACATATAATGGATACGTTGATATGTTAAAGAATTTGGACGTATTTTGAGGAATCAATTTATATTTATTTTGTCTTAGTTCTGCCTGTCCTTTGTTACATGTTATATCCTTTCTTCTTTTGTTTACTCCTCGCCAAGGAGGCTCCTATATAAGTAGGTCAATCGGATCAGTTTTCCTCAGAATTTACTCTCATTCCCTGCTGCTATAGTGTGGAAGTTACAATATATTAATATGCCTAGGGAAAGGATCGATAATAATATTATTTCTGAAAAATAATCTAAATTATCGCAAGTAGAGAACATCCCTTTAGGAGGCAAGGATTGCATGGCTTGAGAAAAATTTGCTTAAAAGACATTTTTATGCATTGGTCATACCTGCGTGTGTTCGAAACAAGGGATGCAAGCAATGTCGTCGTTGGCTATCGCTTTTCTGTACAAAAAGATTGTTATTAGAGCATACGCTCATGCGGCTATTGCACGTCTGTCCGCGTTGTTATTGTGTTCTACGCGTGTAGGGAACGTTATTCTTATTCTGGTACTAATTATTATCAATATTACTCACGCTACTAAGCGAAATATTACCCACTTGTTTCATTTGCACTTTACTCTCTATTTTCTCTTTATTATTTCCATACTTACTTGATTATTTCTTTTATCTATCTCTCTCGAGGGTGCTATATGATTTCCCACAAGTTTGAGATCTCGCACCAGAACAATATAACATATATTCCCATGCGTTAAACAGTGGGTACGTGTGTGTGCGTATGTGTGTATGTATTTATATATATATATATATATGTGTGTATCAGAGGCGACTCCAGGTTATTAGCATCACTCGGGGTCATCACAGATTTCGCATAAGATGCATGTATAAAAGAAGGTAAGAGATGTAATGCACACCGCAGACTTATATGTACACTGATAATTTAACAATAAGACAGAAATATAGTGCTAATATAAAAATTACTCACTTCTTTTATACATGAACTCCAGTCGTCTTGGTTTGATGGCGTTTTTACGTTTTTCTGCAATATTTATAGCCCCAAATGGCTTATTTTATATATCTAGCACTATGTCTTTCTTGATTTCAAAGTTCGGGGTAAAAATAAAGCAACCCTAGAAAACACAACTGATCTTTACACACAGACGCACAGAATAACAGTAATCAAATAATAACATCGGTGTGCACAACAAACATTAGCCAGAGACCGATCTGACTGTCGCATGTACTGTACTCTTGACAAGAGATGTCAGTTAGTCTTTTACACCTACCAGGCTCGTTCGTATTAGCCCGAGATGCTGGATAATCTTTCGTTCCTTTAAGAATATTGTAAAAGGGAAACCTTTCATAGATTGGAATTTAAATCCAAATCTCTATAGAAATCTAGTGTTTCAAGACAACATCGAATTTTAATTACTTTTATTTTTTACGATTATAGATAACAACTCGGGCTGTAACTTCTGAGCCTGAGTCAAGCGCGTGTGAACGATGTTGAGAGAGCGTCTGCCCCGAATTATATTTTTTGACACAGGGCACCTCTAAGACGACTGCCAGACGCTGAACGAAAATATATGAACTGCGATCAGGCTCAATAATAGGAGCCTGAGTTTTTGGCTGCAATTACTTACTTGGAGTCATTGTTGGCGGAAATTAAATCAGCTTGCAAATACACGTTCACTTAACTAAATTTATACTCGAGCTAAGCCCAAACAGCCCGAGTGCCGGAGTCGTCACTGATTTTTTGTGTATATTATCTATGTGGGAAATACAGATCATGGTATATTGTAAATCATCTGTGACGTACTTAATCTAATAAAGAGTGTACTTTGGTTTTTGTGTTAAACTTTTTCTTATTCTTATCCAAAGAAAATCTTGTCTGACAACTTGCGTTCATCCTGTTTGTCGTATAATGAAGACTACCCATCTGTCCTATGAAGAACTTGTTGATGATCTCGTCCGTTACTCCTATGAAGAACGGGTCTGCCGATATTCTGCGGGGAAGGTGCAAGAGCTATGAACGTCAACACTGATGTGTACATATATAAATAATAATCTTAATTCGAGTAGGAAACCTATCCTCGCAAACCACACGCATTCTCATGACTCATATTTACGACGGAGAAGCCGATTTATTCCCCGCTCCGAATTGAGAAATGTAAGACGTAGGCTCGAGTTTTAGTGAGCAGGGTAATATAGTTCATGGTATTGAGAATATAACTTTTATATTAAAGTTTAATGATATATATGGAGTTAATAATATAAAATCAAAGGGTGGAAAGTGGACGGGCGTGAGAGATCGAGATTGGTAATATTATGGAAGGGTTGTAATCTGGTAAGCAATAAACTAGCAATTATTATTATAAAGACGACAAATAAAGGGAGTTCGATTTATGAGGGTAAGATGACATACGATAGGCACTGGGTCAGAAGGTTTGTGGAATCCTTGTTACGTTATGTGTCCCGGAGATGGTAAATCAAACAGTAGGTGCTTAGCCAAGGACGCGCCATTATATTTCTCGTATTAAACGATAAAAAATGCCCTGGAACTAATAATCACACGATTCCCGAAACATATGCTATGGGTAAATGGTTGAAAAGAAATAAATAATTGTCACATTTTATTTTCTTTCTTAGCTGTTTTTCTTGGTTCTGAGTATTTATAACTACCAGGCAATGGCTTCGCTACTAAGATTTTATATTTAAAATCTAAACAAAAGCAGCCATGGTTAAATTATTATAAATTTTCTGAACTTCGCCAATTATAATAATTTTAAACAGGAAATCTAAACAAAATTTCTCCCCTTTTAAAATATCACGTTGCTAAAATATAGAGTTATAGAATAGAAGAAGATGTATAAAAATGAATTTTCTGAACTTCACCGGTTGTAATTCTTTGGGTTTTAAAAAAAATTCAAAAAATTTCGATACTTAAATTTATTTCTGAACTTAACCATTTTGTTTTAGGATGTTATAAAAGAATTATTAGGAAATAACTTTGATAAAAAAACAAGTCATAACCAAACTAAGATGAAATTATTATTCAAATACCCTAAAAAATCCCCTACTTAAATTATAGAGTTAGTGATTTTGTTTTTTTTCTATGATCTTGAAGTTAATCTTGATGTTCCTATAACTGAGGCTGGACTGGTTATTCTGGATGTTTTTGGTATATGTATCGATTCCTTATCCTGAGTGGTACTTGTTGAGAAATGAGAGGGGGAGGGGGGGGCATGAATTGAAACTGACCAGCAACCATGTCAAAATCCACGCGCCCACTAACGCGAGAAGTATTATTATTATTAATTATTAAAAGTATTCAGCGGAAACTGCGCTGTTTTTTCAAGAGCCGGCATGGGTTGATGTTGTAACAAGGAGTAACTCCTCTGCTGAACATGCAACTGGGAGGAATGGCAAACCTTTGTGGCCCCAATGTGTATATCTTACAAGGGGTACCGGGAGTAAAATGGGCCACCATGCTGCAGCTGACATTTCGAGGCATTTGTTCATTACAGCCCCAATGCCTGCAAATGGATCTGAGGTCATATATCTTCCATACATTTTTTATTCCTCTCTTCACCTCTTTCTCTATGAAGATACTATGTATCCTGGAAATAAATTAAGGCAGCAGAATAAATAATCAAATATATATATGATACAATTGATACCATGATCAAACTACTACCCAACGAAGGTATAGAAAGAGGATAGCCATCGAGGGTAGAGAACTATAATATTTAAAGACAAAATACATATGAATTGATTCCTCAAAATGCGCCAAATACTTTAACATATCAACGCATCCATTATATGTGACAGAGCAATGGAATTTAACATAAAAAGTCAGTTGAGACCGTAGGCAAAGATTGTCACACCAATTATGATGTAGATTTCAATATGATTGTTCAGCTGTATTTTGTCCCGTTTTGCTTTTAAGTTCCCTAGGAGTGCTCTTGTAGGTTGTGTAGGAGGAATTTGTATGTTTTTTGTATATGAGTGTTATCTGTGTTAGATTGCATGTTGTTTTCCAAGTATTTTGGCTTTATATTTCGTATGTAAACAAGAATATTTCATATGCATCTTTGCAGGATATAGGCATATTTGAGCAACTGTAGGACCATGTATGGTCCTTTCCATGGGATGAAGAAGGTATGGCGTATTTGACTGGCTCTGACGAAAAGATGTGTACAGTCCTCCCGATTTTATTTTTTTTCAATGAAAATCACTTATGCAGAAATGAGGGCTAGCAAGATATTCGTAGCTGCTTGATGTCCTTGTATGGAACTGTGTTGTAACGGGTCGATATATCTGGTGTGCAATGGAGTGCCATAAACCAATTTGCCAGGGGGAGACCCTTTTTCTTAGCTTACTGTGTTTGGCATGGCAAAACTATTCTCTGGGATACCTTTTGCCAAGAAATATGATCATATGGTTCTGTGGTGCTGTCGTTTAAAAACAATATTTCTGGTCACATTGGAATAAAAGGTCGAAATATGTTATGTAGCAATAAAATTTAATAACTCCTTAAACAACCCAAAAAGAAATTGCAATCCATTATCTGAGGCGTTAAAAAGAGCGAATAATGATTCAACCATAGATTCTGATGTATTTAACTGAACATGTCTCCATCCACTTAAAATAGTGGCAGATTGTGGTTTAAAGGTATTTTCAACCCTCTTTTGTTGTTGTAAAATCACTTAAAATTTCCACATGAAGAGGATGAAACATTGATGCAGGTGCAGCGAATTGTGTAAATGATGGTTTCGTATATCTTTGTACTTTCGACTTTTAACATTATAGCCATATTCTAACCGATTCACCTATGTATATTCTCATCTCACACCATACAAATCTGTCTGAGATTGATTTGATGGGGGTGGGAGAAGGGGCTAAATGACTCAAATTGTGGTAATATTGAAGATTAGCTTGCATAAATAAGAGGTGATATAAGGACGGACAAAACCCTTCGATAGACCACAAATGATGGAGTACGTGGAAGATACTAGGGCAATCCTATGAAACTGAATCGAGGTGGAGGTATTCTCTAGATTTTAAAATTTCAAATCGTTAAACTGAGATAGGCGAAAGCTTCATAGTCGATAATAGTGAAATAATGATTGGTGACGTAGACAATAGTGGTGATACATTGGGTTGCATGAATTGCGTGTTGCAATCGTTGATGGTTGCCAAGAAGACAGCATTGCTAGGATTATCTCTACCGGCTATGTGGTAAATTTCTTTAGTGAATTTAAATGCATGGACCTCTTTTTGATAGTCACTGGTCTTAAGAGACTTTGCGGCACTAATGATCGCCTTGCAAACAGTGACTAAAAAAATTTAGTGCCTTCAAGTAAGTGGTTGAATTGTTTTATTACAAAAAGTATAAAGAATAATTCTTTGGTAAACATCACACGAGTGCGCCCGATTCGGAGACGACAGAAAGCGACCTGAAGCCGTAGCGGCATTGGGGGATAGGTCCATTGGAACAGTCGCGGTGCAATGGCATGCAACTTTAAGTTCCCTTCGACCACCTCCCATCTTCTTTGCCAAGCAGTCCGAAGAGCTGCCGTATTCCTGCCATGTAGTCGATGTTAGGAAGAGCGAAACGCTGGTCCTGGCGTCGAGGCCTCGCGGACTCTTTGGCGCCCTTATCGATGCGCTGATTCACCGCAATTCCTATATGTCCAGGAACCCAGCAGAAGATAATATCGACATCTGCCCGACTCAAAAAACGGTAGCATCACGGATATCGCGAACCAGGGGATGCGGAGATTCCAATTCCCCGAGAGAACTCAGGGCGCTTTGTGAGTCGCTATAAATCACGATCTGGTCTCCGAAGCGGGCACGTCGCGTAATCTCCCGCAACGATTGGTTTATTGCCACCAGCTCGGCCGTGAAGACAGACGCAGCCCCTGGCAGAGCCCCGCTGAATTCCAACAGAGGGGATACGGCGTGGAAGCCGACCCCCTTTTGGGACTTGGAGCCATCCGTATACACTGGCACGGCGTCTCTCGGCGGCATAGGCACCGACGAGATCAGCTGTGGATGCAGTGAAAGCTGTTAGTGACTGAGGGAGGCGCCGAGCTCACGCGTACAGGCAAGTGATGCACTGCATGCGGCGCAATGTGAGTGGCATCTCCCCAGCATCGACCAACAGGCTCTCAATGGGGGAACTGCGGAAGGCACCGGTCGCAAGGCGAAGGCCGTTGTGGTGGATCAAATCCACCTTCAGCAATAAGCGCTCGGCTGCGGATGCATAAAACTTGCATCCGTAGTCGAGCTTGGAACGAACAAAGGATCGATAAAAAAGTAGGGCAGTAGCCCTATCAGCGCCCCAAGCGCTGAACGTCACGGAATAGAGAATAGCCATGGCGCGGGTACAAGAGACCATAAGGCTGAGAATATGAGCCTCCAAGGTGAGGCGTCGGTCGAATACAAAACCAAGGAAACGGTGCGATTCAACCACTTCCAGGCTCACCCCATTAAAAAACAAATCTGCAGCATGGTGAAGCCGTGGATTGCGGCAAAAGTGCACCACCTTATTCTTTGCCAAAGAAAACCGAAACCTGTGCCCTTCGGCATAGCGAGAGACGCGGTTCAATGCCTGTTGAGACGACGCTCCAGAGCGGGCATGTGGGACGCGCCCCAAGAGATCAAAAGATCGTCCACGTAGAGCGTAGCGAGAACATCTTTCGGCAGCACCGAGGTGATGCCGTTGATGCTCATGGCAAAGATTCTGAGACTAGGGACACTTCCTTGCGTGACCCCCTCTTTCTGCTCATTTAGGCCGAAAAGGGCTCCACCCACTCGTACGCGGAATCGACGATCTCGCTAAAATTTAGATATAAACATTGGAAGGCGTCCCCTCGCCCCCATCGTGGGGAGAGTCTCCAAGATACCGTATCGCCATGCGGTATTATAGGCCTTCTTCAGTTTGAAAAAGACCGTGGGTAGTGCTGTCTACGAAGGAAAGCCTCGCAGACGGCATTTTTCAGTCGGAGTAGAGCATCTAACGTGGAGTGGAACTTGCGGAAGCCACACTGTGCAGAATACAGATGGCCTCCGCTGTCCAGGAAAAAGGCTAATCTAACATTTACCAATTTCTCCATCAACCCTCAAACGCAAGAGGTTAGAAAGATTGGGCGGAAACCGGTCAGAGTAGAGTGATCTCTTCCTGGTTTGCGAAAAGCGAGCACAGTAGCGATTCGCCCTGAATCTGGGAGAAGACCCTCCACCCAGATCCTGTTAAACAAATCTAACAGAAAGGCCATGCCTCGCTCACCCAGGTGTCGAAGCATGGCGTACGGGACATCGTCCGGCCCATGGGTGGTGTCCGCGCACGAAGCGAGAGTGGAGCGCAACTCCCTTCAGTAAACCTGTCGTTGAAGGGTTCTCCGCTTCTGGAGGAAAAGTCCAGTCGGCGGCCTTCCGCAACATGACAACGTCCATTGAATGGTGGCTGAGCAGCATCCTGGCTATAGAATGCGGAAAAAGCGACAGGAAGGATTCCGCCACGGACGCGGGGTCCAAGATTCTGGTCGCATCTTCCTGGAGAACGCGAAGGGGGTCCTGCGAGAACTTGCCCCGAATCCTTTTGACTCGCTTCCACACCTCTGCTAAAGGGGTCTTCCCGTTAAGTGAAGACACGTATGCCCGCCAAGAAGAGCGGCGGGCGTGCTTCGAAATATACCGGAACCTAGCCCACCATGGGAGTGTTCGGCGTGCAAAACGGCCAGACCTTCTAGGAATAGTATTCAGGCCCGCGGCTATGAGGTTGCCGGAGAAGAACTCAACGGCCTCATCTACCGACCTAAACTCCTCGACTGAGATAGAGAATTCATTCATTTCCTTAAATGCAGGCCATGGTGCCCGTGTTAAGCACCACCAAGGTGGGCTCTCAGGCGGCAGTTGCCCTAAAACTAATATTTGAATGGGAAAGTGATCACTACCATAGAGGTCATTGACCACACCCTAATCAAAATCAGGCTGTGCATCCAAAGAGCAAAAAGATAGGTCTAGGCAAGAAAATGAAGCAGTTCTCGTACAGTGATGCGTAAACTCATCCACGTTTAGGACACCCATCTCAAGCTCTTCGATCAGATCAGCAAGGACTTGTCCCCTGGGATTTATTAAGTAATCTCGCCAGAGAGAATGCCTGTCGTTTAGATCTCGAAGCAAGAGAAATGGCCTCGGCACCCGTGCCACGACGCAGTGGAAGTCCCCAGCGTCGAAGTCTGCTGACGGTGGAATCTACGCAGAAATGATAGTATACCTCCTATCAAGGTGAAGCTATACAGCCACTGCCTGAAAGGAGGTATCGAAAGAGAAAGGAAAAACGAAGACATCATGCCAGGTGTAAACGGTGCATTCCTCAGCCCGGCCATCACGTGGTGGTGGGGTCGCAAGACCCTCATACCCCGGGAGGGCGGGCAGGGAATACGCGACTAACATGGTTTCCTGCAAAAAGATAGCTAACGGTGAACGGGACGAGACTAGTCTTCGCAGCTCCTCCCAGTTTGCTTATAGTCCACGGCAATTCCATTGAATGAATATGCACTCCAGGCCTAGCTCGGAGGAGACACGGGGGCCCTCCTCGAACAGAAGACCCTCACGGGAATGCCTGTGAGGAACTACCGTCTCCGAGCTACTCGCTCCATCACTAGTGGTGGGCAAAGGAGCCTAAGCTCCTTTGTTGCTGTCCTCCTTTCGGGGGACAGCTTTAGGAACCCCGGAAGATGGACTGGCGACCAACTTCAGGGGTGTTTCTCCCTGTGAGTCTAACGACTCGGTGAAGGCGCGTGGCCGTTTCGCCTTACGGAAAAAGGGTCACGCTAAGGAAAGAGGGGGGATTACTGGTTTTAGCCCAGGGTGGGTATGAACCCTTTTGCAACCAGCTTTACCAGGGAAGCGCCCGGGTTGAGTAGAGCCCGCAGAAGGGCTCCAAATGGGCGTGGAAGCAACCGTGCTAGTCGACCTGGAAGGTCCAGGAGTAGAGGGTGCCTTTCTAACTATTGAGGCATATGACGTCCTAGGCAGAGCACAGCGCGCCAGGACCAAGTCCTTAGCCTCACGGAATGAGAGTCGATACTGGGCCTAAACGGCCAGGATTTCTTTCTCAAGGAGATATGCACCACATTGCTTCGAAGAAGCGGGGTGCGGCTCTCCACAATTGACACACTAGGCCACACATGATTTAGACTTACCGTGTGCAGCCTTGGAGCAATTTACACAAACTTCGGGTGACCCCGACTTTGCACGTCTACAAGAACGATTCGTATGGCCGAAGCGGTGCCAGTAATAGCACCGCCGCGGCAGTGGCACAAATGCCTTCACGCGGTAGCGGTACCAACCAGCACGCACCGACTCAGAGAGCTTTTCACAGTCGAACGTGACGAAGAGTGTAGGGGTGGGTCTCGAGGCCCCTCCCTGTTTTCTCCTCACACGTTCGACCTTGAACGCCCCATGGTCGGCCAGCTCTAAGGTGATGTCCTCAATGGAGTAGTCAACGAGTTCCCTCGCATAAACTACTCCCTTCACAAAGTTCATGGGAGAGGGCGACGTCACACTCACTGGGGTACAATGAAGTGTCCGAAGAGCACTTATCTTGGCCGCCTCGGCGGCATTTACCGCATTCGCCAGAAGGCTCCCGTCCGAGAAACGGGTCACCTTCGGCTCTCTACCGATTGCACTTGCTAATCCTCTCCTCTGATGGATCATGTTGCAATGGTCAACATGGTGCCATTAGTCAAGCGAATAACGAGGAAGCGTTTCAAGCCAGCGGGCTCGAAAATGCCAGGTAACCTCTCAATCAGGGGCCCCGATGTCATCGAGACTCCACCCTGTGCACTTTTGGACTTTGTCATAGTCAGGGGCTCCGCACCCGGGGGCAGAGGGGCCGGATGTGCCGATCTTGGCTTGGTCACTTGCCAAAGTGGCAGCAGACCCATGTGTCCACGCAGCCCCCGTGGATAGAGAGAAGCCCCGAGTCTTCTTAGTCTTTTTTCTGTTCTTCTTCTTTTTAGGAAAGGAGGGCGGGGAATGAACCCGCTTCTCAACTCCGCCTGAAGGAGCCCCTAGGCCAAATGGACTGGCCTCAGCCAGGTCCTTCTCCGAAATGGAGAAAGTCCAAGTGGTCGCAGGGGCACCGGTTAGAGGAGATCCCTCCCCTCCTTGTACTGCCTCGGAGCTTCAGCCATTTGAGGAGGACCTTGCATAGGGCGGATTCGGGTTCGGTGATTGGCGCCGAGCCCGGATTCGCCCCCATGGAAGGCCCAACCCTCTGAGGCTGGGTTTCCTCAAGGAACATGTCTATCACAGGAGGGACCTCCAGTTGGCAATCCCCTCCCAGAACATCGCAGGTTTCCTTGGCAGCGTCACTAGTCTTGTGTGGGGAGGCACAGGCCTTGACCCCTGCAAGGTTTAATATTCTTGCCAGCAGATCTTTTGAGGGAAGCGACCGAAAGCGCTTAGCTTCCCTCTCCCCCTTAAAGGGGTTTGCCTTACCGAGCCGCTTTGATGGGGAGCAGTTCGCTATGGGCTGCCTGCTGGCTTTCTTTGCAGTCCCCTTGGAAAGAAAAGGAGGGACTGCCGCTGAAAGCAGGGAGGTGATCGAAAGCACCTCCAAAGAAGGGGGTGAGGGGGAGTCCCCTACACTCGTAGGCGTAGGAGAAGAGTAAGCCTCCTCTCTGGTTAAAGAAATATGGAGGGTCTCCTGTGCAAGCACAGGGGGGGGGCAGTTCTCCATTTTTATGGTGGAGCTGCCCAAGGGTGGCTCCTTCTATTGAACAAGGGAAGTTGAGGGATGTTTGTTTTTTTATTCATCATTGGGCATGGTGATCCTAAATTTTCTGCGTGACGCAATAGCGCATCACCTCTCGCAGTAGCCCGCACTGTAAAAGGTGCTTACAGGCCCGGCAGACCCAGGCGCCGCCATATGGGACCACCCCTCCCGCCTGGTGGCCTGGCAGTCCATCGGCATGGCGGCTCCACCTTAGACGCGGCGTAAAACTGATAGATTGTGAAGAGGAAATAAAAAGGGATGTGAGGAAGGTATGGGTGGGGATGAAGCAGGTTGTTTAAAAAAAAACATCCCGAACCGGAGCTCAGGGGCTATGGAATGTTTTCCCCTCTCCCGCTCCCCAGCCCCGATCCGGGACGGTTGGCTTGAGAAGAAGGTCTGCATCTACCTTATGAAATTAGAGGCTGACCAGAGAAAGTTGTGGGAGCGGTTGTATGAAAAGCGAGGAAACAAGTGTTTTGAATGAAGGAGAAGAGGCTAAGCTGGGGTCGCACGGGGTGCTGAGTCCCATCAGCATGGCGGCCAGCATGGCAATTCGCCGCGCCCCTTACGGGGCCTAATCTTTATAGAGTTTAAAGGACTATAGCAGGTGGTGGGATAATGGTTGCCGCATTTATTTACAAGATGAATAGGGGAAGAGTAGGGAAATTTACTGGGCCGAACCCCGTTTGCTTTTAAAAAAGCCAGAGTGTTATTTATGATTACATAAAGAAGCTTTGGGGCTGAACGCCGCCGGCGTTCCGCACACAGGCGGCCATATTTTCAAAACATGATACAAATATCAAGTGAGAACACTTTGCACTTTATGACTATTACCGTACTTAATTGTCAGGTAATATAAACCTCATTGTATTAAAAAGGTATTTGATCTACTGTACAGCTTGATGGTTGAAATTAAAAAATAGAGCGATGGAGCAATGGCACTTATACTTATGGCACTTAATGATAGATTGGTCGTACCGTCTACAAAGTGTAAATGTTTAAGGTCAACTAAAAGATTATACTTTGCTAAAAGATTGGCAGTTATGATCGCACATCTCCTATTACTTAAAAAAAGGTTGAAGGTAAAGTTGCGCCTTAACCCTAAGGATAGATTAAGTTTATGTTTATCAAACGTACGAATTGGGATCCTGTTGCAATCTGACAGAGAATGGTCCTTACTTCTTGTAGCAGATCGTCATATGAATCAGTGAAAATCGAGATCACGGATCCTGTGTCGACCAAGAACATTCTTTCGCTGGTAGGGGCGATTAAGGGCAAGAACAGAGTGTGATGAAACAGAGATGCGACGTCATCCATATCTGTATATTAAAGAATTTTCCCAAATCGGTGTGTCTGGCTGCCGCTTTACCGGTAGTAACAGCTGACGCCACCGTGAATCTTGGTAGAGTTGCGCGATCGAGCCTGCATGACAGAGTTCCGAACTCTCCTTTGATGAGGAAAAATGCTGCCTCCATAAGCTCGCAAAACTGTTGTGAATGATCATTTGCGATGTAAGTCACACGTGTATGGGAGCTGCGACTGAAGTCTTGTGAACCAGCCGTAGCAACTTGCTCAATTCTGATTGACGGGGCTATAATTTCAAGTGCCACTTACATTTGAGAGAGAAGGCATCGAATGAAGAATTCCCGAAGATTTTCGAGGCTGACACTACCTCCTACTATGTCCTTCAATCTCCTTAGGAGCTTCTCAGGGGGAGAAATGTGATGGCTCGGTGAAAGAAGCCAAAAGTTTGATTTTTTTAATCATAGAGGAGGTAATCATTTTAAAAATGAGAGGTGGGAGGGTTTGATAGCTCATTATATTGGGGTCTTTTGGAAGCGACGAAATTCCATCATTTACTGCCTGTGGCAGTGCTCGCACCAGTGACTTGAGTTTCGGGGTGTCATTTGTTATTCCATGAAAAAGAGTTGCTCGATTTTGTTGAACCATGAATGAGGAGAGGCAGCTTGAAACATGGGCAATAAAATAGCACAGGTTGTGCTTATCGTGGTATTCGTGTTGTAGTCGTTCATAATCTATGTGATGTAGATTTCTTGTTGCAAAATTTTTTCCTTCGTTAGGAAAGTCAATTGTGACTCCATTTTTACTGATTTTAGTTAAAGGGGGCGGCTGCTTTTAAAGAGTGAGCAGAAATGGAATAGCTTTGTGGCAGTAACTCCTTTTCTTCCTTCTTTTTTGGCCCAAGGTTTTCACAAATTTTCCACTTGTAAAATCAACCGATCTTCCCTCTTTATAACGAGTGAAGAATATGACACCATTGTAAATAATTTAATAATTTCAACTCCACAGAATAATTAGTTGATAAATGTTGAGAATTCCAATTAAGGCACAATGATGGTGAAGCATGAATGTGGTTTGTGCTTATAGCCTGCCTGAACTCTTGTGAAATACTTATGATTTTGGATTAGGCAGAGTTCGCAGGAGGGATCTGTTCCAGAGCTGTTTTACCAAGAATCAAAAAGTTTCAGGGAATGCCTAAGTATAAAAATTCCAGAAAGTTGCATGCCAGAGGGCGCCAGTCGTCCTATGGGACGAGTATAACCCTATAACGTCATGGTCAAAACTTTTCTGACCCCTCATAAATTTGATAAAATTAGATAAATATATATTTGTAAAGTTTTTATTTGCATATCAATATGAATATAACAGTGAAATAAGTTAAATAAATACAAATAAGTTATATATGCACCAAATGATAAACAAGTATGAACAAAACCCTAAATTTTCCAAAACATTTAACATCAGCAATCCTAAAGTCATACAGGAATCTCAGTAGCGTGTCGAGCGTCAATGGGCAGTGTTGAGAGTATAAATTCTTCGATGCGTGCTCCCTGCATGGCGCGAGACTAGACGGGTTTGATACGGGTTGGGGAACTTTCGTTTAAAGATCTTTCATCTAAACAACTTTGATCTAAAGGAACTTCGGTCTAAAGGAACTTTGGTCTATAGGAATTTTAGTCTAAAGGAACTTTGGTCTAAAGGAACTTTGGTCTAAATAAAGTTCCGTCTAAAAGGTCTTCCAGCTAGGTATTATTTATAAAAAATAGTATTATCTAAAATTTATTCCTTTTTAATGATATTAGCAAAGTTTCTTTATTTAATAAAGATATTCAGAATGAAACCACGTTATAAGTAATACTCCGAAGGTAATTCTCCATAGAACGATTTTTGTAGTCTGTCACAATATTCATGATTCGTCTCTTTTCTTCCAGCATTGGAGTTTTTATTCCTCGGGCTTACTCTTATATCAAGTTTCGAAATTTTTGCTTTAATTACATTTTGTTCTTTTCTCAAAGCATCAATAACATAATATATATTTGATTTGGCTCGCACTAAAACACAAATTCTTCTATGCCAAGCTTCAACAGAGGTAGTTGTACGAGGGGAACCCTGTAGAGTCAGTTCATAAACATTCCATTCGAGTGGGGGGAACAAATGTTTAGCGCGCCTTCCATTTGTTCTAAGCTTTCCTAAAATATAAGTTTCTTCAATATATTTAATGCAAGGAAGAGCTTCCTCAGGTACCCTTTGTTGTAAAAGTTCGAGTCCTTTTAGTACATCAGCAACAGGCAGAAATGCTAAAGCGTAACCTTTCTGCAAAATAGGGAAAATTCCCCATCATTATTATAAAGGCTCGAAAGACCCAACTGTGTAAGTTTTCTCCAAGTAGTTTGACAAAAATGAAAAGAACAGAAATGTTTGGTGATTTCACCGAGAACAGGAAAAAAAGCATTTCGCGCAGCTATTTCAAAATCAACACTTACACCTGATACTTCAATTTGCAATCCATAACGTTCAACACAATCAACAACGGCTGACAACATTCTAAAGTAAATTTCTGTCTTGTTTGGTAAAAAAATAAAAATAAGAGGATGAATTTCTCAATAAATTTCAGAATCAATAGTATAGATTTGAAAGAAAAATTCTAGGACATGTTTCAAACGTTCCATCAGCATACCAGTGTTTAGCGGAAACTAGTATTCGGAAAGCGGAAGGTGCTGCAAAAATTAGAAATCGTTCCTCATCATCTTTTCCGCTATCATGAATTAGCCAGTTTTAACCTTGAATAGTTGTGCTAAATCTACCTTTTAGGTTCACTTCATTCAATGTTGTAGGGAGTTTGGGAGCATTTTCTTTCTTAATTTTCTAATATTTCTTGTTATACTTGTATTTGAAGGAAGAACGCTTTGGGAACACTCAGACACTTTGCTTATTACTTCAGAAATAATTGCAGCTGGAGGTTCAGGCGTTGTTTTAGCCCTTTGTTGAATAATGGTCATTGCTTTGAAAACATGAATATCTGCACTGCCGCCCGCATGAGTATGATGATCTGAACATTTAATTACATTATTTTGGCTTAACACAAGACGACTAGAACACTTACGATTTTCACAGCGCCAATAGCTTACACATTTTGTTGAATTGTTTTTTTGTGTAATAATATCCATAATTTATCCTTTCCTCTTTTGGTTTTCACAAAACTAATATCCCAATCCATTATGGAATAAAGAGATAATTAAATTTAGAAATCACTATTTACGCGAGTAAACACAAGATTCAGATGTTATTTTGAATTCGAATGGTACTCGACAAGATAATAATGACACTATTTATAAACAGACAGGTCATTGAGTGTGCTGAACTTCCAGAGAAAGAATTTTTACCGACTATACTCTTATGCTAATTACCCACTAAGTGGTAATCTTCTCATAGTTGACCTCTGATCTGGAAACGGATCAGTAGCCCTGTTTCACTAATCTTTTGATTGTCATCTCATGTCTTTTAAATTCACATGGAAATTTTTCCGGAAGGATTGTGTAGTAAATATGATACTATCCCTAACACACGGTTGAAATTTCCGAAATAGTGGTCAAAAGTACCCCCCCCCCATTTGTTTTAAGATGTCAGTTTTTATGATTTAATATCAATCAACAATGTTAAAAATAACGGTTTAAAAATGGTTTTATACGGGTCCTTATATGAAAACCCTATTTTATTGAACATATCTAAATCTTGTTCAAAGCTAATGTAATTATTTCATCACAAAATGGTAAATTGAAAAAAAAATCGCGCTCAAATTAAATTCATTTAAGTATTTATATATATATATATATATATATATATATATATATATATATATATATATATATATATATATATATATATATATATATATATATATATATATATATATATATATATATATATATATATATATATATATATATATATATATATATATATATATACATATATATATATATATATATATATATTTATATATATATGCTTGAAATATCCCAAAAGAATATAATACACAGAATAAGTCCAAGCGCTTTCGTGTTTACATCATCAGGGGCAGAAGAATAATGGAATGGAGAAACAGTTAATAAACAGAATATGTGACGTCATTCAAACCTACTGACGAACAAAGACAATCGTTTAGGGGGGAGAATCAACTGATGCACAAATGGATAGACCATCCACAGAACTACAATATACAAATCAATTAAAAAAATTAAATTTATATTGCAAACGAATATTATTCATGATCCAATTATCTAATTTAAAAGGACCCTCACTTGGATTGAAATTAATGTTATGGGAGAATTTGATCATGGTTGATTCCATTGAATTTCTTTCTATAAAATTGGGCACAAAAATAATGGAATTCGCATTGGACCAATCTATTTGATGGTTTAAAGTAGATTGATGAATAAACAGTTCATTTGAAGTTTGCCCCGTTCGACAACAGTACTTATGTTGTTTAATTCTCACATGTAGGCTTTTTGTTGACTGGCCTATGTAAAAACTAAGACAATATTTGCACGGAATTTTATAAATGCAGGCCATTTTATTAGCGGGAGAAATTTAAATTACTGTGTTTTTTAACGTGGAATTATTAAAGAATACAACATTAACATTAAAATATTTTAATAATTTTGGAACATGGGACAAGTGTTTATTAAAAGGGAGAGTTAAAATATTATTGCGCCTAAATGAGTATTTAATTTTATTTCCATAAAAGTACTGCTTAGCTCTGCGCAGGCACTCATTTAGAAAATAAGATGGATAATTTATCATTTTACTAAAGATTTTAATTGCTTCTAACTCTTCCTCGATAAATTCTGGATCACATACTTTAAAGGCATGCAAATACAAAGAAATCAAAGCTGATTTTTAAGTTTTTTTGCGGATGTTCGAATAATAATGGATGTAACACGAAACATGAGTTGGTGGCTTCCGGAATACCAAGAACTTAAAACCTTGCGGCGCACAGGGTACGATGGTTTCTAAAAAAGATAATTCCCCGGCTTCTTCTAATTCATGAGTGAAATTAATTAAGGGAACGAGGTTATTTAAGGCACCAAGAAAATTAGCTACGTTACACTCAATAGTCCAAATACAAAATACATCATCTACATAACGGTACCAAATAGCATTTTGGGGGAGGATGGGGGCTAGTAACTTAGACTCAAAGAATTCCATATACAAACAACTCAACAACGGGGAGAGAGGGTTTCTCATCGCCATGCCGAGACGTTTGAGATACCATTTATCATTAAAACTAAACGAAGTGTTAAGTGCTCCTGGTAGACACATGAGCAAATCATTCATGGGGACTTTTGTAAATAAGGAAACAACATCGAAGCAAATCATTTTAAATTTGAACAACGCCATGGAATGTGGTGGGTGAAAAAAAATTCTTAAAGGATTATCATGAGAGCAAAAACATTTCTGGCTAAGAGTTAATTTACAGTCACAACAGAGACACGGAGTGGGGGAGGCAATGCGAATGATAATCCTTTAATTTTTTTTCACCAATCATATTATATTCATATACATGGCGTTGTTGTGTGTATATCGTTTTAGGGATGCATATGTCTGTTATTAGTTGCCTATTGTTCTTTTTCTTGTTTTTTTTCTGTCTTGTTTTTGTGTTTTTTTTCCATTAGTTTTTACATACTATGGGATAGGCGTTTCCTTCGTATCTTTGGACCCTATATAAAGTTGTCTTCTCCCTTTTGATGCTATTGCTTTAAAATGAACTTGCAAATATAGTTCAAAAGTGAAGGGACTCATCTTTTCATTTGCCTGTGGGTTAATTTTCATATTATTGTTTCCTCACGTTCCACTTTGTGTATTTTTTCATCTTCATCATATATATATATATATATATATATATATATATATATATATATATATATATATATATAAATGCAAGGAGCCCACAGGAGAAATTAATACGAGGATTCCAAGTACTTTCGATGAAGAACTCGAAATAAAGTTCGAAAGTACTTGGCATCCTCGTATTAATTTTCCCTGTGAGCTTTGTTGCATTTATTGCTTAGTCATGCCATACTTTGTGAGTTTTCCGCACACACACACACACACACATATATATATATATATATATATATATATATATATATATATATATATATATATATATATATATATATATATATATATATATATATATATAAGTGTAGTTGGATAGCAGTCTTTCTTGCGTGAAAATTTTGTGGAAGACCATTGTGTATTTTGCCTTAATTAATTTCCTTTGGCAACTTTCTCTTCTAACTATCTTTTGTATTTCATCTTGTAGATGGAGGATTACTCGTCCAGTATTGATCTCTTTTTTAAATGAATGTGTTTGGTAAAACCCAAACTAAAATTGCTGAGCTTTCGATCTTATTCGATCATCTTCGGAGCGCTTTGATATGTTCTTGCCTCCTTTACCGATGCAATGAGTGGAGTGAGGATCAACAGAATGAAAGAAAACGATTTTTAAGGGGTCTTTATTCCCCCTAGTTTGAGCGTAACGTTAGAGGAAACGGGCAGTCCGGTGAGGGGAATTTGAAAATAATTTCAATGTGCGATTCCAGCTTGTCTCTTGACTGTTGATGGCCAGCTTATCTTCGTAAAATTAATATGGCTTCTAAATAACGGTGTTATCAACTAGCATATCTCTCGTTAGGTTAATGTTATGAGCACTCTCCATATGATTTTTAGGCCTTCCTCTTTGCAGATGCATAGTTAAACGTTTCAAAAGTGTAGTAGTTTTCATGCAATATATTTTGAGTTGTTATAAAGCTTACGGTCTTTATCGGGGCAGATGAACTCGTAAACTATGTTGGTTGACTTGAGATTCGAGGAGTTTAGGCAGCTGTTGTTTTATACATATATATATATATATATATATATATATATATATTTATATATATATATATATATATATATATATATATATATATATATATATATATATATATATATATATATACATATAATAGGAGCTGAAGTGCCAAAATGGGTGGTAAATACAAATAAGCTCATTAATACCAGGTAGGTCCAAATATCTAGAGACTCCTTAAAGGATTGAAAAGCACACAAACCAATTAAGGACGAGATATAATAAGAAAGAGAGATAAAGATGGGAGGTCAGGAGAAAAGAAGAGGAGAGGTACATATATATATGCATATATGTATAAATATATATATATATATATATATATATATATATATATATATATATATATATATATATATCTGAAAAAGGACAATTTAAAAGTATTAAATAATTACTTACACGATTAAAGTTTGGACATTGTTTATACAAACCAGGACTTAAACTAAAATTAGGGACTTTATTTATGAAGGAAGATTCCAGAAATTGTGCACACATTATTATCTTTTAGTTACGTACCTCTTAAAACCTGTGATTGCCTCTTCCTGGCATTAGAGGGGAATATTTAATTGTATCATAAGGCAATGCTATTGCCTAGCGCCCGGAACGCCTGCGTAACTGCCAGGCCTTTCTGACGATGCTACCTGCGATTGCCTCTTCCCGGCATTGCATGCGAATATTTAATTGCATCATAAAGTGACGCTGTTGTCTAACAACCGGAACGCCGGCGTATATGCTAGGCGTCTTTCAAGCTGCTCTCTGTGCATGCCTCTTCACGGCATTAGAGGCGACTATTTAATTGTATCATAGCGCGATGCTGTTGACGATTAGGCAGAACACTTGCGTAAGTGCGAGGTCTCTGTGACGAAGCTACCATTGATTGCTTCACCCCAGGTTTGGAGGCGTATATTTAATTGCTTGCTGAGCTGATGCTGTGGCCTAGCAACCTATACGCCGCTGTTTGTGCCAAGCCTCTCTGAGGATGCTATCTGCGATTGCCTTTTCTCGGCATTAGAGGCGAATATTTAATTGTATAATAAGGCGATGCTATTGCGTACCGACAGGAACGCGGGCGTAAATGCAGGGCCTCTCTGACTATGCTACCTACGATTCTTTTCGCAGTATTGCAAGCGAATAATTATTTGGATCATGAGGTGACGCTGTTACACAACAATCCGGAACGCCGGCGTAAGTGCGAGGCATCTTTAACAATGCTATCTGCGATTGCCTCTCCCGACATTGGAGGCGATTATTGAATTGCATCATGAGGTGAAGCTGTTGCCTAGCAACCGGAACGCTCACGTAGGTGCAAGGTCTCTTTGATGATGCTATCAGCGATTGCCTCTTCACAGCATTAGAGGCCAATATTTAATTGTGTCATAAGGCGATGCTGTTACCTAGCAACCGGAACACCAGCGTAAGTGCGAAGCGTCTCACACTATGTTATCTGCGATTGCTTCCTTTTGACTCAAATTCGAGTATTGGATTCAATTCAGTCGCATAGAAATTGCATTTAATTAAAGGGTGTCGTTAATTGCTCCATGGGATTTATTTCTTGATGATTAAAGAGTTACTTCAGCACTCTTGAATCTAAAGATATGTAGAAATGTTGTATTTTTTGGAACTTGTTCCTAGGGGTGTACTCCCAAGAATAGGATCGACCTTTCCTGAATGGGAATAGCCTCGGAGAGTTGCGCACCCTAAATAAAGTTAAAATATCCTCTAATTTTGACTATATGACGTATACACACTTCCAGGTTCCCTAATTTCACCATTCTTGAACCTCTTTTAAAACTTGTCGCACATTTTCCCTTTTTATAACCAATAGGACAACCTCCAGAGATAATTCTGGCAGAGCTGCCTTCCTTTCTTTCTTGCCCTTATTTTATATTCATCTGTCTGTCTTTTCCCTCCTTCCTTTTCTCAATTAACGATAATTTCTTGTCTAATCCCAGCATTTATTGTCAACTGATACTTACGTTTTAATTTAGTTTTTTTTCTTTATTATTATTGGTATTATCATCACATTAATCTTTTTATTATTATTTATACTACCTTATAAGATAAAGACATCCACATAAAGATCAGTATGATAATCACTGGCAAGCTCTTGGGCACTACGGGACGGTTCCTCATTAAAAGGGAGGTGGAGGAAGAAGGGTAGTTCTTTGCTATTCTACCGAACGGTATGACCAAGTGAGGTGAGGAGAGGAGACACCTGCAACGGGATCCGTAGACGGATAAATGACAGAATCGAGGTCCCACCGTAATTGGTACTACCTAGGGGTTGAAATCCGGCGCATTATTATCCCTGTGTGTGTACAGGGCATTGCGAAGTGTTTAGTGTAGTAAGTTTAGTTGCTTCTTAGTCTTAAGCTGCAGTGTATCCACTGCATAGCCTCGTGGAGAAAAAGGAAGCCTCTCCTATACCAAGACTCCTCTCGTTGTGCCTTCCAACGGCTATAAACAATCGCGGGCAAAAGTTTTGGGACTCTAATTTTTTCATTCGTTTTTAATTTGCACGATAAGAATAATTATTCTGATATTTAATCATTGCAGGTTTATTAAAAACTCAGCATTACAAAATAATAATAAGAAAAGAATGCGCTCTGGTCCTCTTCCTGTAGGAGGTGAGTTTCAGTCTCTGTTTGATCAAAAGGGTAAAATGGTGACAAATAAGGGTTAAATAAATGATGGTTAATTATAATCTATTTCGTAATAATTGTTTGGAGTAAAAATACATTTTTGAATCTTTTTTAATTCCAGAAATGTTCTTTTCAAAGTAAGCCGTGCAATTATTGTTGCTCTGCACCAAAGTAGCCTGAAATGAAAGGAGAGAGTTACTAAATGTATTTCATCAAGGCGGAAAGTCTTTAGGATTATTAATGAATTTAAAAGACGGTTACACTCCTGTAAAGAAGTCTTTTGGACGACAAAAAGCTTCAAATGAACCTCAAGATCGCTTCCTGGTAAGGTCCCAGCTCAAGCATCGGTTTGCTTCCAGTGCCAAGCTTCCTCACGATTGGATAGAAGTTCTGAACGCTTCAACGTGCACAGTGAGCCGGAGACTTTGTGCGAGAGTTTCAAGTCGAGAAAGTTTGCGAAAAAGCCTCATCTCACAAAGAAAAACCTTACGAATAGACACCATTTTTGTAGGAATTATAAAGAATGGACTGTTGAAGACTAGGGCAGAATGATATTATCAAATGAAGCCCCCTTCGTGGGTTTGAAGCTTCTGGAAGATCGCTCGTTAGTAGCAGAAAAGGGGAGGCCTTCCATGACTCTTGCGTCCTACCTACGTTAAAGCATCCGTACACTCTCCATGTCTGGGGCTGCTTCTCATTTAATGGAACTAGAGTACCAACAATTTTGGTCAAGAACTTGTCATTAACTAGAAAATAGTACTAGAATATATTTCATCAGCACATTTTGGCAACAGTCCAGGACCAATTTGCAGATGATACCTGATTTTCTTTATTATGATGGTGCACCTTTACAAAAAGCAAAGGCAAAAACCAAATTCTTAGCTAAAAATAACATCAAGCTTTTGTGCCCTTGTCCCGGGAATTCGCCAGATTTGAACCCAATATAGAATTTATGGGCGATATTCAAACTGGCCGTGGTGAAAAAGAAGCTATCCAACAATCAGCAATTGCGAGTAGTCATTGAACAAAAATGGAGCAATATCAGTCAAAATATCATCACAAATTTCATTGCTACCATGCCAAAACGAATTGAAGCAATCCTGAAGAACAAGTGACTTCAGTGTAATCATTGACTGCGCTCATCAATTGAAGTTTTATTAGTTCTATTAATATTCTTATGTACAAAATATCGTAGTTTCAAAAGTTTAGGCCATGACTATATGTTTACATGGTGTCTTGCGTCCCAGACTAAACATTATAGGATCTCATAACAGGAGTGAACCAGAGGTACGATGTGTAGGATTACGGGCGAGTGGACATGCCCTGGCGTGTATAAATCCCTCCCCAACTGCCTTGCGGGTTACTACTGTTAAGAGGAAATAGTAGGGGAGCCAACCCTAAACAAACGGTGGTGCATTGAAGTTTATCTGTATGGAGCAAGATAGTATACCTGGCGGCTTTACGCAGCCCTTCAAAACTCAAAGAGACTTAAGCCTCCTCTGAAGGTAAATTCAGTCTCCTCCAACTTTATAGAGAAATATTGACAATTTCAATGAAATTGAGCTGGGCAAAAGATACTTTGTCCTGGTTTATTGTGACACAATCCCGTTCGCTCTCTGCTCTGCTCTCTTCTTCAGCAGACATCACATCTGTCCTAAGGAACAAACGTCCTTTGCCTTTCTCGTTACCGGGTAAGAGGTAGAGGTGCAACAGTCGTGACATTTTTAATCCCGGGACTAAATCGCGATTTGTTTTTAATCGCGAGGCAATCCTAGGATTGACGATTAAAAAGAAAATCCTGACATTTAATATTTATTTTTATTATACTTTAGGCTATATTCCACAAAGTAGGGGAGCATAGAGCTCATGAGACAAACACTCCAAATAACCAGAGCCACACTTAGCAGTTATATTATAGAGGTGCTCCAGCAGGTCCATTTAATTCATTTCGATTTATATTTAAATATACTCGTATGTAAATTGCGGTTCTGCAGAGAACTGCGATTTGGAAAACTAAATATGCTTTTTAAAAATTTATATACCCTCTATGTAAATACATTTTGTTTACCGTTTATTAATCCTCATAATTAATTTATCACAATCATTTTGAATTAATAATTTGGGATTAAAAGGTAATTTATTTAAAAAAATTATTCAAAATATTACATTTGTAACTTTTAAAAAAATTGCTCCTTTTGGAAACTTAAAATGGCTTTTTGCAATATAGACAATATAAAAAGATTCCATTAACAAAACTCACTATCATCATATAAACCCAATTAGCTATTTTAAATGAGAGAATAAGATCTTAGGAACGTCAAGCTATTAATTGATCTTTCACTAAGACTGGTTCATATTTTACACAAATAAAAACCCACGTCGGAGAAAGCTCGCTCCACCTAGTCGCTTGTAGGCTTTATTTTTAAGAGAGCGTTATATAACATATCCAAATTTTCTGGGGGGTTTTAGGCTCCGTCCCGTCCATGGTTTTAAATTTCAAATTCTGAAAAAAAATCCTACTTGGAAATATTAATTAAAAAAAAAAATCCATTCACGATACGGGATTGTATAATCCCGTGATTTTGTGGAATCTCGAGATGAATCCCCCCCCCATTGAAATCCGGGATTCACCCCTAGTAAGAAGTAAACGGCTCTTGAGAAGCCAGACTGGAGTATCGATGGGGCTTTTATATACACACAGAGGCATCTTATAACTTTGTTTATTTCCTCCCAAATCGTCAACATACTTAGGCTGACCTGCTTAAAGGAGTCCATCGAGTGAAGTGATGCACTACTGCAGCGCCCTGCAGAATTATTGATCATTTAAGAATCGCCTAGCGAGGAACGCCACACAGGTAATGGCCAATTGAAATTATTCAGCATTACATGGTTCTGTCAACCCAGCCATGAATTCACAATATTCATAGATTCAGGGTCTCATCACGTCATGTCACTCTTCCGCCATCTAGTTCTCGCTCCTCCTCTAGTTGGATCGGGTTGAAGAAGCTTGTAATACATACATTGTAGTTCTGTTGGATGAAGATGATATTTCAACTCTAAATGAAAGTGGTTATTGGACACAAAAAACAGTTTTCATTTGTTATGAGTACTAAGGCGCTTTTTCCTTTGGCATTCGTTCCAAAGAGTACCAGGGCCAGTATATTGGAGGATGCGGGGTAGGAGAGATTAGTTAGGGTTTTATACTTGTTTCTGGAATTTGACTATTTTGTTCAGGTTTGTTCCCCGGAGATGTGGATTGTTTCGTTTGTTCAGAGTTTGCGCCATTTCTTTCATTTTGCCCCCTCACAGGAGGATACCATTTGTAGTCGTTTATTTGGGTTCTTTGTTCTTAATTCTGTTTTTTTTTCGAGATTTGTTCTCTTGTTTGGCTACTGTTCCTTTTGTTTGAGTTCTCTTCTGCTTTTATTTCTTTTGTTCGCGGGGGGAGTGGAATTGTTCTTTTTGCTTACATTTTGCCCTTTTGTTCGAATTTCCCGCATTCGCTTCAGGGTTTACGACTGATTCGGTTGCATGCGGACACATCTGAACTAAATGGAACCTACTTCACTCAGTCCTGTCATACAGGAGGCAAATTCCATGTTGTGATGTTCTCCGGCTTTCACAAGCACAAATATAATGTTAAAATGTATTGTTCACAATTGCTTAATAACTGCCTCTTGTGTGTTTACTCTTGGACCCATTGAAGTGAGAACGGTCAGATAAGGAACATACAACATGTCACTTCCTTATCAATGTGCCCTTATCGGAAAGAAGTAAAAAGGGAGATAAGCTCATTTACGCCATAATCTATTACAGGTTTGGTGTAGAAACGGAATTGGGAAATGAGGTGCTGATACACGATTAGCGGTGGGTAACAGACGAAGGCGACTCTCGGTCTGTCTGTGTATCTGTCGAGGTACGTGATATAATATATATATATATATATATATATATATATATATATATATAGAGAGAGAGAGAGAGAGAGAGAGAGAGAGAGAGAGAAAGAGAGAGAGAGAAAGGGAGAAATGGAGGGAATAATAGACATATGGAGAGAGAATAGGGAGAAAGATAGTGAGAATGATACAAAGGCTAAGGGAAACAAAATGAGAAAGGGGTAGAATAAGAGAGAATAAATAAGAGAGAATGAGGCAAATAATAAGAAACAGGGAATGAGAAAGATAATAATAGAGAAGAAATGTCATCCAGAGAAAATGAGAGAATGAGGAAGAAAATCGAAAATAGAAGATGAACGAGAAAACGCGATAGAATGATATAGAGAGATGTGAGAGAATAAGAGAAAGGACGAGATATAAAATGAGAGAGTGAAGGAGGGAGAGAGAAATTGGAAGAATGATAGAGGGGAGAAAGAAGAGATAAGTTGAGAGAATGAAAGGAGAAAATGAGAGATAATGAGAATGAGAGAGAGCTAGAGAGAATAGTGCTAGAATGAGAGAAACAATGAGAAAGTGAAAATAGTAAAAAGACAATAAGATAGAATGAGACACAATAAAAGAGACAAGGAGATAAAAATATGCTAGCTAGAATGTGGAATTGAGAGAATGGGAGAGATAATGAAAAATAAATTGTGAGAGAGAGAAAGAAGGAAGAGAAACAAGGATGGAGAAAATGAGAGATTTAATGTGATAGAGAAATTGAGTGAGAAAGATAGAATGAGAGAGAGAGAGGGAGAGAGAGAATGAGAGGGTGAGAATGAAAGAAAAAATGGACCGAGAAAATGTGAGTTAGTGAGAATGAGAGACTGAGACGGATTATGAGAAAGCGAGAAATGGTGTATGAGAGATAATGTGAGAGAACCAATGAAAGAGAATGAGAAAGAATAAGAAAGATAAGGAGAGGAAGAGGTGTGAGCGCATAAATATAAGAGCAAGCGCTTGAGAGAGGGACAATAAAAGAGGATGACGGAAAGTGAATGGAAGTGATAAAATGAGACCAACTGAGCGAGAGACTTTGACAGAGAATTAGAGAGAAACAGATAGAATGAGAAAGAAAAAGGTGGAGAGAGAAAGATAAGGAACGAGAGAGATTAAAAAAGATTTTGGCTGTGAGAATGTGATAGTAAGAGAGGGGAAATTATATAAAAAAAGAGAAAGAGAGTAATTGAGAAAGATAGGATGAGAAAGAAACGTTATTGCAAGAACTTGGAAATTAATATGGGTAGGAATCCACAAAATCTAGAGGAATGAAGACAAGAGATAATAAAAGGCTGTCATACGAAGGGTGGTCAATGAGTTTTGCGAATTGGTAGTGCAAAACAGAGGAAGGCGGATGGCTGCTTGTGGGGGTGTTAGGACAAGTTATGACAAGTCAGGACCTGCAGCCGCACGCTCCTGCATCGTCTATTTGAAGAAGCAGTAGCTGATCGCAGATCGTCAGTCACGAATTTTTCAACAATGGAGAAGGTTGAGCACCGCGCAGTGATCAAATTTTTGACCAAGGAAGGCAAGAATGCAAAAGAAATCTATGAACGAATGGTTGCAGTATACACCGAGACCATCCCTTCCTATGCAACCATTGCTCGCTAGAATAGGGAGTTCTGCCATGGTCGTGAGTCCCTTGAAGATGACTCCCATCCATCTTCAAAGCTCAACTACGTGGACGCCGGTTTGGAAACGATGAAGATGTCCAGCTCGCCGTCCAGGAGTGGATTGAACAGCAGTCGGGAGATTTCTGGTTGTCGGGAATTCGAAGCCTCAGGGACAAGTGGCGCAAGTGCATTGAAGTCGAGGGTAGTTATATTGAAAAATAATAAAACACTTTTCTTCATATCTCGTTTTCTTATATCCGAATTTCAAAACTTATTGCCTGCCCCTCGTATTCATCAGAAGTATTGGAAAGTCGTGTTTTAGTGTGCTGCGTGTTTTAGTCTGGACATTATGTTGTCGAGGAAGGCAAGACTTTCACTAACTGGGAGAAAATCAGCTTAACCATTTTGCGGAGATATCGAAGAAGTAAATAAACACCCAGTAAATTAATCAATGAAAAAAATTTGGAACAATTAAATTATATTATTAATACTTTTTTTTTACTTCCCTTTAGCGGCTTTTGGAGTTATAACCTGCCTAGCCATATTATTAGTAAGTTCGGAGATTACAGCTTGTGGTATTTCCGATCATGTTTGGCGTGTAATATTCAGAAATTCTGGTCATCCCAATCTTTTTGTTCTTTTTGCAGTATGGCAGTAGTTAAGGGACTTGGAAAACTTGTCGAGTGTTTGATGTTTTTGTATGGTGTAATTAGTCTGGCGGTTTATAGACGGGGGATAGTCTGGGTCGATGGAGAAGAATTGTTTACGTTGGATGATTTGTCGATCGTTAATGTGCGAGTT
Organism: Ceratothoa steindachneri; assembly: GCA_963969495.1. NCBI lineage: Eukaryota > Metazoa > Arthropoda > Malacostraca > Isopoda > Cymothoidae > Ceratothoa > Ceratothoa steindachneri. The sequence goes on along the minus strand of OZ018321.1, from coordinate 139,865,454 downwards.
TAGGTGGCTAACGTGTACGATGTGCTTTTAGAGTGTGTTTTCTTGTTTATTTGAGGATATGTTGTCTTTTGTACTGATTGATGTATGTGAGTGTGCAGCATTGCGGTTGAACAGTGTATACCTTTTAGTTTCTTGTAGAATTTGCTGGTGTTTATTCTGTGACCAAGTGTTTTTTATAAACTTTTGATAGTTTAGTGTTTTATGTTCTAGTATTTTGTTGTTTCTTTGTGTGTAAAGAGTTTATATTTGATTAGCTATGTTTTATGTGAGGAGTATTGGAAAGTTGTGTTTTAGTGAGTTGCGTTTTCGATGAAGCCTTAAATTTCTGTTGTGAAATTGGAATTGCCATACTTTGCCTCTAGGGATGTGTTTTTTATCTGCTTTTTGTATGAGTATGTTGAAAGTCTCTACATCACTGTTGATGTCTGTGTTGAGTGAACTTTATAGTGTTTCGAAGTGTTGTTTTGCGTCATTTGTAAGTGCTTCCCAGTTGGCTCTTTTATAAATTGTGAAAGTGTTTCGGTGGCCAAATAGGGTGATTTTTGTGTCTGGTGTGTAAATAATCTGTATGTAGTCAGATCCTAGAGATATAAACCCTCACCAGGTTGTCGTGGGAGTGAGGTTGGAGGGGCAAAGGAGATGTCTGGAGACGTTGTTTGGTTGAGAGCTTGATGGGAGATATGATTACGAAATTTAGTTGTTTTTATAGATGTTGTTGGCATGCAAATAGAAACCATGCCTTATGTACGTGTCTGGCTATGGTTGAAGTCGCCACCAAGGAGGAGGTTGAAATGCGGGTGTTTTTGTAGATGTCGGGGCAGAAATATGCTTAAACAGCGAGTGATGTTTAAGAGGTGGAGGGGGTGGAAGTATTTACTTGTGGAGAGGGTGGATGATCAATGCGTTGTTTTGATTCTAGACCCAGTGCATCGTGAATGGTAGCTGAATGGATGAGACAGCAATAAAAATGTTATAAGTTGTAGAAAAATGGCTACCTTAAGCATCCTGAAGGAGTATAGGTACATTAAAGCCCCCCTCCCCTCATGAGGAGAAGCGTGGGAAAGATAGCCGGCGAAACTGCTTACCATGTGTGATCTCCCCGCCGCTGTGGGCAGTTGGAGCTAACATCTGTTCTAAGGCAACCACCTGAGGTCCTTAAACGACGCTCTAACGATCCAATTACTTACGAGACACATAAACCCGTGGTTATGGAAAAAAAGCGGTGCGAGTCAGAAGGCACGCCAAGTAGTGGTGCGGTTGCGAGCCTCTAATTTGCGAGCTGACTTGGGCACCCCAGTGCCACCTCAGGAATTCTCGCTCTCCCTAGATACTAACTCACTATTCACCCCCCCCCCCCTTTGCCTCTGTGGCCTGGTCACTTCCCCCTTTAGATGGGGTGGCAATCCGCCTATAAATAAGCCCTGCAAAGAAAGAGAAGCGGATTATCAGAAGTCGATACGCCACAGTAGGATTAGTTCGTGAAGATCGATCCATCGGCCAGACAAGATGATTATCAGAAGTCGATACGCCAGAGTAGGATTAGTTCGTGAAGATCGATCCATTGGCCAGACAAGAAGATTATTCAAAGTCGATTCGCCAGAAGAAAGATTAGTTCGTGAAGATCGATCTTTCAGCCAGACAAGAAGATTAGAAGTCGATACGCCAGAAAAAGGGTTAGTTCGTAAAGATCGATCCTTCAGCCATACAAGACTATTTCCGTGAGAAACGATAGGATCAGATTGAGAAAATCGATCCCATCTTTCAGGGCCGTATTAACCTAAATAGTCAAGCTTTATATCGGTGCCATACCGAAGAAGCCTTTTCAGTCTGCAAAGAAGTCCGACTGAAGAAAAGCAAAGCCGCTCACACTCGATCGACTCTCACATCTCAAGCTCCGTAAGAGTGAGAGGAGAAGAACCCAGCCCCAACGAGGTCCCGTTCTTTAATTACGTTAAAGAATCAGCCCCCGTCACAGGCGAAAAGCAATCCCTCCTCGACGAAAATTCAACCAGCGGCCACAACACTTCAAAGCGAGAGATAAGTCCTCCAGCGACATCCGGCAATCCCTAATACCTACCTGTAAGTTAAAAATAACATTAATATTCCTATTGCGATAGTAGAAGTTTAGTACGTCCCACGTTTTAAAGGAGAGTAGAAACCATTGTTCTTGAACCTAGGTCATATGTGTTTGTAGACGAGAGTACGTTAATTTAATGTTTAACGCTAATCAAATAGAGTCGCGATAAAAAAATACTAATCGGCAATTGGTATGTTTACGGGAAGCCTATTTGTTTATTTTTTGTCATTGAAAGATCTTTGATGCCAAAGATAGAAAAGTGTTAACTGTTGGTTTGTAATAGTTAAGTGTTTCATTTAAAATACATGTTTATTTTGGTAGATTCTGGTGTTTCCTCTTATCCTTATGTGTTTAAAAATAGCTCTTCTTTAAGAACAAAACTACTGAATTAGCACTCTTAGAACAAAGCCTACTTCATCATAGAAGTAACTCACGCCCCTTAAAGCATACCACTACTAAAAGGGTGTCAAAGAGTATAGTGATCAAAACCAAGGGTCATTCTACGACATAAGTTATAGGGAAGTTCACTCTTTATCAGAGAGTTAGTTATGGTGAAGTTTTGACCGAAGAATAGGGAAGGATATTGTATGTGAGCAAGGGGGTCACAACGTTAATGCATGATAGTGATACTATAGTAGGGAAGATGAAAAGATCGACAGTGAGAGCAATACGAACGGACAATTAGAGAAGGATGTTGGTTAGGAGAATTATATATATATATATATATATATATATATATATATATATAATGCTCGTCTCGTACTCTCGTATTGCTCTCACTGTCGATATTTTCATCTTCCATACTATAGTATCACTATCATGCACTAACGTTGTTACCCCCTTGCTCACATACAAGATCCTTCTCCATTCTTCGGTCAAAACTTCACCCTAACTAACTCTCTGATAAAGAGTGAACTTCCCTATAACTTATAACATTTTTATTGCTGTCTTATCCATTCAGCTACCATTCACGATCTTTCCCGGGTTGGAAGCTCAAGGTCAGAGGCGTGACCTGTCTGCGAAAAAAATTCCTTTGCTTCCACCGGATAACAACATCCTCAGTGTTCTAGATGGTTTCCTTGACCCCTTTCGACGAAACACCACTAGCAGCTCATGTGGACAGTGATTGCGTTTTTATTTATCCTTCCATTCCCTTTGCTTCCAGTCTACTAGATCCCCTTTATGAGTGCTCCTTCGTTAATGGTCTCTCAGGCAAGAAACTGAATCTAACTCTTGCTAGGAGGAAGTTTGTGAAATCGGCTAGCGTTCTCCCACTAGAGTTCATTAGCCATGCGTTTACTCACTCTCAAGTGACCTGAGGGTAAGTAGACGTAAGGCTGATGAACTCTGGCAGGAGAATGCTTAGCAGATTTCACAAGGTTCTCGTCTCCTCCACATCTTGTATGGTGCTATCCTGGTGGAGACGGTGCCTCAGCAATCGTCTTTCTTCAGCCTTCCTCCCTGCGTCTTCTTCGTAAACGACAGAGCTCGACGCCACTCCCGTTCAAATTCGTGTGTTCACGGATCCACAACTTTCGATTGCTCCTTCGTGTGCTTTCGGTCTCATCCAATAATCTTGTCGCCGAGGTCCTTGGCCACGAAGCATCCTACTAACATGGACTGTAGGCCTTCGTCCCAGCACTTCCACTCCCTTGTCCATCCAGTGACTTCCTTCCACATGCGAAGGTGAAAAACTCGGCCCCTCACAAAAAATTACCCATTAATCCCCTCTTCAGTTACCGGGCCATATCCTTCCACTACTTGCGCCATAAATAGGTGCCACTGATAAGGCTGCAACTGGATCATACCAGGAAAACCCACAGATACCTTATTCCCTGCGATCTCCCTCCCAATTGACACTTCTACCATACAAGACTCAGTACTCCACAGGCTCATTGAGTGCCCCAAATATTCCATCTTCCATCGCCACTTTTTTCCTTTTCCCTCTCCCTGTCCCCACTCAGAACCCTTTCGTTTAGTGGTGATAGGGAAGGTGTCGTGAATAATATTTTCTCTTCCCTCTCTGCCACTCATTTCCTCCATTTGATGTAATTTCTTCTGTACTTCAGCCCCGTTTTCTCAACCCAATTTCCCCTTTCCAACTCCTTGCTGGCAAAAAAAAATAAGGGTATGTGCGTGGGAGAAACCCATAATAGATGCGTGTTTAAAGAGGCGAAAAAGAGATGTAATGTTAGATATCCACTTATTCTCAATAGTATTGTCTACTCTGGACCGTGATCTGAATCACTCACCAGATGGTACACCGTTGAACACGGCCACCTGTCCTCGAAGGAAAACTAACCCCGCTGATTGCAGGAGGAGGTAAATTCGTAAGTAGAAGATTCTTAAAATATAGGAGTTTACGGAACAGGCTCTCGACGGTTGATGACCTTGGCTACTTACAATATTAAAACATCCTCTTATGACACTAAGCTCCATGAACTAGAAAAAATAGAATATGACAAAATGGAACACAATTTGCCTCAGCGCAGTAAGAAGGATCAGAGAAGTAACTATAACACAAAGGGTTCATTAATACAGATAAATGAACTATTGTACTATTCATTTTACTCTATGTCATTGCTGTGCCCCTCAACCACGGCCTCCAGGAGGCATCAGAACCTGCTGCAGGGCGCCTTGATGGCCCACTTTTTATTTAGATGAAAACTGCTTGTGCACGTGTATTCATTCTCGCTCTCTCAACTACGCTCCATACATAATACTCTATGAGGCTGCTGTCTGAGAAGTTAAGAGGCCAAGTTTCCGCAGGGATGTAGTCAGGGAAATTGTATGACAGCAAAAACTTGTTGTTTCTCCTTGTGTGGCATGGTCCAGACTCCTCCTGCTGCATAACATGGCCCTTGCTACTGGCCATCCCAAACACCATGATATGGAGTGGGAACATGATCTTAGTAACTCTCGATATTTCTTTAGGGGACAAAGCAAGCCAGCGGTTGTTTTGCGAGTTCACTATGAGGGACAAACGGAAATTCTTCTCGTCTGAGAAGAACCAAAGCATTCTAGAGTTGAGGAGATGGTGTAGTTTATTTACAAGCTTCACAGCACGTTCCTTCCGCTTGTCTTTCAACTTATGCGAGAGAATCACGCCCTTTCTCATCTTGTATGAGCAGTAGCGGAGGTCAACATGCACTAACTTCCCGATGAGAGAAACCGACACTATGGACCTCATTGACTTGCTATGATCGTTGTCAATGATGGACTGGATCTTCTCGACTAATTCGGCAGCTATTTTTGAAACAAAACGCTGAAAGTGAGATTGCAGATCTCACGTAACCTCGTAATCATAGCGTGACTCATCCAACTCTTTCCTGATCCTCTGCACTCTCTTCAAATTGACTCCCAAGCACTCTGAGATGTTACCATTGGAGCTCGCGGAGAGAATTTCAAGCAATACAGTTTAACTTCTTCCATTTTCTGGCTTATTGCATAAAGCCATAGTATTATTTTCTTCACAGGGAATGTACAACTGAGTCTACTATGATAGGAAGAAGAGTGAATTAATCCTAGAAAATACGCATGCTCGGAATTCAGAGTTGCAAAGACAAAGTATCCATTGTACTCTGTACAATAGAAAAACGGTCACATACTCTCTTATAATGAGGGAAAGGATGTACATAATAGTTGCGTACGATTCCTCAGACACTGAGACCTAGCGCCATCCTTGACAAAATTGATAAGACTATCCGATAGATTAACAGGACTAGTAATCAAAATGTCAAATAAGTAATCGCTAACAGAAATCAAAGCATATGAGGCTACAATAACTCATTTAGATGAAGAAGTAGATGACTTATGTGCATCACTAATGAATACACACACAGAAACACACGCACAAGAAAAGTATCAGTTCAAGATGACTACGGTGGAGTTCGTTACCGAAGATTGGAGAACAAAGGGGCGAAAGTTGATCGGCAACACAATTCACAGGGGGTGAGGGATAAATGACTGTGGAAAATGATGAGTCGAATTTGCAGAAGGAGCAAACATTTGGATTCTGAACTCGTTCTTTCCATAAAAGGCAAAGCACTAGAAGGTAGCGACCACAAATTAATAGGAAAAATTTACAATAGATCAGAAACAAGAGAGAGCCAAACTCATGACAAAGAAGCCATTCCACCTGACTTGGACCCATAGTAGAATAAATACCATTCAAATTATATTAGCAAACAAGTTTAATGAACCAAATGATGAAGTGACAGAGTCTCATTAGGAAAACCAACATAAATATAAAATAAACTATGGAAAATATTCGTTTTAAGACATTTGCGATCATTAAGCTTTCAAAGACATAAATGTTCTTAATTCTAAAAATGATGTTCACTGATGTCATTTTCACCTTCTGGAAATTAATAATATCGTAGTTATTCATTTTACGAAAATATGCTCTTATTTTGCTAAATTTAATACTTTGCGCACCATTTGCTGTATTTCTTTCAACTTTTCTCCTACTTTTGGCCTGACTAGTTAGCCAATAGCATGCTATGTTATATCTGCAGACCATCTGCGTATGCGTGTTTTGACTGATTAGCCAATAACATGCTCTGTTATATTTCGGACTGTTCACGCATGCTGTCTCTTCAGTTAATATATTAGAATGGGGTGAGGTGGCTGCTCTAAGTCACAATAACAAATAACACGTGAAGTCCTCGAAGAGGATATTTAGCCTTTAGAAATCTATAGGACTCGAAGTATAATCCCGCGAGTTATTAAATTCCCTACATGCGGCCGGAATTGCAAATTTAGGCAAGATTGAAATTATTTTTACTAATATATAATAGCAAAGGATTCGAAAGGCAGTTAAACCGCCTGCAAATTTTCGGTTAGTGCGTTTAAGGGTACGTGGCTTTCTAATGCCCGCATTCGATCAAGTGGTAGTCTCTTGTTTATACACTGTTTTCTGCTCAAAACTTTGTTTCAGTGAGAAGCTGAGGAAAATATGGTTAGGGTAAGGTAAGGGGTAATTGTTAAGATTACTAGCGCACGATTTTTTTAGCTATTACTACTAGATTATTAAAAATAGCGGGGTGGTGGTGAAACACCTTACAATTAAATGAGGGGTATGGGGGCTTCAAAATTCCTTCATGATATATAATACAGTATGCTACCCCAAAACGCAAAAAACGCTAAGAAAAAATCGTGCGCCACTAATCTTAATTACGGTAAGATAAGGTAAAGTTAGGTAAGGTTAGGTTAGGTTAGGTCTGGTTCTGATTCTTGATCTTTTAAATGAATTTCTAAATGAGTTTTTCTTATGCAGTTGTATGTGTAATTTTCATATCTGAAACTCGCTTTTGCTGAAAATACATACTTTTCCTATTATGGACCTTCAGTCGATTATGGGAAAAGTATGCATTTCCGGGAAAAAGCAGCGTCAAGTCTGGAAAGTACACAATACAACTGCATAAGTAAACCTATTTTTCAACTCCTAGACGAGATGTCTTAAAATGAATATTTACCTAAACTATTTTACATGGTCATTTTTCACAAAATAAGAGAGATTAGGAAAATAAGTTCAGACAAGTGGCGAAAAATGAGACGAAATGAGACAATTAGAGAGAGGATTTAAATATACAAATGCAACTAGAACATATAATACAAATCTCACGAAAAATAATAATGAAAACAATAGATTAATATACAGATGAAACATCAAATGCCACCACTAGAGGCTAAACAACGAAACAAAATTAGAAACAGGGCAAATTATTCAAGAAGTTGACATTTTTGGTCAGGAAATGTATGAGAGCAATGGCTAGCATACATGAGATGCCAATTTCTCAATAAATGCAAGGCAAGGCCTACCAGTAAATAAGGACGAAATTCTGAATGCTCTTTAAAGCCTAAAAAAAGGGCAGAGCGGACATGGAAGATGGTCTTACAACCACTGGTCTTGCTTGTGACCTATTAGCTATTCTGTTTAATATAATGGAAAAAAAAAAAATGAGATTCCAAAGGTAATCTTCAAGGCTTTTGTTGTATTTATTTTTTTAAATAGTAAAAGAGCAGTATTAAAGAATTACATTGCAATCAGCCTCTTTTTAACAACATTACTTACAACACTCAGAACCAACAGACTAACAAAAGGCTGAATGAAAAAATGAATATGAAACACCACTTCTCTACAAAGTATTTGTACACTATTAAAAAAAGCCTTCGACTTAGAAAACAACGATTCACTTGTGAGAAACAGAGAAATAACAAAACCTACATTTAATATACTCTCTTGGCCCAAATTATAAAACACTATGGAATCATTCATATAAAGTAATTAGACATTTATTGCCAATGAATTGAATATATATTTTTTTATTTTTAATTACTTTAATACTTATTTGGACCCTTTTTTATTATATTACATTCATAATTTTTTGCGGCATCGATTTCACCAAATTTTCACAAATTCTGACGCTATCTTTCTCACTCAGCTAGCTTCTTTTTTTCCCTACAGTCCTGTTTTATTTGTATTTGTGGTAATTCTTATTACTTTTCGAAGCACTCCTCAAAACTATGCTATGGATTTAAGTCTGGGCTAAGGAGGTGGGGCGGTTTATAGGGTGATCCCCATTTCTCCAAACCAATTTTTGGTGTAGTTGTATTTATGGAATGAGGCATTGTTCTGATGAAATATAACGTCATTTCTCGGTGTTGTGGGGTGCAAATTATGGATGGACGGCTCTAAATTGTGACAATATGGTGCTACCGGTTTTTTTAAAGTTCTGTTACACTTTTTTCCAAATTCAAATTTCGTGAGTTGGTTTACGTGTGATAGAAAAACTTCCATCAAACAAGCTTAGAGTTCTTTTCAAGCACGTATGATAAAAACTTCTTTTCCATTGTGTGCAGATGTGTGGAGATGAAAGTGAAAAGAATCGAGATCTCTGCTCTCCCGCGCGCAGGCCACGACAAGTTCGACATCTTCAAGTAGCTCAACGTCAGCCAGGTGACGGTCCACAGAGTCGCAGAGAGGTTGAGGAAAGGAGAAGACTTTAGGATTGACCTCGTTCAGGTAGACCTCAAATTGTTAATAGTTTTTATCTAAGAAAGACCCTCGAAAGTGCTCCAAAGTTCAAAAGTGCTCAGTGGCCACGGTATCCAAGGCCGTCAAGGAGGATGACAGCAAGAGCTTGAAGTGCGTGGAAAGGCCTCTGCTCACCGACCGTATGCGAGAACAACGTCGGAAGCGCTGTCGTCGCCTTCTCAACGACTTGACGAGTCATGGCAGTCGAATTCTCATTTTTTCTTAGGAAAAAACCTTTCCGGTCGATACAGTCATCAACAAAGAGAACGACCGCATGAGGCCTCACTTCTGATGTTTGGCGTCCTTCTTTTGAATAGTGAAGAGATGCTGCCCGTGATGAGAAAGATCACGAAGAAGTGTGACTAAGTCAAGCGTATGCGGATTATATCTGGGAACCTTCTTGAGTTCCCGCCACAGAAAAAAAAGATCGGTGATGTCGGATCCAGTGAACGGGGAGGCCATATTCGGGAGAGGATGCAATTTCAGAACAAGTCCTCCAGAAGCTGTGGTGATGCGCAAGCAGCGTTAACAATAACAATCTTTCTAGAACTACCCTTCCTGAAATTCAAATTCTGCGAGTTTGGATTTGAATAGGTATGTAGATAATTTGCTCTCAATACCGTTATGACTTAATGGTTTCAGTGAAAGAAATGGTACTCAATAATACACGTACGACTGATGGCACACCGAAGAAGCCGAATCCGTTTTCAATAATATAAAAGACGCAATAGTCATAGCAGAATTATTTCACCCCAAAAGAGACCTCATTGCGTCTCATCACTGACGCATACGATTTAGGCGTGGGATCGGTCCTACAGCAAATTTCTGAAGAGGAATGGGAAAACGGATATTTAAGTAGGCATTTAAATATCCTGAATTAAAATATTCAGCATTCAGTAAGGAAATAAGACCTATATCTATTGCTATTAAACATTTTCACCACCTTTTAGAAGGTACTGACTTCCATGTCTTGACCGACTGCAAGGCAATAATTGGAGTGGCCAAATCACTTACAACCAAACAGTCCAAGAGAAGTTCGTGCTTTCGAACTCATTAGTCAGTACACTAATGATATGAGGCACACAGCTAGAAAATATAATCCTAGTGATGCTCTTTCCCTGGCTCCCATCAATGATTGCAATATGCAATATATGCAATCAGCATTGTAATTTACTTTTAATACCCCTTCATGCGAGTCTATCGATTCTACCTTTCTTTCATACACTATTATTAATTATGAGTTTTTGACTAAATCACAATTGTACGATTCAGAATTGAACTCTTTGCAAGTGGACCCCTTTATATCTTCACAGTTTCATAATATTGCTTTGTCCTCCTCAAATCACTCTATAATTTCCTATCTATCCAAAGGCTTTGTCTAACCTTATTTAACTTCTGTCTTCCGTAAACTTGTCTTTCATTATTATCATACTTAGGACATCTAGCTACATGCACCCTTCTCAAATCCATCCCAGAGAGGTTTGTGGGGAAACATATGAAAAAGGACATTCGGAAATGTGTTAGGATTTGCATTCACTGCTAGAAATCCAATGTATGTATAGTGGCACACAAAACCACCTCTCAGTCAATTCGCTGCTTTCAAGGGAACATTTTATACTACTAACATATTACTATACTAGGTGGTTTCTTTACCACATAAGAAGAAGGCAAATACCTTTTGAGAGACATTTGTAGATATCACAAGTAGATAGAGACATACCTACTTAAAAATTTTGATGAAAGACTAGTTGAATTTTTTTATGTAAATTACGTTCCATGTTTTAGAGGTCCAAAACATGAAATCTTACCTGAAACGCCGTCCATGAAAAGTCCCATCATACGGTCAGGAGTATCTCCTCTTGGAAAAGGATCTTCTAGCAAATGGTTACGTAACTTACCTTCAAAAATGCTTTCACTGAACAAGGCCCCTAATCAGGAAACAGGTTTTATCCTGCACATATGACCTATGACACCCCTCTACGCCTTCAAGATGAAATATTTATTACCAGAGACAACGATCCCTTGCAGCATAGGACCATTCAGCAACAATAGGAGGCATTGAGTTCCATCACGCTACTCTTATCAAGACCCTTGGGAAAAAGGATATTTTTGTTCACAGATTTGGAAACTTATACACGCATATTTCTAAGATATACTAAGATACAATCACTATTATCTATCCCTTATAGCGGTCTATATAGGATTCTAAAAATACAAACATTAATTTAAATTTCGAGGGCGCAAATTAAAATTGAGTGCCCATTTGTCTAATTTGAAACCGCCTTAAATGGAATCAAATCCGTCTCTTCCCTTCTCACAGCTAATTCTACCATATAATCGAGGACGCAAATTTCTACATGCAATTTAAGAGCTAACAAAGCCGATACATCTCAACAATCATAAGATGAGGTCTACATTATGACCAGCATGACAATCATTCCTTGCAGTCCATCATTCATCCAGGTTTTCCTTTATATCTCATGATCCGATTACTCAGGTAGGATAAGTTGTTTGGGTCGAGATTGCACACATCTTGGATGAAGGAAGTTCATTATTATTCAATCTATGCTGGCGATGACCACATTAGGTATGACCCCAACATGTTATTTCAATTAATTCTGCAATTATTTCAACTTCGTGTCATGAATTTTACAATTATGAATTAATCTTAGGACATTCAATGCATTATGTTATCATTTTCGGTCTTTTGAAACTACTGTGTTATATGTGTGGGAACCATGTTCAGAGGCAATCCCTTGCTCTTGTTTATCAGAGGCTAAGTGAAGCTCAAGATGTTCAGAGGAAAGTGATTACCTCTGAATATTGTTTACAACTTTACACAAATGTAACACAGCAGTTGTAAAAGACCGAAAATAAGGGAAAAAAAGACAGTCTTCTCTTTAATATCTGCATTCCAATGCTTAACAGAGTAAATATGTTTCCTGATAAAAGCTACCTCCTGACTCCTTTCCCCCTTTTTTACTTAAGACCCCACAACCTATTAAAGATATATAGATCATTCCTGAGGGGTGTGGCCATGTTGTTCATTAGTGCTTTACAATTTAATTATAAACTCCACCAACTAATGTAGAACTATTTATTTCTCGGTTCCAATAAAAGTATTATTCATTACACAGGCCTGCGTTTGAAAAAAAATTTTATGTTTCCCAGTATTTTTTTGTGGTTTCTTAATGAATCCAACCTCCTGAGCTCAAAAATGAATGTATATTTGTTCAATCAGGTCAGATTTTCTCAATACAGCATACACCATTTTCATTGAGATTACCTCATTTTTTCTGAATTCTTTTAAAAAAAACCTTTCTCTATCTAATAATGCATTATTACTGTTATATCATAGAAACAGGAATACACGTATGTAAACTATAATTCTTTTAATAAACAAAAAATAAAAGAATGCAACATAATAAAGAAAATAATTATAATTTCGAAGAACAGACGCCCTTGACGATTTTCGTTTGTGCCTGTCATCTGGTGCATCACGCTTCAAACACCAACAGTAGTCAGCAAGCATGTTTCCGTTCCATTTACACTGGTACCTGGATTCCATTTTTTTTATGTCCTGATGGAATCTTTGCCCCTGTTCTTTACTGTTATCCCCGCAGTTGTCGGGAAAATAATCCAGATGGGACTGTAAAAAGTGTATCTTTATAGACATTCGAGCTCCCAAATGTTTGAGACTTGTTAAGAGTTGATTGACCAGGGCAACATATTCTTCTAGGCTTCTTTTATTGCCTAGAAAATTGTTAACTAGAGCTTTGAAAGCTTTCCAGGCATCTTTTTCTATGTCCTTCATTGATGCATCAAATTGCTGATCAAGTTCCTGATTTGAAGTCCATCAAAAATTCCCCCATGGAGCTTAGCGTCACTGATTTGTGGAAATTTTTGAAGAAGAAATTTAAAAGCTTGGCCTACTCCATTAAGGGTTTTGACATAATTTTTCATTATGCCAAGCTTTATATGCAGTGGAGGAAGGAGTATTTTTTGAGGAGGCACTAAAGGTTCAGCTATCACATTGTTTGATCTAATTCTAAATGCTTCTCGTGGAGGCCAAACCTTCTTCTCATAGTGCATACTATCTGCACGACTGTCCAATGAACATAGGAAACAGGGATGCTTCGTGTAGCCTGTTTGCGTCCCAAGCGTAAGAGACACTACCTGAAAAAAATTTAGCACGGTATATAAATTCAGAGTAATATTTCTAAAAACAAATTCAAAGTAATATTTCTTAAAACAATAAGAATATGAATATGTACTGAAAAATCCTGTATGCCGATGCATTAAATCATCGTATTGGAACTAATTGGATATATGTACATCTTATTTTGAGTTTATTGAGTTGTGTTGTATACCTTCTCAATTAGGATAAGTTCCCCATTAACCCAATAGGATGCATTAACCTATAGGGACACACTTGAACAAAAAATATAACTCAAAAATGACTCATGATTTCCAGATTTGCATTCTTGTAAAATGTAAGTTGACCAAAAGGTATATACAAGTATTAACAATTAAAAATGAAAATGTCCATTTTAAAAAGCTTAGAAATGCCAAGTGTAAAATTATCTTACCTTTAAGTCACCACATATCCTCCACTTATAGCTAGAGTAATTTATTGCATCCAGCAATTTTTTCATATTTTCATAACTTTCAGTAAGTTGGATTGAATGGTCTATAGGAACGGAAGCTATCTTGTTACCAATATTCAGTAACACAGCTTTTAAACTTCTACTGGAGGAATCTATGAACAGTCTCCATTCTAATGGGTTGTATGGAATTCCAAGGGCCTCAACAAGTCCTTTAATATTGCCGCAGTATACTAAAGAGCTGGAAGAATGCTGTAAAAAATAGCTTCGAAACTCTAGTTCTCTATTTCTGTACCCCCCTAAATGTTGTTTCTTAAGCGATAAGATTACTTTCACGAAGTCGAGAGCCAAGAAGTTGTATTTTCGCCTTTGAAACCCCCAGATCTCTGGTCAGGTCATTTAACTGAACTTGAGTGAATGGTCTTGCGACCATATCATGTGTGGAAACCTGATAAGACTCAGATGTGTCATAATCTTGGTCAACTTCCATATTAATCTCTTCATGTACCTCTATATGTTCAGGGGGAGGAGGTATAGGAATTACTGGGCCATGGGGCAGGGGTTTGATGGCAGAAGGAACATACGGATATGCCACACTATGTTTATTCTTCTTATTTATACCTGTGGAAAATATAATTGCATATTACATAAAGGAATTGATTTGGAGTTGCAGATAGTACATAAATGTTTAGTAAAGGATATGTTCATGCTGAAGTGAACTATGTTAGTTTTTAATTTTATGCTAAGTCTTTGCATAATAAGGACATTTTCAGGAGCCAGTATAATACATAAAGCTTAAATACTTGATACAATGCTCACCTTTAAGATTTGTCATGCAAAAATAGAAGTCCGTAGTGTGGTCCTTGCCATCTCTCCACACCATGGGAACACCAAAAGAGAGGGACTTCTGTTCGCCCTGACTCCAGCGTCTTAAACTTATGTAGCATCCCTTGCAGCAGATATGTGGTGCAAAACTTTTATCTTTATCTCTTAGCCTTACTCCAAAATACGCATGATACAAAGATTTAATTACAGGAGGGATTGTACTTTACTTCTCGGGAAAAGTCACTTTGCCGCAAACATAGCAAAATCTGTCGGAGCTATTCTTACATTTTCTGTTCATTTTTAACTCAACCACTATTATTATTATTCTTATTATTATAATGCTAAGCAATTTTTAACCTGCAATATATAAACCTATTTGCATAATTACTTAAAATGTACACAAAATTTACTGCGAATAGAGCAGTGCAAAAACTATTGAAATTTGATGTAATATAGGAGATGTATAAACTATAAAATTATTATCACCCCCTGTATCGCAAAAACTGGAGGTGATAGAGAAAAACGGATGACAGATTCGGATTTAGAAGGTCAATTTTATTAAGAAACACTATAGAAAACCTAAGGTACATTTTTGACGCAGACCAGTGTTATCATCATCATCATCATTATAAGAGTTGAGCGACCAGGTACTACAGTACGAGAGTGGTGTTACATTCCTCATTCTTAGTCCACCTTATTCGGCAGGAACGAGCTCTGATCCACTTGATCCTTCTTATCCTTCTTTCAACTATTTCTTCCCGGGTGAATAGCGGTTTTTAGCTCTTATTATTTTGTTATGAGAATTCTCACAACAGACTATTTGGTATACCAATTACGTTGCAATGATCGATTTTGCATTTCTATATGCGTATCAAGAGAGAAATTCGTGGTAGTTTTTTGTTGGTAGAATATTAAGAGATCTGAAGCTGGTTGGTTGTGGCTATTACCGATAATGGATGGCAGGTCAAGTCTGAATTTAACGTGGGCGAATGTGTTTTTATAAAGAGAGATTCCAGAATTCTGAGCTGTGTGATGTTAGGATTAGGGCCCAGAATCTTAAAATTATTGATGTTTGCATCAACCTTACACTTTATAATGTGATCTCTGATTTGCGAGACTTCCCTACTAGCGAGAGACTTTCCTGTTCAGCAACTACCCATAATCGTGTCCGATTTGGGGTAAATTTCTTAGTCATTCCCCTGACTCGCTGACAGCAGGTATGAATTTGTTTCTCTCCTTATCTGTATATGTACATGCAATTATTAATACTTTAAATTTAATAGGTTCACTATCTAAATTATTTTGCTTTTGATTTTTTATCTAGTTTATGTTAACATTGGTTCGTCTCACAAATTGTGTATATCCCTTTAACCTGATGATGGATTGGGTAATACGAAACGTTGCTTGGAATAAATAAGAATGTCACTGATGGTCGTATCCTTCCTACTGCAATTATATATATATATATATATATATATATATATATATATATATATATATATATATATATATATGCGGTTATGAAGGCAATTTTTGGCTTACTAGCTCTTCATCAAAGCCCACGGAAGGTGCTCTTTTCACGTACACGAGAAGGTATTAAATAAACTTACTTTCTTGTGTACGTGAGAAGAGCGACTTCAGAGGACTTTGATGAAAAGCAAGTAAGCCAAAACTGCCATCATAAACGTATAATTATCATTGCGTTATTCCAAATGATTCTCGAGATATATATATATATATATATATAATATATATATATATATATATATATATATATATATATATATATATATATATATATATATATATATATATATATATATATATATATATGCACACACACACACACACATCACGCCTCGCAAAAGGCAAAAAATACATCGTGTTTCCACCCTGATTCTATGCAGTGACATCACGAGTGAGAAGCCCAGGCGTTACCACAGAACCTCAGTGTTAAGGGATGCGCCTTTTAATGACAAACGTCCCTTCAGAAATGTATAGAAAGATCCCTCTGTATTCCTGTACCACTAAAAAGTGAAAACCAACGAGACCAAATGAACAATGCGAACTTAACAATAATTCTCAGCGAATAATTCTCAGTGCGATAATTAAGCATTCAAATACACACTTTTCACGCTCGTGGCTTCATGTTTCAGTTCTCCCAACTTAACCACTTTTTTTACCAGCCACTTATTACTTAAATATTGGCGGTTTGGAGTTAGCACCTATGTATGTTTGTTAGTTGGTTTGTGAGGTAGAGTGGTGGGACGAACCGCTTGAAATCCCTATTTCAAACAGATGCAATTATTTCTTCCCATAGTTTCTGTAAGTTATGGGAATTTGGACTTCAGGACGTAGTGCACTGAATAGGTTCTTCATCTTCCTACATGGGATATTTACCTTCCACTAACTTCACCACTTTCATCTTTAAAAAATTCCGTATTCAGATGCCCTCATTAGTTTTTTTTCACATAAATGAATAAAGTGGAATTTCAAGATTCATCAACTACGTGCATCCTGCTTCTAATCCTACTAAAAATCCTAAACTCGCAAATGTTGGTTCACAGACGTAATTTTGAGTACCCTTAAAATCAGGACCATCGGTACATCTGTCCTTTGTACAATACTTACACTCGCTCTACCACCATAACAGTTGCAACTTATGTACATATACAAGGATATTCACCCCTCCAGCCATATTTTTCATTCTCCTTCCCCCAAGCGCCAGAAATAACCATCCATTCGTCTCCTTTCCTCTTCTTATTGTCTCAAAGAGCAATAAATTTCCCCTAACGTTGTCGTTCCGAATTAATTTAAATGGAAATAAAGTTCTAAGGAATAATGATATTTGTCGAGGATTAATGTCCCACATAACACCGGTCTGATGTCCATTTTGGGAAGGAGGCTGATCCGTTCGTCTCCGAGCTTTGGTACGGCCTAAGCTTAGAGAAATGGAGAAGCCTTATGCGCGTTTGGCCATTTGTAATAATTACATATCAAGAAATGTTATCGCGAGTCTTGATTAACACACTCCGTTTCCTATAGATAAGCTGAATGATAAAGTACTCAAAAATAATTATATATATATATATATATATATATATATATATCCAAAAAAGTACAGTAGCTTACGTGTAACTATAGGGGTAAAACCACAGTAATAGGACTAATTTTATATGCTTGTTCACTAGCGATTGAAAATGATGGATGTCTCTGTCGAAACCTGGTTTTGCATATAAAATTATTCCTATTACTGTGGTTTTATCCATATATATATATATATATATATATATATATATATATATATATATATATATATATATATATATATATGAGGAATTAAACCACATTCTCCGAAGACAATTTAATTCAGAACAGTTTTGGTGTATCTCACACCCTTTTTCAACTGACACTGGGTAGAAAATATAAGAGAAGTGCATATATGCATAATAACACAAGATCCCCTCTTTTTTCCCCCAATCGCCTACTTGTGGCTAATCTGGGGGGGGAGGGGTTAGGCCTAAACATATTGAAGGGCTGACATTTTACTATTTTGTTTATTTGCTTTCTTATTACACGATTAAAAGAAAATTGACCCTCAGATAGATTTAAATTAGGAACTGACGATATCAAGCTCGATTCTACGATTCTTCTCTTAACATAGTTAGCCGATTTAAATACCATTTTACTTCCATTGAAATCGATCGTATGATTCTTGTCTCTAACTTGGCCAAATATTCCACTGCTTTCGCTGCCCACTATAATATCCCCTTTTGTGTTCGTACAATCTCTTGTCTAGATTTCTCCCTGTTTTCCCTATATAAACTTTATGGCAATCGTTGCATGGTATTGCATATACTTCTATGTTATGATGTTCTTCGGGTTTCCTGGCCATCATCAATTGGTTTAAGGAATTATTATATTTAAAGGCTAGATTAATACATGCTTTTCCAAATATATCCTTTAAACTATTTAATTTATTATTAAATGGCAATGTTATACATTTGTTGAAGTCGTTAGTGCGGGAAGGCTTATTACCATAGAATGTTTTCCTAGCTGCAAAATGGGCAGACGATATGAACCAATCGGGGTAATACAAATTAGAAAAAATGGTCCTGATAATGACAATTTCTTTATCTAAATAGGAAGGATGACATATTATCAGGACCATTTTTTCTACATATATCCTAATAATTTACTCTTGTTCTATCTTTTTCACTTCGATGCTTATTTCCTAGGCCAAAAGCCAAGAAAAAACTTCCTCGACTCTTTTTTTTTCCGCAGCTAAATTTGCTCTTATAATTTCATTTTGCCTTACTCGTTTTTAGGAGCCAGTAGGTATTTCCTCCTGACAAAGATTGAAATTGAAAATCTTTTTTAGAAATAAATTCGAAAAAACATTCGAATATACGTAATTTTAAAAAAAAAACAGCCCTAAATTTTAAAAACTTTTCGATAATCATATTTATTTTTTCTAAACTATATATCCCAAAATTTGCTCTTGGTCATTTTGTACATACGAACTTGTTTTTAAACGAAAAAAAATGCAGAAAAATTCTGAGTTAAAATATAATAGCGTAATGGGAAATTCATATCACGTAATTTTTTTAAAACCAATAATATATCTAATATATATATATATATATATATATATATATATATATATATATATATATATATATATATATATATATATATATATATATATATATATATATATATATATATATATACGTATACATCCATAACCTATATATTTAGAACGTAATTTTTTGATAGATTTTTTAAATTTAAAAGTTAACAAATAAACTGTTAAGAATTTCCAGTGCATTCTTTACCCCCCTCCTTCTCCCCTTTCCCCACTTCCCTATCTCCATCCTCCTTCTCTCCCTCAACCCTAATCTCGCCCCTCTCTTCCTATCTCCTCCTCTCTGCACCCTTTTTACACCTATATCTACCCCTCCTCTCTATCTATCTTCCCCTTTTTCCTCCCTTACAAAAGGATATCTAAAACAAGAGGAAAATTCTCTCCGGTCCCCCCTCTTTTCCCCCTCTTCCCCAATCTCTCTTTCCTTCTCCACCCTACAAAAGGATATCCAAATCAAGAGAAAAAAATGCCGTTCTCAAAATATAGTGTTATAGAAGATAGAAGAAGATATAGAATAGATAAGACGCTCGATCTGTTTATGTGGCCTCAACGTTGTTTGTTCATAGCTAACGGTTAGTCACGTATGAGCGTAAACTGCCGAGCATCCTCGGTGAAATGTTTACTCATTTTATGTATATTATATGATAGTGAAAGTACACAGCTCTCTTGAATCTGTCTTAAATATCAAAAATAATAATAATCAGCAAGTAAAGATATTTTTGTGCCACAATATAATATATACCCAATATATATATATATATATATATATATATATATATATATATATATATATATATATATATATCCAAAAAAGTACAGTAGCGTACGTGTAACTATAGGGAAAAAAACACAGTAATAGGACTAATTTTATATGCGAAACCAGGTTTCGACGGAAACATCCGGTATCGTCAGTCGCTGGTGGACAGGTAAAATACAGAAGTTGCTTAACGTACAAACACACAAATCAGTGGGGCTAAGGTGGATGATGCGGGAATGTACCGGCATTTTTGAGAAACGGAAGTATGACTTTCTTGTTTATTAAGGTATTAGTATTAAATTGGCCGTCGGAAATATTAAAGTTGGGAATTTCTTTTATAAGTGCCGATTCATTTAAGCGTCGATGTATATAATTGTGAGACTTTTAAACTATTTTAGCATTATCAATATTATTTTGATGATTTTTATTGTACATATGTAGAAATAAACTCGAGGAGAGGGCACCACGTTGCATATCGCATTTATGTTCATTCATTCTCTTGGAAAATCTGCTGCTTTCCCTAATATATACTTCATTATATGATTTGCAGGGAACAAAATAAACTCCCTGGTTTCGCATATAAAATTACTCCTATTATTGTGGTTTTATCCATATATATATATATATATATATATATATATATATATATATATATATATATATATATATATATATATATATATATATAGATTTATATTTATAAATGAATGCAATAAACCAGATTGAAAGAGAAAATGGAATAAATTTTTCTTACAGTAATATTTATTACCTTTTTATCGAAAAGATCCGTGCAGGGAAGCGATTTGAACCATTGACACTGAGGCAGCGAGCACCGATTTGATCACAGTTAAAAGTATGCCGTTAGTACTCTATGCTACGCAGAGAACCATATATATATATATATATATATATATATATATATATATATATATATATATATATATTAAGTTACTTAACAAAGGAAAATAACTATAGTATAATTAGATAAAACGGAAAACGCGCCTCTCACTTCCATACTTATCGAAAAAAACACATTTGCATATTATTCAATAGACAGATAAATCGATAGCTAACAGATAGACGGATACGAATGAAACTCTTAGCACTTTATAAAGGTTACATTTTGATTTCAAAACTCAGCTGTGTTTATCCCAGTTTCTCGTGTATAACCCAAATTTGTATTTGATTTTTTGACCATAGACAATGCAACAGCAAATTTTTGTCGTCTACCGAGCCATAACCCAAATAATACCTAAGAGCTCAGATTTTCTCAATACTCCATAATCAGGTTTAATAATTCTTTTAATTAACCTTTTTACTTTTGATGGTATTGCTACGAGAATCATGTAAGCAAAATTAACGAAACACTGCTAAGTAAAATGGTTAGGAATTTGTTGTACTATAAAAAAAAATCCTTTTTTATTCACGGTGCGACCCACTTCTAAGATTGGTTATAAGCCCGCCCACTGGTCGTAAAAAATAGAAAATAAACAGGCAGAGTTAGATATCAACCTGCCCTTCTTATGTTAACATTGGTAGATCCACGTAAAAAAAACATGGGACCCCCACCCCCCACTTAATATAGGATTGGAAGACTTCCATTAAACTAGCCCATAGCTCCTCCTTAAGTAGTATCCTATTGGTAAGCCCCTTTAAAGGCAAGCCCACTCCTTCTCCATATAAAAACCGTTGTAAGCTTTAGATTAAGGCATTTTGATCATATTTTTATACTTTGAATAAAGCTAAAGCCATACAGCTCCTTTTGCTTCTTAACTGCGTCGTATCGGGTTTCGAACACAGGAAAGCAAAACGTTGTCGCCACTCAGGGCAACACAGACATTACTTTGAATTGCTGTAATCACTGACGATCATCGCCCTCTTCTACGATCAAACCCCTCGCAAGATTCACCCTTTAACGTCAGATTGCACCATGTACATAACTACAGGCAGTCCTTTCTCACCAAAAAGGATTATGTTTCACGGACTATCTGATCACCTTGACTTTGTGCCCCATCTACCGACGGAGGGTCGTTGGCGTCATAGAAATAGTTACAAGGCCAGGGTACAAACACGCCGGAACTTATATATATATATATATATATATATATATATATATATATATATATATATATATATATATATATATATATATATATATATATATATATATATATATAAGCTATGGCTTCACCACTCTCCCCCTACAGGGGAACTTGAGCTTCGATTCACTCGCTACGAGCCCTTCGGACTGTTGACCTTTGATCTATTTGATCTTTCAAATCGATTGTGATCATCTCTACCCCCCTCACCTCCATGTTTCTCCTTACCCTATCATCTCCCTCATGCTCTACCCCTATCACATCACCTACTCCTCCCCGTACACCATTTCTACCACCCTCCCTCATCCCTATCTTCCCTAATTTCTTTACCCCTCTCCCTGCCTCATCGACAGGGTGGACAGGGTGAGGGGAAAAAGGAGGCTCATTCATAAACTAAACTATTATAAATTTTAAAAATATTCAAAAAATCAGGTTCTAAAAATATACACTTTACTCTGTCCACATCCCCTACTATTTCCCACTTGAACCACTCTCCTCTCTCCCCTTACCTATTATTTCCTCTTTCTGCCCTCTCCCATTGTTTTTCCTCTCTCCCTCACCATTTCCCTCTTTTTTCCTTTCCCCAACTCTCTCGTCTCCTCCCCCTTCTCCAACATTCTACCCATAAGAGAGAAGAGGGCTTAAGGGTATAGGAGATAGTTAGAGAGAGATGGAGGGGTGAATATAGATGCAAAGAGTGGAGAGAGGGGAATAAGGGGATAGGGGACAAGGGAAAAGGAGCATAGGGAGATAGAAGAGGGGTGGAGGGGGAGTGCGGGAGATGGGATGGAGGAGAGAGAGGGGGAGATAGTTGGTGGAGAAGCATGATAGGGGGGGTATAGAGGAGAAAAGAGAGGGGTAAGGAAAGAGGGAGGGGAATATGGTGAGTTGTGAAGAGGAAGAGGGGTGAGGGTAAAGGTGCGGGAGAGTTTGGGTTGGGGAGAGAGAGGGGGAGGTAGAGCGGGGAAGAGAGGAATGGGAGAGATAGGGAGAGATCGGAGGAGTTGGGTGAGATGGGAGAAGGGAGAGAGAGGGGGAAAGATCTGAGGTGTTGGGGGAAATGGGGGGAGGGAGAGAGAGGGGGAAGAGTGAAGGGGGAATCCTCCCCCCCCTCAATTAAACCCTTTTTTTCAAAATGTAATCGGATTGTTTTATTACTGTGGGTCCGTTCGCATCTGGTATGAAAGCTATATGTGGTAAAACCAATGTAGGAAGTTTCAATGGCTATACGTAGTTGGTTTTCGCTGTTTGCTGTATCTTTAATTGAAAATTATTTAAGTTGGGTTTATGGTGTGGATGTCTGTTTTTGTAATGTATTCGGATAGGCGAGACTCGGGAGTAGTGAGTGGGGTTCCAGTTCTGTTGCTGATGTGCGCAGAGGTTTCTTGATGGCGGCTCTTCCATGATATCCGGCTTTATTGAGTTCGCGGCTAACAGTTTTGGTCGAAACTGAGCTAGTGAGATGTTGATTCAACTCTACAGCCACTTTAGGGGCAGTTGTCCGGGGATTTTTCATCACAATGAGTTTCAACACTCGTCGGTCTCTTGCAGCGAGCTTTCAAGTCCTGCTGGAGGCTTTGCCCTGCTTCTTGAATTCTGTCACGGTCCTTGATATGCTTGCTCTCGAAAAACCAAGGAGTTTAGCTGTTTTGGTGACTAAAGATCCTGCAATTCGAGCTCCAAAAATTTGCCCTTTTTCGAACTCAGTGAATTCATCTGAATAAGAAATAGAAATAATCATTAAAGTTGATAAATATAACTATGTATGTACAATAAAAACAAAACACTCACAATGAAATTTGGATGGATATTCCTAATATAATGACTCATTGAATCATTGGTGTTAAATTTCTACTGTTCCAATTATTTTTTCCAACCCCTGTAAATACATATATATATATATATATATATATATATATATATATATATATATATATATATATATATATATATATTGTACAAGAGAAAGAGAAATTGGACGCGAATGAGCAATGAGACAAGAAGCAGGAATTTTTTTAAAGGTAAGAGAAAGGGACATTGGAAGAACATTACGATCAATGAGAAAAAAGGGCCGCACAATGGATGCAATCCTTACTACAGAGAAGACAGAAGAAATAACGCCAGGGGAAAAAAGTTTGAAATTCCTGGCTGGCGCTCGAACCCGGGTCTGCTGATTGCCTGTCAGATACTACTGTTTCTTGTCTCATTGCTCATTCGCGTCAAATTTCTCTTTCTCTTTTACTATATTTGATATATTCTGCAACATAAGGTTTCTGCATCTTTCTCTCTGTCTTCAAAATGGTCTGAGAGGCAGAAAATAAATATGGCGAAAGCCCTGTGGTGGTTATTACCATCAGCAGACTTGTATTTGCTCTTTCTTTGTTTGCGATATATATATATATATATATATATATATAATGTTTAACCACAAAAGTGTTCCTGTTTTTAATCGCTAATTACTTACTCATAATTACAGCTTTACAAATCAATTTAAAATCATTCGAAAGATAACATTATAAAGTTCTTTTTAATTTTTTTGATACCCTGGATACAAAAGCTGTACTTACAAAAATAATGACAGATTTATCTACCACAATCATGGGTTATTTGTCAGACCTGCAGTTTCCATCACAGAAGAGATGATCAATCATGGCTCTGTAGTTGCCACCCAACCGTCTTACAAAAAACATTAGGCTCAGGAAAGAGCCATAGATCCCAAAACGATGCACAGGATATTCGCATAATGGAAACATCACGGCTCAATCAAGGCGAGTTTGGGTGCAGCAAAGGTGTGCGAACCGCTGAAAACATTGATTGAGTCGCAAATAAGCTTTAAAGGGACAGCAAGAAATCTAATAAGACGGCTATCAGCTGTGACGGGAATCGAACAGGAGAACAGGCGGAAAATAATCTCTTTGGATTTGAGAATGAATTCATTCAAAATTATGTGCTTGCAACAGCATAGCGAGCAAGACTACCAGCATCGTTTGATGGTTTGTGAAAGCATTGAAACAATAATGAACAAAACCAGATAAGATTAAGTAAAACTATTCAGTGATAAATACCACATCTATCTCAATGGCATCATCAACAAACAGAATTACCGGTGTTGGTCACCAAACAAGCCGAATGTACACATGGGGAAACCTCTGCATTCACCAAATTTACTACCTGATGCAGTTTGAGTATCAGCACTGTTTATGGTCCTTTATTGTGGACCCATTTGACAAGGAGACCACTTTTACTAACTTTAGAACGATATGTAGAAATGTTGAACTCTGTTTTTAACAAGAAAACTGCATTAACAAGTGGTTTTAGCAAGACGGAGCAACAACTCACACAACTAGACAACCAATTGAATGTTTAACCAGATTTTCTGAACAAAGATTCATTTCTCATCGCTCGCAAGGATATATTGGCTAGCCTATTCTAGCTTAGCTATAGTGGGCTAGGCTATAGTAAGCTAGGCTTACTAGGCTTACTCATCGCTCGCAGTTTTGCCTCGCTCGCAAGATCAATCAATTATGAACTTTTTTCTCTGTGGATTTGTCAAGTCAAAAATATTCAGGCAAGAGCAATCCTCTTTCGAAGAATTAAAGAAAACGGTGGTAGAAAGTGTACAATCCCTTGAAGGCGCAGTTTTGAAATATGCAATAAATAACTTCGTTTCCCTTCCTATGAAATCTAAGAATGTTCAAGAATGTTACTTTGAACACATGAAGAATATGATAAATTTTAAAACGTTATCTTTCTTATTTGTTTTTAATTTGTGAAACGTTAATATGTGTGTGCGTGCGTGTGTGTGTTGCTGTGTGTGGGGGTGGGGATATTAGAAGCTTGGGCATGAAACCTGCAGTTAATGTTTAATGTTTAGGAGGAATCCCAAGGACACTAGAAATGGATGCAACATCCCTAATTTTTCTTTACACAACATTTCGAAAACTACGTTTTCATCTTCAGGCAAAAAATTCAAAGAGCAGGATAAACTAATACACAAGTAAAAGACAAACAGAAATCAAAAATGTAAAATAGTTTGAAAAATAACTAGATATAAGAACAAATTTTATATAATCTACCCTGATGAAAATGAACAAAGTTAATAGATATAAAATTGCTTAAAAAATTAATATACATGCAAAACTGCTAAAAAATATTAAATATCTTCCAGTTATTTTGCATGTATGTTCTGTCTACTGAAAATACACATAGAATGAGTTCCATTGAGAACCATTCTCTCCTCCCATTCATTGTTGTCATACCGTTTATAAAATACTTGATAAATCTCTTGTCACCATTTTCAAAGAATCAATTTTCGATACAAAATTATTATCATTTTAAAATCGAATTACTCAGCGAGGTCAAAAACTGGCTCCATAGTTAGTGATGACGTGGAATCTTTACTCATAAAATTTTCTCAATGAAATGATATAATCAATATAATTTTTAAATTAGGTATTTCATTCCTAACAGATATTGAATTAATCTTGTTAGAATCATGGTTCACCTTTAATAATAAAGTATTTTACTAAGATGACTGACTTCTACCCATTTCGAGACAAAAACTTCTGCAATTTAACATACAAACCTTCTTATTGTCGGCGTTTTGTGGACGACTCTTTTTCGATTTTCGAAGATCTTGCGCAAAACAAACTTTTTTAAAAATCATCTAAAAAATTACATCGAAACATCAAATTTACCATGGAAATACAATGTCATAATAAGATGTTTTTTCTTGATCTTTTGATCTCTTGGGATGCTGATCAGGGAAAACTTCAGAGTTCTTTTTACCGAAAAAGGACTTTCACAGTGCTTGGTTTAAATTACTTCAGTTTTTGTGGCATTAAGTACAAAATATTTACTAAAAAAAAACTACCGCATGCAAGCTTCATTCTCACTTTCACCTTTTTTTCCTTCAACAATGAATTGGTTTTTCTCAAATATTAGTTTATAAAACATTTATTTACCTGTGACGTGAATGATAGAGGCGTATAAATTCCTTTTGATTAACATATTAACACACACACACACACCCTCAACCTTTCATAGATGCTGATAAGATGACACTCTATTTGGTAATTCAGAAATGGAGTTTATAAATGTTTGCTTAAAAAGAAAGCTAATATTATTTCGAAAATATTCTTCCACAAATTAATTCCAAAATAGTTTTAGTGAACAGAAGCACAAATAGAAGCTTCTTTAGATTAAAATATAGTCACTTTAGAGCAGCGCAATGATGACTATTTCTTTTAAATGTCCTAATTGTACTGGCGCCTCCTACATCGACAGCTACTTTAGGGCTATTGGAGCTAGGTTCTCTGCTCATATAGGATTTAGTCGGCGCCCAAACAAAATATAAGATAGAAAATAAAATCTTCTATTAGAGAACACTACATAAAGTAAAGGTTTACATTTCAATTGATAAATTAAATTATTAGCCTCAAACAACAACCTACAATGCTCAAGAACTATGGAAACCTTATTACATTAAACACTACAAACCTTCTCTCTACGACGATTTAAGTTGAGTGCATTTAATGATTCGAAAATAAGTGGTGTTGCATCTGTTTCTGGGGGCTCTGGGATTCATCCTAAACATATATGGAGCATTCCCCTCGCCCCATAGAATGAGTGGTACTCCTCGGCACTCAAATTTCCTCCACCGCTATGTTAGACAATCACCGGAACTTTTCCCTTCCGGAGAATACATCTGGGGCAGATTCCTCCTAAGAAATGCGCCCGATGCGAAAGCATAACCATTTCCTTTGCAAAGGAGAAAATATGGACAACTAAAGCATGTGATTAAACCAGATTTTTAGACAATCACAACGCCATTCTTCAGAAGCTTGTTTATACAAATATCGTCTTCTTGTTTCGTTAGGTCAATAAGTCACTCTCATCAATTCATTAGAGTACATCTAACTTTACCTTTTGGTTCGGACATATAAAAACAAACTAAGCGCCTTTTGAAAATACTTTTTAGTCACGTGCGAGTCTAGTCGCAAGCGACTCTACATCTCACTATGTCGGTCAGTCTGTCCCGTTTTGTTTTTTTTTGTTTTTGTAATAACATCATAACTATTCTGCCGATTTTACCAAAATTTGAAAACTTTATGTTGTTTTACATTCTCTTTCGAATGTTATAATTGCCAAAGTCCTCTCAAGTTAGCCCTGGAATTATTTTGTTTCGGCAATAACATCATTACTATTCAGCCGATTCTAGCGAAATTTGAAACCCTTATGTTGTTTTACATTCTTTTTCGAATGAAATAATTGCCAAAATCTTCCCAAGGTTAGCTCGGAAATTATTTGGTTTGGACAATATCATCATAACTATTCGGCCGATACTCTGCTAGACTAGACTAGGCTATAATATGCTCTATTCTGCTAGGCAAGCCTAGAATTGGCTATACTATGCTAGGCTATACTATGCTAAGCTATGCTAAGATATAATATACAAGGGTACGATATACTATGCTAATTTCGGCTATAAAATGCTATGCTAGGATAACATATAGTAGGTTAGGCTAGACAATAATAAGCTATAGTTGACTAGGGCATAATATAATAGTATAGGCTATACTTGTCTACGATAGTTAATGCTAGGCTATGTTAAGCTATGCTAAGCTATATTAGGCTAGACAGGACTATACTATGCTATGCTAGGGTAGGCTAAAGTATAATAGGCTAGGGAGGGTTATGCTCTGTTATGCTATGCTATGCTATGCTAGATAATAATATGTTTGGCTAAGATAGACTAGGTTTCCAAGGCTATAATACTCGTAGGCTAAGCTATGCAAGGTTATTCTATAAGACTCTAGGATATACTAGGCTAGGCTATAATATTATACGCTTGGCTATATTATGTTAGGTGTAGTTATGATATGATAGGCTATATCAAGCTAGCCTATAATATGCTAGGCTAGGCTATTGTATGCAAGGATATATTAGCTAGGTTAGGCTATTGTATGCAAGGATATATTGGCTAGGCTATATTAGCCTATTCTAGCTTGGCTATAGTAGGCTAGACTATAGTAAGCTAGGCTATTGTAAATCTAGGCTACACGAGGCAAGGTTATACTAGGCTAGGCTAAACTAGGCTACTACAATATGCTAGGTTAGACTAGGGTCTACTAGGTTAGGCTATACTAGGATACGATAGGCTAGACTATATTAAGCAAAGGTAGGATAAAGTAGGTTATACTATACTAGGTTATACTAGACTAGCTAAATCATACTAAGCTAGTCTAGGTTAGACCCGGCACAGCTAGGCTATTCTATTTTAGCCTAGGCTATCCTATGTTTGGCTAGGCTTGGCTACACTAGGCTAAAACATGGTAGGTTATACTATGCTATGCTTGTCTATGATATGCTATGCTATACTAGGTAAGTTTAGGCTAGGCTATT
Organism: Ceratothoa steindachneri; assembly: GCA_963969495.1. Lineage (NCBI taxonomy): Eukaryota > Metazoa > Arthropoda > Malacostraca > Isopoda > Cymothoidae > Ceratothoa > Ceratothoa steindachneri. The sequence continues at coordinate 139,836,001 of OZ018321.1, read as the reverse complement.
CTAGGCTATACTAGGCTATGCTATGCTAGACAATACTAGGCTAGGCTATTCTCTACTATGCTATAGTAAAGTATGTGGCTATACTATGTTATTTTAGGCTAGGCTAGACTATTCAATGCTATAATATTATGTGATATACTATGCTATAATATACGATGCTATGTTATACGATGTCATGCTATACTACGCCGTGCTATATTATACAGACCTTGTTGATAGTCATTCATTACTACCTGTTTATCAAACAGTGTCCAACTCTACAAGCGGATAGTCGTTACAAAGTATCAACCGATTTCGACCCCATTTTCATGTGAGGCCCTAAACACAAACTTCATCCAGACTTCTTCAACCTGTTTTTAATAGATCTTGACATTCATAAACTGGTCGAATCGTCAAGTTGATGTTGTTAAATTATTTATCAAGTAGCCATATTTATTATCTAAGAGAAGATAGATTGAATTTATAGCAGAAAAACTGTAAAGTATTGGCCAAAAGAAGAAAGAAAGTGGAAAGGATCTATATGTAATGTGTACCTACATACAAAGAAAGCGCAAATAAATGTTTTTCAGGTAATAATAACTGCCACAGGGCTTTCGCCATATTTACTTTCAAAAATAAATAAATGAAAATATGTACATATATTACAATAAATAAAGAAAAAGAAAAATAGATGTTAAAGAGCACATGGGACAAGAAATCTGAATTATTTTAAAGGCAAGAGAAAAGGATATTGTAAGACAAAGATCAAGGAAAGAATAGGATAGTTCATTCAAAGTCAATCTCTAGTTAGAAGACTCAAAGAACTCCTGTTTCTGCTTTTTGTGAGCGAGGTGGAGATATGGTATAAAAATCCCTTTGAAATACCTTCTATTCTGGGGATCGAGTTTGAAAAGAGCGGGAGAGATGTTGAAATTTTGCCGACTTGTGATGTATGAACACTCAATAACATTTTTCCTAGTAGAGACTTCAGAACGATAAATAAATTTGGCTGAATTCCAATCAATTAATGGGATTATTATTTTGAGACATGGGCAAAGAAAGCCTAGCTATGTTGCCTCTTCTGACATTGTATCTATGTTGTTCTGCGACAGAATTTGCCAGTTTGTCCTTAATAACGCTGAGGGAAAACAGAATAGTCATCACTATTTTGCTGCTATTATTTTAAACCAGCAATCTTTATAGAGTAGAATCGTCAAGTAAGAAAAGTAAAGGCGTCGAAAAAAGGCAAAACGACGGGATTTTTATAATTAAGTGGACCGAGAAGTTCTGTTCCATAGAATGTTTTTAAATATCATTCTGACAGGTGACTAGAAAATGACGAGATTAACAAAGATTATGACCAATATCATTTCCTTTTAAACTCTGGATCTAAGAATTGAGGGCTGACGAGACATAATGTTCTTAGAAACATAGAAGTACTCGTGAATACGGTTCATTTAACTTTTTTCAATGTGGCTTGAATAATAATGAATATACGAATCAGAATTCGTGGGCTTGCAATAAACAGAATATTCAAACCATGACGAAAACCTACGAATCAAAAGATCCAGAAACGACAAGGTTTTATTAGATTCAAGTTCAAGGGAAAATTCAAAAGAAGGATTAAAGTTATGGAGAAAATTGTGGACATCCTTAGTATTAGGCCATAAGCAAATAACATCATCAATATATCTCAGCCAAACAATAAGGAAATTAAGAATATTAGGTAGGATTTTTGTCTCAAAATACTCCATATATAAATTGGAAAGTATAGGTGATGAGCAATTGTCCATGGCTAAAAACAACTCATAAAACAACAATTCATAAAACATAGTGAGATGAAGTCAAACTAGCAGTAACGGGCACTGGAAGATTAATATGATGTAATTTTTCAATAAGAAAAAGAAAAAGGTCGTCAACTGGAACTTTTATGAACAGAGAATACATATTAAAACTGACAAGGGTGAAATTACTGGAGGAAGGAATTGCGTCTAGCTTATTAATTAGATCATACGATGGGCGGTCAATAAGTTTTGCAATTCGGATATAAAGAAACGAGATATGAGGAAAAGGGTTTTATTATTTTGCAATATAACTACCCTGGACCTCAATGCACTTGCGCCACTTGTCCCTGAGGCTTCGAATTCCCGACAACCAGAAATAGCCCGACTGCTGTTCAATCCACTCCTGGACGGCGAGCTGGACATCTTCATCGTCCCCAAACCGGCGTCCACGCAGTGCAACCTTGAGCTGGCGGAATAAAAAGTAGTCGCTAGGAGCCAGATCTGGACTGTAGGAGGGGTGGTTGAGCTCCTTAAATCCGCACTCGCGCAAGGCAGCTTGTGCAACTCTGGCCTTGTGGACTTTGACGCCGTTCAAGTCGATCATGGGGTGTGAGGTTTCAAGGGACCCAACGGACAGAGACCTTGGTCATGGCCAAATTGTCGTGGATGATGTTGATAACACTTCCATGTGATATTCCAAGTTCTCGCTCGATTTCTTCGACCTTCACCCGTCGATTTTCGAGGATCATCCTCTCCACACGGGCCACATTGACTTCGTTGGTCACGCCTGACGGGCATCCTGGACGGGGGTCATCTTCAAAGGACTTACGACCATGGCAGAACTCTCTATTCCAGCGAGCAATGGTTGCATAGGAAAGGGCGGTATCGGTGTACACTGCAACGATGCATTAATGGATCTCTTTTGCATTCTTGCCTTCCTTGGTCAAAGATTTGATCACTGCGTGGTGCTCAACCTTCCCCATTGTTGAAAAAAAATTTGACTGACGATCTGCGATCAGCTACTGCTTCTTAAGTAGACGAGGAATGAGCGTGCGGCTGCAGGTCCTGACTTGTCATAACTTGTCCTAACACCCCCAAAAACAGCCATCCCCCTTCCTTTTATTTGCCCTACCGATTCGCAAAACTTATTGACCGCCCCTCGTATCTAATTTTTATATGAGATTGAGATGAGAAATGATACCAACAAGAGAAGTGAGCCATTTAGACAAGGAGTAAGAAACAGAGCCTAGAAAACTTATAATATGACACATGTAGATTTTACAAAGCGAAATATTGATATGTTCATACATCATAACATGGCCAAATTTTAACATCTTTCCCGGTCTTTCAAATTCGATTCACTCATTAAATAGCTTATGCTGAATGAAATAGTTCATCTTTATAGCTCTTAGTTTTTATGTTTATCTTTTTTTATCACTCCCTTTATTTGTTCTGCCACCTAAGATGTGAGGAGGCACGCTGCTGATAACGCCCAGAGCCATCAAAGAGGAGTGAAATTTGCTCTTTATAACCGAAGGCATTTCCGACGGGTCTTGGCACACCCAGCGATCATTTAGCCGGTTTATCTTCCTGTCTTGCACATTATTTTTTTTTCTCGTCAGAGGAGAAACGAGGAAGGGCTGCCCCATCGTGCTTGACTTCGTTGATGAGTGCTTGTGCTTTCAATTTACAGCTTCCCTTGGTAGCCTGCTTGAGAAAATGGCAGCTCTTCAGCACATCCGAGTATTATTCCAGGTCTAGGTGCATTGCCTTACTCGCATGCATATTGTTGGCAAGTTTGCCCACGGACTGGTCAGGCTTCTCGAAGATCTTCTCACTGCCACTGTCGACGAATTTCTTGTTCCTATTAGTATCAGACAGAAGCTTGTAACACGGTTATTCGGCGGTAACTTCGTCCTTATTCTCACTCTAGTCAAGTTTTCGTTTCATTTTGTAAACGAGGCTCCTTGGATGGTTGATATATAATCAAAATATCCTTCACGCTTTTCCCGACGCGGATGACCACGCGTATGGCGCATCGTTTTTCGATTTCACAGCTGGCATTCTTAGAATAAACCTCAACATGTCTAAGAGCAAATAACCTACATTATTGCGACCATTATCCTCTAAACACACTTTTGAAATTTTATCTATTTACCTAAGACGCGATATATGTATAAGCAAAAAAAAAAACTACAGGAAAATGAGAGGCGGATGCCAAGTACTTTCGAACTTGTTTAGTTCAATACTTGGAATCCGTCCGCCTTTCATTTTCTTGTGGATTTTTTTGCATTTATTGCTCTACTCACGCGCTACTTTGTGAGTTTCTCATATATATATATATATATATATATATATAGTGAGAGAAAGAGAGAGAGAGAGATTAAAGGACAACGCAATGAACTTATATTTGTTCCTTTTTGTATCTGATATGAATAGTAAACTTTTAAAGTGTGTGGGTAGATAAAAAATATGGTATAAAAATGCTTTGGGGGTTCTTAGTCTGCAGGGAAGATGGATTTGATAAAATGACGCTTTGAATAGGTGTGCATGTTGTTTAATGGTAGAGCATCTGACCTGCATATATATATATATATATATATATATATATATATATATATATATATATATATATATATATATATATATATATATATATATATATATATATATATATATATATATAAGATAGGATAAAGATGAAGCCAAGAACGAGACATCCAATGGTTCTCATCTAATTAACAACGACGTTTCGGGTATACTACCCATCTTCTCGTTCTATAAATTGCAGTTATTAGAATTAAAACTATGATTACCAAAATGCATAATTGGTAACAAAATTAAGGAAATACGAAATTAATGGTAAAAATTAGGGCGGGCTCACACTGAACAAATGCAATAATTAGTTTTTTGAAATAATGTTGGAAATTAATTATTGCTTAAACACTAAATAAACTGCTAACCTTTTGCGAAGAGGAAAACCGTAGAACTGAACATTTTTTTACCATGTCACGTCAGAAAATCGATTGGGTGCTAACTTTGCAAATTAGGCGACTATGAGACGGAAAGTGAGAAAAGTAGTATTGAAACTGGTTTACTTATTTTATGAAAAGTTATTCCAGGACTCGAAGGGAGGTAGTCTTTGGAATGTCCTAAAATTCTAGTTTTGTGGGAAATATCTATCTTATCAAGGTCAAACATTTTCGGCTCGCAATTCTTGAAAAAGAGTGAAAACCATGCAATGTAAAATCATTTATATTATTTATGGTGAAGATGTTATAGGTGAATCAACGGTTCGAAGATGGTTTGCAAAATTCAAATGGGGGATTTTAGCTTAGAAGATGCAAGTCGCTCTGGAAGACCTTCAGATGTGGACGACAATCTCTATCTTTTGAAGGTGAACATTGAAGCTAACCAAAAAATCACAACTAAGGGGCTTGCAGTGATGTTTGAAGCTCAAAAAAGTACTGTATAGAACGCTGAGTGAAACGTCGGTACATTTCCTATGATGCATGGGTCCACATAATATTTCGGAGACAAAGGGCATGGACCGATATTCCATCTGCGACCAGCTTTTAAAATGCAATGAAACTGAACTTTTTTTTGAAGCGATTGGTGACTGGAGATGAAAAAGGCATTGCCTTCGATAACATAATGGGGAAATGATCATGAAGTTTGCGTGAAAATTTACCAAAACGGGTACCGAGAAAGAATATTCATGCAACCCCCCCCCCCTTATTCTTGTGTCTGGTGGTATTTCAAAGGAATAATTTATGAGATACTTCGATAAACTCAGACCATCAATCCTTAGGTGGATTGTCGCCAGCTGGAGAAATCGAATAAATTAATTAACTCAATGGGGCAGAACTAGCGAACAAGAAATAAGTAGGTTGTGTTAGAGCAGGCAACGCCAGACCTCATGAGTTTTTGACTACCCGCACAAAGTTGCATGAGCCTGGATGAGATCTCTTACCGCATCTACCGTACTCTCTCGTCATTGGACCATCTAAATTTCATTTGTTTAAGTCTATTCAAGATTTTTGAATGGGAAGTCGTTTATTGATTTAGATGCAGTCAAAAACGACCTGAATAATTTCTTTTCCTCCAAGAGTGCCTAGTTCTATGCATATGGATTGATGACGATATCGAAGAGATAGACTAGGGTCATTAACAAAAATAGTCTACTTTAATAAATAAAAAGTATTGCAATACGAATAAATTTATTTATTTCCATCTTTCAGAAACGCTCAGAACTTTCAGCGTGACCTGATATATATTTACTTGGTGAAAAGTATAAAGTACCCTATAATTAGTCAGATAATGTAATTAGACATTTGTGCTAAATAAATTCTCTCTCTCTCTCTCTCTCTCTCTCTCTCTCTCTATATATATATATATATATATATATATATATATATATATATATATATATATATATATATATATATTATTTTAATACTTAGTTAGACGGCCTATGGCTTTAATTACTACCACAATTCTTCTCGGCAGGGATTTCACCAATTTTTCACAAATTTATGACGCTATTTCTTCCCATTCAGCTTGTAATTTTTCATACAGTTCTGTTTTATTGGTAGTTATGGTAATTTTTATTGCTTTTTTAGTACTTCCCACAAGTATTTTAGTGGATTTAAGTCTTGGCTCTGTGGTGGCCCCCTTCCATAGGGATGATCCCCGTTTCTCTCAACCAATTCTTGGTGTAGCTGGCTGTATGACATAGGGAACTGTCCTGCTGAAATATAATTATCTCTTTTGGTGTTGCGGGACGCAAATTCTAGAGAGATGGCTCTAAATCATTTGTTAAAAAAATAGATGATGCTTCAGGTTTTCGTATTCGTGCTTCTCCTAACATCGATCGAAGCACCAAAGTTCGCAATATGGGTGCAAATCTGTTTTAAACAAATCCATTTTCCACGTCTAGGAATAGCTATGATGTGCGCTTCAATTGCCATACGAGTGGATCACCTAGATGCCAACATCATTGTAAAAGAAGCCCTAGCTCTAACCCTGGCAATCATCTCAACCTCGGGTGCCCGCATCTTCGCTGATAATATCGCCGCCATATGGAATATCAGGCGGGGAAAGCTGACGGAGGACATCTACAAGCCCTCTCAGATATTTCCCGTTCAAGATTCTCCAGAATCTTTAGGAGAGCACCGCTAAACATCACATATATCCACACAACACGCAACCTTGTCAATGCCGCCGCTCGAAGCTTCGCAAACTGAATATGGCATGTCCCGCGCCGTTTCGACCGTTAAACGGTCGTGAGGTATATAAGCGCGCGTCCCACAGAAGCGGCACAAGTACCATCACTTGGAAGAATCTTCATATTACGCTCTACGAGAAGTCACAGCCGGCAAAGGAGAAAAAGTCTATAGAATGTCACCTCAAAAACGTTCCGATTTTCTGCAAGGCATACCGTAGATGGTAATCTACAGACAGCCAGCCATCTACAGGATTCACCAAGCCCCAAACCACCTGCTCCCACACGCCCCTGAATAAAAATTCCTTTTTTTCCTGACACGTCATAGTGGTATGACGTGCTAAACCCTCCCGATCCCATACCTACCGTGACTTGGCTCTGTAAATTTGACTCTACACATAGAGCTTCGTTGCAACTATGCCATTCTACTTAGAAAGGGCATAATTGCAAACTTTGGGGAAAGGAGGTCTAAGGCTTAGCCCGCTGCAGAACCCAAAGGAAGTGAGCAAACCTGGATCGGGACTCAGTAACCAACGCGGGGAGGTTTAACACCCTACCCTACGGTACCGTCGAAGACCACAGAAGGAGACTCTACCGTCTCTATGAGATGTCGGACGTAACTGGGAAATACCCAAAACCCAATAGAGGAGGCGACACCACCACTGGAGTCAGTTGATTCTGGCTTCAGTCATCATTAAGTCTGCCATGTTTTCACACCCTCTGAGCCCAACTAGGTCAATACTCACTCATCATTTACCACCACATCCTAGTCATTTTCATAGGATCGTTATCGGAGGGGCGGGGGCACTCACCAATAAAGAAAGAAAGTAAAGAAAGAAAAATGGCAAGTAACATGTCATACCTCACACTGCTACATACATCAAACACAAAACCCACAATAAACAACGAACACACACTCCTAAACTTAGCTGCTACGCACGACACCCCCATCACAAACATAATTAAAACACATACAGGCCATAAACTTGTCTTCCGCTCACAGGAGGATGCATTTACATTCAATCAAAATGCAACTGACACACTCGCCGCACAAGACCTTCAAACAAAATTAGCCGACGGTGTAGTAAAAAGACACCAAGTACGCACCACAAAGACCAACCTCCTATGGTTGGCCTTCTACACTGATGACCTCCACACACACCTCAGACAGAAGTATGGGCAAGAGGTCATCACGGACCTATGCTTCAACAGAACTAAACAATGGGCAGTGATCACACTGTCCGACGAAAACAACAAAACACTGCTGCTAGACCAAGGTATCAAGGTCTGCGGCACACTAACATACCCACTCAACATCGAGTCACAACATAACATAAGACTAACACAATGCCCCTGGTGTTACAAAACCGGACACATAACACGAACATGCCAAGCATACCTAGTCTGCTCAAAGTGCAGTGCAGCGGGCCACCACTACACTACCTGCACAGCCACCACACCCCTCTGGTCCAACTGTGGCGGCGACAATGTCGCCGACAACCCAAAAGGCCCTTACTTAAGTAAGGCCCGCTCTGACGCCGTAGCGGCTATACGGCGTCCTCAACCCATCCACACAACCACATACTTCGCCCACCCCTCTCCTCAGAAGAACATTCGTCGCCGCTGCTGGCGCAACGGTGTCCGCATCTCCCCATGTCCCACCCCAGACAAATCCAACCCAGCAGCAACCCAAACTCACCCACATATTCCGTCACCCGCCTCCACCCTAGCACCTTACACATAGAGACCCCCACTACTACCAACACCCACCCCCACCCCACATTACACTTCCACCCCTACTCCACACTACACACCTAACGAGACCACACACCCAAAACTGCACCTGTCCACCTTGCTCTCAACGGTGGCAAAAGATATGTCGATGGGTGACCCCCGACTATACGCTAACATACTCAACGCACTATTCGCCTTGCACGGTCTAGAGCAGATCAGCTTCCTCGAGAAGGTGTTCGCTCTAATCGACGAGCATACCAATAGAAGACCCGCACCCATGCCCACCCCGGTGGGCACGTACACCTCTCCCCCCAGACTCACACCCCAGCCTCACCACGCTCTCGCCCTTTTGTACTTGCACCTTCCTTACCTACCATTCTGCCCACTGCTCCCATCTCTCTCATAACTGCCTGTTTTGCTCCCTCCACAGCTCCCACTACTTCCACCTCTTTACCTAAACTCCCTCCTACCTCCAGAACTGCACCGTCGGAAACCTCCACTCCTTCCCCTATTGCCACCAACCCCCATCCAACCGTCCCCACGCCCCTCTCACAGCTTCCAACCCCACTCCAACTGAAACCACAACCTCCATCTCCCCCAAGCCCACAACACCCCGTACCACCCAAGAAACCCTACCACGAAACCCCCTCCACACACACACAACCACGCGTACAGCCGACCACCACCCCCTCCAGTTATTCCTTCTCCTCCCCCTTCCACCCCTCCTTCTTCATCCCAACCTCTTCTCTGTCCGGACACCCCCCCTCTCATAATCTGCACCTGCCCTAGTATCTCTAGCCCCTCATCTCTTAGCTCTACTCCATCCACCTCTGCCCCTAACCCCCCCCCTCCTAGACTCTAGCCTCTCCAACCCTGCTCCCACGGCCGCTATCTCTAAAACTCCTTCGACAGAACACATTCTCCCTTCTACCACGGCTTGCACACCCAAAAATACCGCTGACAACCTCTACAAACCACAGCCGACACGCGTAAAGGTACTGGCTCCTCACGCCTCCTGGTCAATAACCAAGGATAGAGGAACGGTCCTAGCTAGATCAGCCTCACGCGCACTCCGCCCACGACAATAGGTCGCCTCAACGTGACACAGTTAAAAGTACGCAGTTGGCACAGTATTCGCCATACCGTTGCCAACTGGGTCCTAAACACAAAAAGACCTGACACAATACTCTTGAACTCGACCAGCCTACATCCTCCCAACAATATACTCCACATCGCAGGTTACCACACGTACCTATCTCCACAGGCTCTGCACCTAGGATTAGCGATCCTAGTAAAGCGCTCGATACACCACTCCCTCATCCAAACACAAGATGACTCTTGTACAAACACAAGTACAAACAAGCTCCGGCCCAATTCGAGTGGCCACGCACTATAGACCACCACACCTACAATTAAACATAGAAGTCCCACTCCAGGCTCTATCAAACCACAGCCTCCCTATCTTATTTGCGGGGGACCTCAACGCTTTTTACCCAACACTCCTTTCAAACACCACGAATGATGCAGGAAGGTACCTGGCTGGTGCCTTGCCACGCTATCGCTGCGAGCACATCGGCCTGGCCTTCCTCACATTCTTCGGTCCTCACGAAGGTACCACGTCACTAGACGTGTTCTTCCGCAACGATCACGCTACACGCTTCTACACGCACATCTCACCGGGTCCCCGCGTACTCTCTGACCACATACCTATATGTCTTATCATATCAACATCTCCCATACTCATGCCTACACCACCTATCTTCGACTACAAAAACACAAACTTGGAAGAGTTCAAGAGACACATAACAGATCACACGCCACAACACCTCGACCTGGAGCACACCAATCCAAACCTATTAGACGATCACGGGTGCTCAATCATAAACACTATAACCACAGCACGCAACCTACACTCAACACAAAAAAACTATACTTGCATAAAACATTTCACATTTTCCATACACACTCAGAGACTCATCACACAGTACAATAATCACTACACTAGAGCCCCACGACAACACAACATCAATCACTTAAGTGCCCGCATCCTACAGTGCGTGCAGCTAGATAGGAACCGGCAGGGGCGAGAAGTCGTCCGCATCGTGGACGATACCCGTTGCACTGATCCACGAAAACCCATCCCCCTCCAAGTAAACAACCAAACACCCACAGACGCTAACGTCATCCTCAACTTATTTAGGTCCTACTGGGACACAGTACATATACACAACCCATCCAAATCACACGCGTATGAGCACTTCCAGAAAGTCCAGGATGGTGCCGGGATCACGCTCACGAGCTAAGGCCCGCTCCCCTGATACGAATGGAGCTGCTCGACTACATATCCACACTGACCACTCTCATCACCGTCGAGAAAACAAAACACTGCATTAAAACGACACCAAAACGTGCCCCCGGCCCCAACGGGCTACCAGCTACACTAATACACAACTTCCTCGCAAACATATACCCCACACTCACACACCTATTCGACGCCTCACTAGCCTCAGGACACTTCCCTAAAATATTCAAAGTCTCTCACAACATACATACTTCTACACAAAACGAACAAAGACCCTAAACACCCAAACAACTACAGGCCTATTGCTCTATTAGAGCACCTAGGCAAAATACTCTAACGCATGATCAACTGCTGCCTACAGGAATACCTAGAAGAGAGGACATGGTTCTCCCCCCACCAATATGGGTTCAGGAGGGGCCGGTCCACTCAGGCGGCCGTAACCATCGTTCATGACAAAATACAAAAAAAAAACATCAGATAGATCAAAAGACACTCTCCATCAGGAAGGACGTGGAGAGAACCTTCGAAAAAGTGCGGCACGAGGGACTCCGTTGGAAACTCGCCAACAATACGGAGTTACCTCTCTGCACCAGAAGGCTCCTTTCGCACTACCTCACTGAACGGAGATGCCACAAAAAAATACAACATCACCCTCTCACAACCCTTCACACCACGCTCAGGCGTTCCCCAAGGGAGCGTACTGGCACCCACACTATACATCATGTACACAAACGATACCCCACGCTCACCCCAAAACTGCTGCACATATACACATTGTCCTACATCGATGACGAGACCATTCTCGTCAGTGACACGGACCAGAAGAAATCGCGCTCCACGCACAAAGAATACTACACGCGAAGACTAATTACGAGGATGAATGGCTGATTGACACGAACCCGCAGAAGACATAGATGACACTCTATGGCGCAAGAGATCATTTCATGCACAACCTACAAATCTTCTCACAAATACCAGACATGATCCATCTAAACCTAACAAGGTTCGAATACTCACAAAACACAAAAATCCTTGGGGTATCTTGGACAAGACCCTTAGGTTCAATATACACTATTAGATAACACAAGCAAGAGCCTCACATACAAACACATTACTGAGCAGGTTATACCCTGCGGGCAAAAAACTACGGTTACACCTTTACAAAACACTCGTACGGCCTATTCTTACTTACGCCCCACTGTCACTCGTAGCCGCGAGTGACACGTGGAAGCGGAAGTATCAGCGCATTCAGAACTCTGCTCTGAAGCGCGCTTGCCGCTCTCCCTTGTACTCGAGAATGGCCACACTACACGACAACAACAAATTAGCACCCATCAACGCATATGCTCACACCAGATTCACACAACAACTCGGGAAACTCGCCAGAGACCCATTATACACCGCACTACATGTAATAAGGTATGCGATGGCACCGCGATACCCCGCGGCCCATGACTACCCGCAACCCATACCGTTCTTCACATAAACTAAAGGCACCATGAATAACGCGTTTCCGACTAAGCAGACACGCTCTCTTTACTGACCAACCTCCAACCGTCGTCCAGTCAAGAACATCTCGCGACCAACCAAACCACACCACGCATCGGTGTCTAGCCACCGACCTATCAACTCTTCCAATCTCTTCTCAAGTTATTTCCACAACCTTTCCTCTACGACTGCCTCTTCGCTTGTGTTACACAATGATCCCTCTCTGTCCTTTCTATACACAAAAGGAAAGAAAAAAATGAGGCGACACGGCAGTTTTAGCAGCGTCTCACCGATTGTTCTACTCTCCGCATCGCCCTCCCTTTCCCACCCTGTTTTTCCATTAGTTTTTCCTTTAATTTTGTATATTTTTTTCCAATTTTTTTCTTAAAACGTCTGTATTAAAAACTTCATACTTTGTAATAACTTTTTGGTACAGTGTATTTTGAAAAAATAAAGGAAGGGTTCCTCTCCCCAGTTCCTCTCGTATTCATGCTGCTCCTAACATCGATCGAAGCACCAAAGTTTGCCAAAATTTGCAAAGTGCTATTCGAAGATATGTATGCAGAGTAAAAGAAAAAAACTGTGCAAATAACATTGGCAAAATATTTTTGTACGCAATATAGTTTATAATGTTATTTTTTATCTTTTGTATCCTATCTTTTACTATTTTTGTGGGTTCGAACTATATTACAATTTAACCACTTATATAAATGTTTCGATAAGTGCGGTTTTCAACAGTGCGGATAAATTACGGAGCCAATTAACCGCCCTATGCAAGGTATTCCTGTACTAATATGGGGGTTATATGGTTAATATGATGAGTTACATCCTTAGCCAACAAAATGGGATTAATAAGAGATTATAATCAGCAAAGTTGGATTTTGACTTTGTCTCCTTTCTCTCGATAAGCTCACGTTGATCCCGAAATAATATAGTCTTTAACGAAAGAAGTTACAGTGGTTTTCTTTTGTGTTAATTTGTCTTCAATAAAGTCGTTTTAGCACGTAAAGGTGTGCAATTGAATTATAGAAAGTCATTAAAATTAATACGCGAATTAAAAATCAACATTAGGTTTCTCTCGCAAATTGAAAATTAATTCTAAGAAAAGCGATGCGATAAAGTTGGTTTAAATCTGAAAAATTGTAAATATTTAAGTCATTCATCCTCATTTTGAATGGCGACAGGGAAGAAATTTGATTTTTACTCGACTCAGGGAAGCATTTTATTCGGGTTTAGGCCAGAACTTTTCATCAGGGGTAACCAAAGATCATTTTTCATTTATATTCCTCGAGGGGAAATAAAGGCCTCTAGTTATTAAACAAAGATGTTGTCCACTGTTAACGTAAGTGTAGGAAATGTTAATTGTGAATTTGTTAAAAAAAAATTCCCTTATGATTCTTGAAAATGGTTTCTTATAAATAATGACTTGTTTCAAGTTGCTGGTGGCGTTTAGAAACCAAGGCTAAACGATTTGGACTTCAACTGTAATCTCACTGGAATTGAAAGATTCTAGAAATAAAACAGCTTTGAATGGTAAAACGATACTCATCAGTTGTAGAGAAGGAAGTGTTCGTCTACCCTAAAGAGGGGCAACTTTAGAGTTGGCGAAAACTGAACTAGAATCGATCTGGTGCAGAGAATATATTGAAAGTCGATACCATGTTTTGCTCGCATCTAAAACATCCTTTAGCTCAGCCTTACTTTACCAAATTTGTAAGAAGGGATTCAAAGTCATAACGTCGGCATCGCATTCTACCTTTTGGGTATTAGAAGCCTACCACGAATTTTGGTACCAGTAAGGGGAAAGCGAGGGAGTCGGAAGAAACTTTTGATATTTGAGAGAATATCCCTTTTAATATAGCCATTTTTTCCTTTGTTCCGGACCTTGCCTTACTGGTACATTACATGCCCGGGTACCGGGTCGAGCGAGATCGTGACAGCCTGTTCCTTCAGCTTGGGATGGGTTCGTGCACAAATACCTATCTATTAACCCCAATAGATCGCTGTCCCCCAAATAATGGTAACACATCATGCGTTCAACTCATACTGTCTCTCTCACATTCTTTGCTTCGAAATGCGATCTTAAATATTCCTGGTTCAAGTTCTACATACGACTTCAGTTTGAATCCTTCATCTTTTATCCTCTCATTTGATTTTAATGAAGATTTTTTGAGAACCTCAAAATCGGAATTAAATTGTTTACACAAAATGAATCCTTTAAAAATTGGGAAAAAACTAATTAAGATAAAGATCGATGTGATATTTAGAATGCGATGTGGAATGCACGAGGAACTAGCTAATTTTTATGCTATCGAACAATAGCAATACGATACGAGTTTCCCAGTCTTAATTAACACTAAAACCCTAATTTTATAAGATTTTAATTTTAGTTTAATTTGGACGAAAGCCTAATTATAATATTTACAAGCATAGCAAATTTATTTTAAATAAAACGATTAGGTTGAAAAGGGAAGTTAAGATTAAGTATACTCAGGGATATGCAGATCATTAAGCAAAGGAGCAGAATTTACTTTTAAATTACAGTTAAATACGTGCCTGGCTTCAGTTGTTGTTTGATCATCCTCTTTTATTACCGAGTTGGTAGAGAGACCCATATAAAATTACGATAAACTTGGGATTAGATCCGAATTTCTTCTTTCGGCCGATTTTCGAAAACTTCATGATAGCGTCAGTTAACCGTTTCCGCCAATTTCGTTTAGACGATGTTTCTAAGGCAAGGAAACGTGATCTTTTTTGTTTCGTATTCTTTGGAGTTTTTAAATTCCTGATATTTAAATTTTTCGAGTGATCCTGCAATCGGTGCATCCGATATAAATCAGGCTCAGATTTAGAATAATTTAAAGGGTTGTATTAAGAAGAAGACGGATTCAGGACAGAGTTGACAAGCACAGATGCTTCGTCTACCCGTGATTCGAAAGTAGAAACTATTGTAGGACATTTAATTTGATCTGCTTCGTTCTACACCGTGATCTAGGGATCTGTGAAGCCGACCCCCATCGTATTATTGCCGGAGGCGAACCTTGCGGTGACATTTATGATGAGTATGATGTTTGTGAAGTGCGATTGGAAGTACGGTCTTTTACCCGAGCTCTCTTCCCCTTGTTGCGAAGGAAATTCACCCGCGGACGCGCTTGATATAATCCAGCCTTCCGTTTGCATTGATGAACTCCGACTGCCTTGGAGGGCCAGCCCACCTTTTAAACAATAATTGCACCCGAAAGTGGCTCGAAGGCTGCTTTTGAAGTGAGACGCCTTGAGTGCTGAGGTATACATCGCCACACCATTTTTCGGAGCATCACGGACTCGCTTAATATCACAATAACGTATCAGGCCTCACAAATCTTGAGAGTAGAGAATTTCAGGTGTTAGATTACCTTAACCCCAAGCAAACAGTTTGTCCTTGTTATCCTTTTTTTAGAGACAAATAAATGATAAAATAAGGGTTGCAAGAAGAGAGCCGATTTTCCCCAGGGCTCACTATTGCGCGCACGATTGCGCGTACGGTGAAATCGAGATTTAAGTTACGATAGACTAAGAATTTAGCGGGAATGCTACGAGAGAGCAGACTCCAATTTCCCATTGTCTTTTTCGGGGTATTCGTGAGCGGATGTCTTCGCTGCAGAGAATGCAGTCTACTTAGGTTGCAAGCGGCCAGATTGATAGACCAACTGCACAGGGCTAATAAGAGGTGAGTGTGTGATGAGATTAATGGTTTGCCAAAGGGAAGATTTAAATACCCGTTTTCATTCAAGGTTATTGAAAGATTAAAAAACAAAATAAACTTTAATTACATTAATAGTGGTAATTATGGAAATGTCTACAAAGGCAAATGAATGGGAGAATAATGTCACTCCCAATGAAATAATAAATCAAATACTAATCAGTTTAAAGGGGATCAAAATATGGGACTTGGTCAGACAGGAAAAATGTTGGTAAACACTGGGGAGGATATCAGGTGGCGATTCTTACGGTGAGAGAAGCGATTTTTACGAGGCGAGCTAGTCTTGCGGCTCGAGGGATGTTGTACTCTTCACGGAGGGGTCGGAATTACCTGGGGCACGAGTAAGGTAATTTCCAGGCTTGGTGAGACACTCTCGAATTTGGATGAGTAATCTCTGACGAGGGGTCAGGTTTCCTTGACGCGATGAGAAGAGTGGTTCGCGCAATTCTCCAAAGAAAAAGTCGTTTCACGAATTTGCCGATTGACTATAGCCAACCTCATGAAAATCTGTCTAGCCGATGAGACCTAACTCCGAGGTTCGACTCAAGACGAGGAGCTGTATCTTCGCGAAAGGGCGGGCGGTATTCTCTGACGAGTAACAGTTGACCTTAGGTTAAATACCATGCTGGCTTCCTCGCTAGAAAGCCTCCAGGCATGCGAGTCTCTTTGGAGTAACCATTGGCGCCAGTCTCTTTAGGCACAGATGAGATTAGACGACCGAGGATGTTTATTCCCAGGTCGACCCTGGCCTCCAGGCAAGGGAGGGTAGGGAAAATGCGTCTCAGCGTGGGATAGGCAACGCGAGAATAGTTCTCCTTGCGTTTAGAGATCTAGCTTAGGCTCACGTGGTCTCTGCTTGAAGGGAAGGGGGGGCTCAAGGTGGACCTTAGGGTTCGTTCCCTCACACTTCTTCCTTCCGGAAGATGACCTTTTCTTGGAGCGAAGGGGAGAGTAAAGGGCATCCCCAAACTTTGGAAAGGGGTCGTGCTCGTAGGGTATCATGAGTGGGGACAGTGAATTCTTAACCTGCTTTGAACAGGTGTACATATGCATGACTATCCGATAATAATAGAAATCATTACTTATAGAAAAAATTACCTTAACAAACAAACATGCAAATGGTAGTGGAAAGGGAACGTCAAACACATTATATTATATAAAAATACGGAGGATTACAACATACCCCACAAAAAAGAGTTAAAATACATAAGCGTAAATGGTATACATGAAATGAATAAATATAACAACGGATTTGAGGCTTATAACGCGAGTACGCAGACTCGGCGACAAAATTTTATGTACAAAGTGAGAGTAATATAGGACTAATTATTCCTACTTTAGCTGGGGGCGTGGGGCCCTCTACGTGGTTTCTACTGAGACTATCTGCTAGGATATTGGCACTTCTTTTAATATAGAGAATTCGAAATTGATATTCTTGGAGGAGCAAGCTCCATCTCATCAAACGACCATTTTGACTTTTAGAGTTCTTTAGATAGGATAGTGGGTGATGATCATTTTCTACAGTAAATTCCTTTCCTATTAAATATATGTGAAATCTATGTACATTCCCAACAATCGAGAGAGCTTCATGTTCGATAATTGAGTAATTATTTTCTCGCGTCAGGAGCTTCCGGCTGGCGTAAGCAACAGGGGGACTTTCGCCGTCCTCTCCATCTTGGAGGAATACACATTCGATGCCATCTCTACTGGCGTCGGTTCGAATGCCAAAAGGCTTTTTTGGTTTGGGAGCCTTAAGATGGGGGCGGACGCAAGCTGCTCTTTCACCTTATGAAAATGGGCCGTAGCTTTGGAGTTCCATTCAAGGGGATCCGGCCACTTCTTCTGAAGCAGGAAGCAAAGGGAAGCAGTGAGTAAGGCCAAATTTAGCACGAATTGCCTGTAAAAAGAGGTAGACCCCATGAAAGAGCGTAAAGGTTTCTTTGGACTGGGAGGGGTAAGCTGACT
The DNA here is from genome assembly GCA_963969495.1 of Ceratothoa steindachneri. Lineage (NCBI taxonomy): Eukaryota > Metazoa > Arthropoda > Malacostraca > Isopoda > Cymothoidae > Ceratothoa > Ceratothoa steindachneri. The sequence continues at coordinate 139,817,783 of OZ018321.1, read as the reverse complement.
ATGGCCCTTATCTTTTCTGGTGGGGAGCAATTTGATTCTCTCCGAAGTTGAATCCTAAATATCTAATTGTGCCGTACGTAAAGTGGCACTTATTTGGACCTACACTGAGTCCGAGTTCTCGGAGCCTACTTAAGAGGGATTAGAGGGAGAACAGATGTTGTTTCAAAGTGTGGGTGGCAACGTAAATGTTGTCGAAGTAGCACGAGACATTATAAAACCCATCCAGTATTCGACGCATCATTCGGTTATAGTTACTGCAAGCAGTGACCATTCCGAATGGATGGCGCCAAAATTGCATAAGTCCTTTCTCAGTGGGGAAAGCGCTATCTATATTTTCGGGCATTTTCCTTCATAATTATTTGGTAATAGGCCTTACATAGGTCTATTTCCGAAATAAATCTTGCCTCTTCGAATAGGTGTAAATTTTAGGTCTATCCGGGGAATAGGTTTAGCGTCGAAAACGGCCACAGCATTAAGCTTCCGAAAATCTACACACATACGGAAAGACTGGTCAGGTTTTCGGACCATAACGATGGGGGAGCAGTAATCCGAATTAGAAGGTTCTGTGATTCGCAAATTTAACAGATTTTCCACTTCGTCGTTGAAATCCTGACACAAATGGATTGGAAGAGGAGATGGTTTTGATCGAATTGGCTCTTAGGTGGTGATTGTGATCGAGTGCTCAAAGTGGATCGAGCAGCCGGGTTTTTCCGAGATTACGTCGGGGAATTTATTTTCTGGGAGGACACCAGTCGGGGGTCCACATCTAATACAGGAGCGGAATTTTCTGGGGATCTTAAGTAGAGAGGGAAGAGGATAATCATTATCCTAGTCAACACACACAGTTTGGACTACGTTAAGGGAGTCGTAGGGGTAAGAGGCATTCATCTCTGTCTATTCATTTAGGGCGACTATATTATTGATATAGGCGCGGTGATGGTATCGCTTTGTGATAGAACGGTCTGAGGCCGCTTAAATTCAGCCGCTATCACATGTTTGAAACAAACACATGCTACCCACGTGCATCTGCGAGAGGAAGCAGGGCGCGTTATCGCCACCTGAGTCAATATTTAACCAAGGAGGTTATTCCCCCGTTTTGCCTCCACCCGGCGATCTCGCCAGATTTAGTTAGGCTTATGGGCAGATAAGGTATTTTCCCAAGCGCGATCGGGGCATTCCCCCGAGCCTCCCACTCAATTGTCCCCTACGCCAAGGAGACGGCTCCAGGTACTTATACAACAGCATTTCCCAATAAGAGCAGAGCAGATCCAGATTATCTTCGCGATACATCAATCCGATCCGGTCTCACCTTTTGCACCAGGGAGATCTACCTCGAAAACCACCTTATTGTCCAGAAGAGGACAATAACCCTTGAGTGCCAAGGTTCTTGCCTTCGAGACGCCAAGTCAATAAGCCCCTGCCCCTGTTGTTCAGAAAGAGAACAACGTTAGAACAGCCATTGTTCTTTGAGCTCGTGGACAAGAAATGGTTCTCACCCTCCCCCCCCCTGTTGTTCAGAAAGAGAACAACGTTAAAACAGCCATTGTTCTTTGAGCCCGTTGAGAAGAGATGGTTTTCACCCCATCTGTTGTTCAGAAGAGAACAACGTTAGAACAGCCATTGTTCTTCAAGCCCGTTCGTCAAGAAACGGTTCTCATTCCCAAGACATCACGTCAGGATAATTTGATTTCCCCTTTTTAACGTTCTTCAAGAGAAGGATTGGTTTCAACGATAACCTCCATTGTTCATCTAGAACATCCCCGATTTGCTGTCACAAAGATCGCTCGCATCTCCGAGTCCCACTTCGCTCTCACTCTTCGAAGACAGTCCTTCCCCTTCGCTAAGGACAACCCCCGAAGAACCCTTCTGCTGGAACTCGCCAGTGGACCGAAGATTCCTACGCATCGTCTTCCTCTGCACAACAACTTTGTAATTACGTAAGCTGAGCATTACCTTTAATTATCTAACCTTTTGTCAACCCTACCCTGTGCTTTAAATGGTTTAGCGAACCATCCCATCCCTTTAATTTTTATTTGTTTACCTTTTTAAATCTCTCCAAAACTTAATCCTCGGATTAGTCAGATATTCCCACGACCCTTTCCATTCTCCGTTTATGTAAACATTTTCTTTTTGTGTGTTGTTGATAGTTTAATTAATAAAACTCTATTTTATTAATGATAGCCATATTATTATCCTTGAGCTCAGTTCCACTTCTTAAGCATATTGAAGATAAATAACCTCGGTCAATCAGAATACCACGCACCCGAAATATTAGAATAATTCTCTCAACGAATAGTTATATATGGTATATCGTCGAGAGTCTATTCTACGACACGCTTTAACATGTTCACATGGAACAGCTTATCTCCGGAGGGAGGGGGCTCAAAGTGGACCTTAGGGTTCATTCCCTCACAGTCTTTGACTTGGGAACCGATAAAAGTTGTGCTTACAAATGGGTGTAAAGGCAGCTCGCTCGCCACGGATTCAGAAGTGCACGATGAGAGGCGAAATCAATAAGGTCCTGTATACATTTGGATTTACCACCCAGTCCTAGATCTACACTCAAAGTAGGAAGAAAAAAATGTTGGAAAAAAGACCGAGAACTCTCGTTAAGTGCCACACCGGATCCGATCGTTATAATCTACCTTTGCGATTGTTAAAATTTTTCTTAGTGTTTTTATTAGTGCAATATGACAAAGGACGTAAATGAGAGTCATACCCTTATAGATCTTGCATTGGTAAGATAAGAAATAACGTTGCGTAGGAAAAAAGAGATGTACACATTTAATTCTGAACACTTTTTATTGTTTTAGGTGCGCTGTTATATAGGGTGTCCCTAAAGTATGAATACAGTCAAAATGCATATTTCCTTAAAAAAAAATTGACATTTTATTTATTTGAAATATTAATAAATAACATGATTCAATGTGGTTTAAATATTTTGTCATACAAAGTTCTATGCGCTTTGCAAGATTCATATGAACCTGTTGCATTAACTCTAAATTTACCTGAATTTGAGCCCATTCATTATGCCTTCCTTCAGATGTCTCGTATCTTTAGTTTTTATTGAATACATCCTTCCCTTTAGGATAAGCCAGAAAAAGAAGTCAAGGAGGGTAAGGTCTGGTGAACGAGGAGACCATTGGGATATTTCGTGTGTCCAGGCTTTAAGGACACCCTGTATTATGGGCCCCAATGCACAATTTACAATTTTAATGAAACTTATTTACTTTTAATAATTGAAAATTCTCCCTTACGAGGATTTGAAACGCTACATCTGAAACTTTGAAAAAAAAGAGATCTTGAAAGGGATATATTTAAATTTGAAGGAGAGTTTCTTTGAAAGACATTTCCTTATTGGAAAGAAACCTTAGGAACTCTGTTTCTTGAAACTACGAATGGTAGACGAATAGTTATCGAATATATCTAAACGGATAATCGGACTTTGTCGTTATCTTTAATTCCCTTTTTAAGCCAGAGAATAATTTGAAATAAATTGTATGGGGAAAGTTGATTGCCCGCCCATCAAGTCTCAGTGGTTCATATTAAAACTTTTAAGTTAGTCAAAAACGGATCGGATTGTCGTTAAACCAACGCTTTGCAAGTTGGAATTGCTTCGATCGCCTCGGGTCGCCTCCGGTCAATTCGGATCACCTCGGATCGCCTCGGGTAAGCTCAGATTGCCTCAGATCGCTTTGGGTCACCTCGGATCGCCTCGGGTAAGATCAGATTGCCTCGAATCGCCTCTGGTAAGCTCAGATTGCCTTGGATCACCTTGGATCACCTCGGATCGCCTCGGGTCACCTCGATCCATAAGTTCATCATTTAATATAACAATTTTCTCTTCTGTTCCGGATCCTGCCTTACTGGCACGTTACCTGTCCCAGTACCGGGACGAGGGGGCTCACTACCATTTGTCCCTTGTGCTTGGGATGGGTGCGTGTACACAGACTTACGGACTGTACGACTTCTTGGAGGAGACTGGCCTCCTTGATTTTATTTTAGTTTCTTTGGTGGTGGGCGCATGATCTGGCGTAGAAGGGAGACAGGCCTAATCCCCGACGTCGGACCGTGCGACCTACCTCCTCTTCTTGTATCGGTTTTTTGTTTTGGGGACTGTTTACTTATTTTTATCTTTTAACCTCGCCAAATTGCAGGCTAACTCGATAGCGGGGACTGGTGCCCACAGTAGTAGACGCCAGATGGCCGCCTTAGAAAAATCAGGCCCTGTCGATGGGGTATTAGCGTCCGTATGGGAGTATTCATATGGGTACATTCCTCTGGGGTCAAGGAATGTTCCAACATCGCCAGTCGATGTCAAAAAACAATAAGCATAGGACCCATTAACCCTCTCTCCTAGCGAGAATCGGAACATAGTGACTTTGGATTCAATAGTGATTGTTTTTCTAATTTTTATGTGCATTTCATTATTCAGTCGGAGGATCTCGTCTACGAAAGAAGGAAATACGGGGAAGATGCGCTAAAGATTCTTATTAGCTCACCATTAAGACCCTCTTTGATGTGCGAAGGAAATTCAATTTTGAGTCGATTTCGAGGTGCCATCAATTGTAAAACGATTCAAATTTCGAACGACGACTCAAAAAATTCCTCTTAATCGAAGAACTCGTAAAAATGATGTCAAAAACGACTCACATAAGCGAGATTTGGGACTAATTAGAATCATCTTTTGAAATGGAATTCGTTCGACCTCGTTGAATTACATGACATTACATAAGCGGAAAGGGGAGGGGGGCTGTTATGTCTGGCATAAAAGTTTCAGATGGTAACGCATCTGAAACTACCTGGGCTTTTCCTTAAGACACATCCCCACTTTAGCCTCCTTCCCAGAGCTTCTTTGCAAGCCCACATTTCACCTATTTTTCTTCGCTGGTGGCTGGCTAGTTTGCAGGTTAGTAACTGACCAGCTCTCGTTCACTCACTCATTGTCGTAGTCTGGAAAAGGAGAGAGAGGGGCTCAAATGGTGGTGGTGGTAGGGGGGGGCAACACGATTTCTTTCTTCGCCCCCTTTTCAACTCATATTGCCCCTACCTTCTCTTCTATTACTATGCTGAATCTGACATCTGCAGGATTGCGCGATATATATATATATATATATATATATATATATATATATATATATATATATATATATATATATATATATATATATCACAGTATGGCCAAGTATACGGGAATATGCGCACACAGGTTCTAAGGTAGGCCAAGCAATGTGACAACTGTTATTGTTCTAAGAGTGCGATTTGAATAGATAGCTGCAGCTGCGTGACCAACGAATATTCCAAACACAACGACAAAAATAGATTTTAATACACCCTAAATAAAATGCACAACAATAAATATGGATATATATATAGGTATATGAATAAGATGGAATTAGGTTCCGAATATTAATTAGATAAGCAGAGTTATTGAATGGTTATAATGGGAGATTTACGGTAGTGAGTTATTTAGTTCCTTTGAACCTCGAGAGTAAAGTGGAGCAAACATGGGTGGAGGTCTTGGCGACCTGATTACTCATAGGGGTAGACGAAAACCAGCAGCAGGTGGGGTTACTTTCTCGAAACTTGTGTTTTGCGAGATGCGGGCCTCTTGTCCTCAAGAGGTCACCGGTTGAACTTCAAAAGGGGGGGAGGAGAGGATGACTTCTCCACACTTGGCTTGAGTGGGTTATCGGGTCTCTTTTCCTCAAGAGGTTCCCTAGAAAAACTTCGGAGGACGGCTTCTCCAATCCTTGATCCGAAGGCGGTTGAGAAAGGCTGACGTTGCCTCACGAGACTCTTTTCACGGACCCAAAGATACGGGTGTGATGTCTAGCTCTTCCGTGTCTTGCGACCGTCACCCACACTTCTCGGGAGAGAGCTTCGTTGAACCGAACTCCTTTTGGGGAAGTGTCGTCTAACCAAATTTATCTGTAATCCTTGGGAGGGTGCATATATACCAGGAGTTCTCTAAAACAGGGAGAGAGAGAGGCCTTCTCAAACCTTCGTTATCAGCCGTGAGAACCGAGCGTCTCCTTGCGGGAAAGCGTAAGAGGCAGGGATCAGCGGCCAGACGGTGGACCAGCGGCGGGAGCCATAAGATTGAGACGGCGGGGAAGTAGCCTTGAATTTCAGCGTCATGCCTCGGTGTGAATTTTGCAGTGACCAGGCGGCCATTTCAAAAAGGTTGAAGTCTGATGGGTGGGGGGGGGGGGGCAGTAACGGCTCGCTTTCTCTCTCGAAGTATTATCTTAGGAGGTGGGGAAATAATATTATTCTAGGGAGTCCCTCTACACTCCTCCCTAGCCAAAGACATTTTTACAGCACAGAACACTTTAGAGCGAAAAAAAATGTCTACAATAATATCATTAAGAGGGGAACTTATAAAGCTACAATTTTAACGTTTACTAACAGAGAAAAAAACATAACACTACACCGGATTTACATATGCGTAACCACAGATAACTTAATCTCTACATACGAACACACAATATCAACAAGGCAAAAAAAAAAAAAATAGTATTTACCAAAATGAATTAAACGCGAATTTTACTATCACTCAGGTTGTCAAGGGGAATTCTTCTATTGGATTCCTACTCAAGTTATCGACTAGACAATTGTCGGTGCCTTTAACATACAGGATCCGAAATTGGTACCTCATGAGTAGTAGGCTCCAACGCATTAAGCGGCCATTTTGGCTCTTACAGTTTTTAGGTATGCCAGGAGCTTGTGATCACTTTCGAAAATAAATTCTTTACCTATGAGATAAATCCTAAACTTACGAATAGACACACTATGGCTAACGCTTCCAGCTCTATGGTACATACGACTTTTCGCTATGGCACAGCTTCCTGCTAGCATATCTTACAGGATATCGCACTACATCGTCATCATATTGGACGATAGCACAACCTAGGCCATCCTGGGAGGGATCGGTACGAACCCCGAATGTTTTATTAGGATTCGGTAATCTCAAAATAGGGGCAGAGATTAGCTTGTCCTTTAATTGGTGGAAGCGATCTGCGGCGGAAGGGGTCCAATTGATTGGATCAGGGGCCGTTGTCTAAAGCATGTCGTTAAGGGGCGAGGCTATGGCAGCGAAGTCGGCATAAAATGATGATAAAAGGACACGGATCCTAAAAAGAACGAAGCTGTTTCTTCATTCGGGGGAGCGGCATTTCCGAACTAGCCTTTACCTTGTCGTCCTTGGGAAGCATTTGATTCCTACCGACCTGGAAGCCAAGGTAAGTACTAGTGTCATAGGCGAAGTGGTACTTTGTCGGGCCTACCGGGAAGCCGTGTACGCATAACCTCGATAGAAGTGCGCACAGAGACTGTAGCGTTATACACTTTATCGAAGTAAAACGCCACATTCGATAGGCTATCTAACAACCGACGCATGATCCGGTTATAACTTCCGCAAGCAGTTACCAGCCCAATTTAAAGGCGGGTAAACTGAAATAACCCCATTTCAGTAGCGAAAGCGGTAAAGCGTTTTGATTGCTCTGCAAGCGGCACTTGGTGGTAGGCTTTACAGAGGTCGATCTCGGATATGAACTTTGCGTCTTCGAAGGCATGAAGACTTTGGTCGATTAGGAGTATCGGTTCCGCGTCAAACTGTGTAACCGCGTTTAATATGCGAAAATCGACGCACATCCTAAACGACTTGTCAGGCTTCCTAACCCTGACAATGGGGGAGCACAAATCGGACGACGAGGGTTCTTTTAGGCCTAATTTTAATAAGTTCTCTATCTCTGCATTAAAAGTCGATCGTAAATGTACGGGTATGGGGTAAGGCTTGGTCCTTATTGCATCTTGGGTAGTGATAACAATCTCATGCGTAAATTGGGTTGAGCAACTCATGGATTCTGAAATGACGTCAGAAAAGCCTTCCAATAAAGCAAGCAATTGAGCCCTCTCATTACGGGCGAGATTGGAGTTTACGTCCAAGTCCGAGTTAGGCTCCGCTTGGGGGGAAGGAAGAGATGGCAGAGGATACTCATTGTCTGCTTCTACGCACACCGTTTGGACCAGACACAAGTGTCCAATGGGATAGGCGGCTTCAAGGACGGGTTCTTCGTCTAGGGCGACTATGTTATTTTTAACAAGCACGAGGGGGTATTTCTTTAGCAGGTTGATGTGGTAAATCTTATTACCGGAGGGGGTTTCGAATAGGTAATCCACCGGGCCGCGGGGCTCTAAAACAGGGAAAGGTCCTTTCCACTGGGAGAGGAGCTTATTTGCTTCGGAGGGAAGCAAGAGCAGTACTTCGTCATCTGGTTTGAATAAACGAGCCTTTGATTTTAAGTCAAAGTAGGTGCGGAATTTCTCCAGGTTTACATCGGCGTTCCGGAGAGCGATGTCAGCACATTTTTCTAAACGTGTACGCAGGTCTAAAACGTACGCGTAAGAGGATTTAATTTCCTCATCCAATCTAAGGTTGTACCACAATTCTTTTAAAATGCTCATCGGTCCTCGGACGCTACGTCCATATAACAGTTCAAAGGGAGCGAACTCCAAAGTCCTATGGGACACTTCATGACAAGCAAATAACGCTACGGGGAGGTAGCGGTGCCACTCTTGAGGCTGGTCGTGGCACACCTTGAGTACCATTTTGAGGGTAACTTTTAACTTTACGCACATCCCGTTAGCGGAAGGGTGCCAGAGCGTCTTGAAGAGGGGCTTGATGAGAAGGAGTTCACCGACATATTCCATTAATTCGGAGGCAAATTGACGTCCTCTGTCGGATAAGATCTCCTTCGGGATCCTTACTCGGAAAAAGATTGAGATTAAAGCCTCTGCACAAGAAATGCTGTCAATCTTCTTCATGGGGATAGCCTCTGGAAAACGGGTGGCGCAATCGACGAGTGTTAAAATATAGGAGTGTCCCTCTCTCAACGGGGGACGAATGGGACCCACTAGGACGAATGGAACCCATTAGGACGATTGAGACCAGGGCGAAGGGCTCGGCCGCTCTCGGACTCTTTTGAACGGGGGCGGGAGCTACACGCCCTTTGGAGGTGACCTTCTGGCAAAGGTCACAGGACTTGCAGAAGTCGATAATTTCTTTGGCCACTCCTGGCCAAAAGAAAATATTTAAAAACTCGCTGTCCTGTTTTGTTATGATCGAAATTTCTGACCATTAGGCCATCATGAGCCATCTTTAGAACGGGTTAAATATACGTTCTAGGCATACACAACGCGTTGGTCGGTGGGTTCTCTGGTTCAACAGAAGAACGATATAATAACTCATTCTTCACGGTGTACTCGATCTTCCGATTGCCTCGCACCGTTTCAGTCTCCTTCTTCCTTGCTTTTTCCCACAGGGGTTGCAATGTGGGGCATTTCTTCTGCGCCTTAGCAAATTGGACATTGGTGGCGAGGTTGATCTCTGGGGACGATAGGGGTACCGGAAGTGATACATCCTTTTCGGCCTGGGCCCTGGTAACGACCGGCTGAGAATTTGGGTTTTGGGAGAGTTGTGCGCTCTGTCTGATAAGGACGGAGCAGAATTTTATCGGTCCCGTGACTACGTCAGTCCATCCGGTGAAGTACTGACACTGTATATGGCACCGTACCACTGGGAATCTGGTGGCACAACCTAAAACGTCATGCACCAACGCGAACCTGTTATGCTGGGGACTTACAGGGGGTAGTAGTTTGTCGGAAACTACTATACAGGTGCAACCTGTATCTCTAACCAAGGTTGACACTCGGCAACCATTTACTGCGCCATTTTTAAACTGGAGATCACCGGGGGGACTCTTGTTGAACAGGAAATTTACCTGTTAATTCGAGGGAGAGGGAGCAGGGGCCGCTGGCGATGCGGCTGGCGGATTAGGCGATAGGGCAGCAGAGATTTGGTGGACCTGGTGACTTGACGAGGTCCTAAGTTGAGAATTTTGGGGGCAATTGTAACTTAAGTGCCCAGGGGTGCCACACGCAAAGCATATAATTGGTCTACATAGGTAGTGGCTAGGCGTGGAGGGAAGTACTGCAGGCTTCATGCCCTTTTGTTCTCTCGGCGGGTAAGGCCTGTACTTGCTCGGCGCCTGCACTTTTACAAGGCCCTTGTTGCCGTTGGGTTGGCTTCGGTTAAACCCAAACTTGTGTTTAAGGGAGGGGGGCTGGTTCTTCTTGACCTCCTTGGGGTAGAGGTCGTGACTGGAAGTGTGAAGGTCGGCTTCTTCCATACACTGTTTGAAAGTGGATGCTCTTCTGTCGGCTATGAAGGCTCTTAGTTCGCAAGGGAGGGTCGATATCAGTTGATCCCTTAGAATGAAGTCAATTCGCGACTCATAATCATTTGATACTTAGGCGCAATCCAACCAGAATTGAAAATTACGCTGAATCCAAATTGCCTGTAGGTTTGGCCTGGCTGTATTCGCGCGAAGCGGAATCTAACCCTATAAATTTCTGGATTCATGTTAATAGCAGAAAGAAGTTCTCCCTTTAGGGTTGAATAATCACGGGGGGCCTCTGAAGGAAGCGAAAGGAATAGGTCGCGAAGACGAGGATTGAAGAGTGGAAGTAATCTGGCGACACCAACTGATTCTAAGTCCCAATTGTTGACTTCGAAGATCTTCTCGAAGTGCGTTAAATAAGAGCAAAAATCTTCTCCATCCTTGTATGCGGAGAGCTTTAGTGAGGGCACTTGAGCCTGTTCATTTGGAGATCTAACGGAGTTTATCTCGACTTGGTCACTGCTTATCTCTTTCTCATGCTGCCTAATTATTTCTTTCTTTTCTGCTTCTTTCTGCACTACTCTTTCACCCTCTTCTCTCTGCGCTTTTCTTTCTTCGACTTCTGTTTCTCTATGTGCTATTCTTTCTGCACGTTTGTTGCGTTCCTCTTCCTGGACGTAAGCGATTAAATCTTTCCCAGATAAGCCTAAGATCTGCCCTTGCTTATGAAAGCCATCGAATAAAGACATCTCAGATATGTTACTTCCGGCCTTGCACACGAAAAAGCTACCAGAGCTATTGAGCTTTACCCCAAAACAAATATAAATTCTACTAAAGACAAAATTATTAAAAATCCATAGTAAAAATTGGGCAAACTCACACAAAAAATAAATAAATAAATAACGGGGGAATCTGACTCACGACACAAAAAAGGCGGTTAATATTACCGCTTAGCTAGTAACCTCTTTTAAGGAACTAGAAAAACTGTGGACAAACCACACGAGAATGAGCTTAAAAATTGGTTGTTATCCGTTAATCCAAAATAAAATTGTCCTAATATATTCTTGTTCAGATATTCTTGGTAATGCAGCTGCTATCAATTGAACTTAGTGCTTCAAAATCAGGTGGGAAGACCCTCACTCACACTTTTCGGGAGAGAGCTTTGTTGAACCAAACTCCTTTCGGGGAAGTTTCGTCTAACCAAATCTATCTGTAATCCTTGGGAGGGTGCATATATACCAGGAATTCTCAAAAACAGGGAGAGAGAGAGGCCTTCTCGAACCTTTGATATCGGCCGTGAGAACCGAGCGTCTCCTTGCAGGAAAGCGTAAGACGCAGGGATCTGCGGCCAGACGGACGACTTGCGGCTGGAGCCATAAAAGTTGTTAACGGCGAACCTACAAAATAGACGAGTAATCTCCCGACCCGAGTCGAGATTGAGATGGCGGAGTCGTAGCCTTCAATTTCAGCATCCTGCCTCGGTGTGAATTTTTTAGTGACCATGCGGCACGTCCAAAAAGGGTGAAGTCGGGGGCAGGGAGGGTGTAACGGCTCGCTTTCACTCCTGAAGTAATATCTTAGGAGGTGGTGAAATATTATTCTAGGGGATCTCTCTACATATATATATATATATATATATATATATATATATATATATATATATATATATATATATATATATATATATATATATATAGGGGTTGGACAGAATAATTGGAACAGTAGAAATTTAACACCAATATTTCAATGAGTCATTATATTAGGAATATCCATCCATATTTCATTGTGAGTGTTTTGTTTTAATTGGCGATACATAGTTATATTTATCAACTTTCTTTTTCAGATTGTTGTATAGTTGTATAGATGCTAAGATGCGTGACCTCACTGAGTTCGAAAAAGGGCGAATTGTGGGAGCTCAAATTGCATGAGCTTCCATCACCAGAACAGCTAAACTCCTTGTTTTTTCGAAAGCTACCATATCAAAGACCATAGCATAATTCAAGAAGCAGATCAATACTTCCACAGCACGAGAAGTAATTCCGGCATGAGATCGAAGTTCGCTGAAAGAGAGCGACGAGTGTTGAAACGTATTGTGATCAAAAACCCCCTGACAACTGCCTCTAAATTGACTGCAGAGCTGAATTAACATCTCACTAGGCCAGTTTTGACCAAAACTTTTGGCCGTGAGTTCAATAAAGCCGGATATCGTGGAAGAGCCGCCATCAACAAACCTCTGCTTTCTCATCAAAACATTCAGAAAATGCTGAACTGGTGTAGAGATATCACAAGGGTTGCTCGACAGACCAATGGAAGCAAGTAATATTCTCCGACGATTCCAGTTTTTCTCTTTTCACCACGGCAGAACACGTCTATGCCTGAAGGCAGCCCGTAAGCTTTTAATTTGACTGCCTTCTACCTACAGTGAAACACGCATGAGGGTCAGTGATGACTTGGGCAGTCATATCTCGGAATTATCTTGGTCTAATCGTTGTCCTACATGGTAGTATCAACAGCAACGAATATCTGAATATTTTGAAAGATCAGATACATTCCATGGCCCAGACATTATTCAATTATGGTGAGTGCTTTTTCCAAGATGACAATGTACCAATACACACCGCTCATAGGAGTGGGCTACAACACATGGAGTGGCCCACACAATGTCCGGATCTTAATATTATTGAGCATTTGTAGAGTCTTGGAGCGACAAGTTAGAAGTCGTTACCCTCTACCATCGTGTCTGAAAGAGCTGGAGTAGGTATTTAAAGAAGAATGGCTCGATATTCCTCTCAATGAAGTCAGGAAACTGTATAAATCAATTCCAATACGCATTGACGCTGTTTAGAAAGCAAAGGAGGACTAACTTCGTATTAAATAAATATTCATTGAATTTAATCCTTCTTCCAATTATTTTGTCTAACCCCTATATATATATATATATATATATATATATATATATATATATATATATATATATATATATATATATATATATATATATATATATATATATATATATATATATATATATATATATATATACATATATATATATATACATATATATATATATATATATATATATATATATATATATATATATATATATATATATATATACATATATATATATATACATATATATATATATATATATATATATATATATATATATATATATATATATATATATATATATATATATATATATATATATATATATATATATATATAATACAAAATATACAATATACAAAAATAAAAAACCTTAAGGGCTATTTTGCTAACTCTAAAGAAACTCTTAGAAAGAACTTTGATAAAAGCATTGAATATACAAAATACTATTCCTCTCACCTTTTATTTCAAAATCTAAAGGAAATCTTAGAAATATCTTGGATAAAGTCATTGAATATACGAAAAACTATTCCTTCCGCCTTTTATTTCCAAAGCTAAAAAAATATTTACTGATCTTGGATAAATGCATTGAATATTCCGAAAAACTATTCCTCCCGCTATTTCAAAATGTAGAGGAAATCTTAGAAAGATCTTGGATAAAAGCATTGAATAAACGAAAAACACCCCATATATATTTTTTTCACATTGTTGTTTATTTTCTAGACCTAGAGGCCATAAAAACATTTATCGGAATATTTTAAATATAAATAAATACAATCCTCACGATTCTTTTTATTCCCCATCAAAATTTGTTATACAGGGTGTCGCAAAAGTCACCCACCATAAGATAATTATTTTCGGCTAGATATTAAACCACAACCAAAGTTTTATCATCAACAAAGTTTCCATTTTATTCTTTATTTCAATAGTGACACTCGTGTCGATGATGATTCAATACATGTAATATCTTGGGACGGTATGGCGCGTTGCCAAGGCGACCGCGGTGACATCAGAGTCAACGAACCTAATATTTCGGGGAGAAATTTCTAAATTACCTCAATCTTTTGTTGCAATGGTCTATACTTTGGTTGTGGTTTAATATCTAGGCGAAAATACAGTGTGTCCGAAAAGTGACGCACCATAGAAGAGACTTACATAATTCCCCTATGGTGCGTGACTTTTGGGACACCCTGTATAATGAATAATTACGAGTGGTGAAACCGCTCCATCAGGAGCTACTAAGATTAAAATTTAAAATCTATAAAAAAAGCAGCTATAGTTAAATTTTTTTAAAAATTCGAACTTCGGCAATTATAATAATTTTAAAAAGGAACTCTAAAACTAAATTTCCTCCCTTTCAAAATATCACGTTGCTAAAATATGGAGTTATAGAAGATATATAAAAATTAATTTTCGGAGCTTCAACATTTGTAATTCTTTTAGTTTTAAAAAATTCCCAAAATTTCGATACTTATATTTATTTCTGAACTAAACCATTTTGTTTTTGATATTATAAAAGAATTTTTAGAAATAACTTTGATAAAAAAACATGTCGTAACTAGACTCAAAAAAATCCCCTTCTTAAATTATAGAGTTAGTGATGATGATGATGATAAAAGCATCAGTGACCTGAAGAAGAACGACTACTGATAATTAACGTTGGAAGTTTTTTTTAAAAATCCCTGAAACTTGAACTTTTCTTTCCCCATATTTTTCGCATATATACACTACTGGTATTAAATACTGTTACCACCTTCAAATTTGAAATAAAACATGGTAGAGTCATTATAGATCAACTTAAATGTAAACAAACAAATAATTTATTGGTACCTCCAGGGAGCTATAGCAGTCCATAGAGGTAGGCACTATTTATAATATGGCTATTAAAATATTTTCATTCAATTTGTATTATATATTATCTAATATTTAGAGGCTAATTTTATTTTATTTTTGATTTATATATACATATATCAAATTTGTTTTTCTCTTCACCATTTTAATGCTTGAAGCGCTGAATTGTTCTTGTGGTAGAATATTCTTGTCATCCTATCTACCACAGAACCGAAATATTCTTGTGAAATTTCATTCCAACATTCAATCAAACAGTCCAATAGCAGCTGTGCACTTGTTGATTGCTTCTTTTTATTATTCTGTACAAATAATCCAACATGAGTTCAATAGGATTGCAATCAGGAGACAAGAGTGGCCAATCCCTGTTTGTAAGTTGTTTTTTCTTCTCCAAATAATTACGCCACAGACTGATCCAGCGCTTAGGATCATTGACCTCCCGCTGGTATAATTTATTTGATATTTTATAAAGATTTCTTACTAAATCGCATCAAAAGGACCCCGAAATATGACACTACCTCCGCCATGCTCCACAGCATGCACAATACTTTAAGGAGCCATTCGCTCAACACTTTTAAAAACTACGTTTGGGACCCTCCAAATCAAACTTGGACTCATTAATGCAAGGAACCTTTGTTCCGCTCATCGATTGTTCATTTATGATGATTTTAGCACAAAGTAACCTTTTTGCTCTATTATAATGGGTTAACAGAGGTTTCTTTGCTGTCACTCGACTGAAAATCCAAGATTCACTAAGCCGTTGTTTCACCGTTGTTACAGAAACGTTTGCTGAACTATTTCTGGAGCAATAAAGAGGCGATTAGATGACAGTATCCTACCACTTTGAGGTCTTTCTGGGGCGTAGTGTACGTTGTATATCCTGCAACATGCCCGCCTCTTCAAGCAACTGGCTAACATGTCTCACTCTACTGAGCGGAATTTTAAGTTTTTCGGATATTTTTTTAGAAAATTCCTTCCTTACGAAAAGTTGAAGCTTTGTTGTTCCAAAAATGGATTTTAAGCACTCCGGAGCCAAAATGATCACAGATGATTATTTTGAAGCATACAGGATTTCAAAAGTTTTAATGATGATACTGAACAATTGGAAAACAACCAATGAAAATTGGTCAAAATAAAATTCTTATACTATGACGAGTTTTGGATATTGATAGAATTATAGATAGATATTGATAGAATTATAGATAGAAATTTTAGCAATTATTTTGACGAAATTAAATAACGGTTTTAAGCAAGGTAAAAATTGAAGTAAAATTCAAAACTTTCAAATTCCAATTATTCTTTAAAAATCATTTATAATGAGCCAATTGTCACATTTTTAAAAAGAATTTTGTGTTAATTGGAGTTTTATTGGAATATTCGATAGGGGCCAGGAGTGTATATATTGTATCGAAAGTGTATAGCATTCACGTTGAGAAATTTGTTCTTACTCTATATATAATTTCTCTTTGATAATAGGCTAAATTACCGCTGAATTAAGACCTACTAGAAATTACTTGGAGGAACGGAATAAAATTAGTCTACTTAAATAATGAACATAAATTACAAAATAACAGAGGGAAATTGCACTAAACAGTGTCAGATTTAGGATTCTAAAAATGCGCAAGGAAAAATTACTTCCGGTACTCATCTTCTCTGTGAAACGGATGAGCAGAATTTTGCCAGAAACCCCGGGTGAAGTGAGGGTCACCAATCGGATGATGCTTTGACCTCTTAATGTTTTTGAGGTGACACTGGGCACCCAAATTACCTACATATCCTATCAACTCCCCGACACCGAGTTGAAGTGATGAGACCCTGTCTCAAGTCTTTTAAGAGGAAGACATTTGCTTTGGGAGCAGTGCCTTTAATTCCCCAAGGCTCTTTGTAAAGAAACACGCGCTTTATCGAATCAAAAAAGGCCTGACAAAAGATGAAAAATTGGATTATAAACAATCCTTTTATACGTCTTTATTAATAAAGGCAAAAACTTGAATCACCTCACCTTTCAGGGTGTACAACTAAAACGAATCCAAGTAAAGGTGTTAGAAATCGTTGGCTTTATTTTTATACTGGTTCAATTTGATTTTATATGTAAAGATGCGGTTAGAATAGTTAGAAAACACCATACGCTCATCCACGCATGCGTACCGGGGATACCTCTTTTTGGCCTAGTAAACGTTTTTTTTTTTTAGTCGCCGTATTAAAAACTGCCTAGTACTATGCTACTTTAAAATGTAATGCAATAACACAAAAAAACAAAAACAACCCAAACAACAACAGAAATTGAAAAAAGGGAAAAGGAAACGAGTAGTAAGCAAACTTCTGCGTCGGGGGAGGTCCCCCAGGCGCAGGAAAAAACAACAAAACAAAACAAAAAAACCCTGATTAAATTATAGGGAGAAGGCCGGCCTCCCACCAAAAGTCAACGAGTCCACCTGTCAATGTGCACCAACTCGTCCCGAGTACAAGGGACAGGCAGTAACGACCCCGCCCATCCCGGTACCGAGACAGGTAACGTGCGCGAAGATCACTTAGACTAGAATATTCGACAAGAATGTGCCGAACAGTCTGGGGGGCGGCGCAATCATCACAATAGGGCACAGGCGAGGGCTGCATCGAATAGTGATGCCTCATACGAGTGTGTCAGATTCGGAGACGACAGAAAGCGACCTGAAGCCTTCGCGGCCTTGGGGGATAGGTCCATGGGAAAAAAAATAGCTAACGGGGAACGGGACGAGACGAGCCTCTGCAGCTCCTCCCAGTTGGCCCGGAGTCCATGGCAATTCCATTGAAGGAATATGCCCTCCAGGCATGGCTCGGAGGAGAGGCGGGGGCCCTCTTCGAACATAAGACCCTCACAAGAATGGCCGTACGCTTTCCCGAGACAGACCCGCGTGCGCTGTTGGCCGGACAAGGCGCTGAAGGAGCTGTCGCCTTCGAGGACTTATTGGGGGAGGTTGGGCTCGCCATGCGCCTCGAAACCTTAGGCGGGCGTTGCGGCTTCGGAGGTGGGGGGCCCTCTTTTTGAGGAACCACCGTCTCCGAGCCACTCGATCCACCACTAGGCGTGGGCGAAGGAGCCGAAGCTCCTTTGTTGCTGTCCTCCTTTCGGGACACAGCTTAAGGAACCTCAGAAAATGGAATGGCGACCAACTTCAGGGGTGTTGCCTCCTGTGAGTCTAACGACTCGGTGGAGGCGCGTGGCCGTTTCGCCTTACAGAAAACGGTCACGCTAGGGGAAGAGGAGGGAGCCCTGGTTTTAGCCTGGGCTGGGTATCAACCCTTTTGTCCGCCACCTTTACTAGGCGAGTCCCGGGGTTGAGTAGAGCCCGCAGAAGGGCTCCGAATGGGCGCGGAAACAACCGTGTTCGTTGGCCTGCATGGGCCAGGAGCAGAGGGTGCCTTTCTAACTATTGAGGCATAAGACGTCCCAGGCAGAGCTGGGCGCGGCAGGACCAAGCCCATAGCCTCACGGAATGAGAGTTGATCCTGGCCCTGAACAGCCAGGATTTTTTCTCAAAGAGATATGCACCACATTGCCTTGAAGAAGCGGGGTGCGGCTCTCCGCAATTGACACACTTGGCCACACGCGATTTAGACTTATCGTTTGCGGCCTTGGAGCAATTTACACAGACTTCGAGTGACCCCGACTTTGCACGTCTACAAGAACGATTCGTATGGCCGAAGCGGTGACAGTAATAGCACCACCGCGGCAGTGGCACAAATGCCTTCACGCGGTAGCGGTACCAACCGGCACGCACCGACTCAGAGAGCTTGTCACAGTCGAACGTGAAGAAGAGTGTAGTGGTGGGTCTCGAGGACCCTCCCTGTTTTTCATCACACCGCCCCTGGTCGGCCAGCTCTAAGGTAATGTCCTCAATGGAGTAGTCAACGAGTTCCCTCGCATAAACTACTCCTTTCACAAATTTCATGGTAGAGTGCGGCGTCACACTCACCGGGGTGCCATGAAGTGTCCGAAGAGCACTTATCTTGGCCGTCTCGGGGGGATTCGCCGCATTCGCCAGAAGGCTCCCGTCCGAGAAACGGGTCACCTTCGGCTCTCTACCAATTGCACTACCTAATCCTCCCTTGTGATGGATCATGTTGCCCTTGGCCAATATGGTGCCATCAGTGGAGCGAATGACGAGGAAGCGTTTAAAGCCAGCGGGCTCGAAAATGCCAGGTAACCTTTGAATCAGGGGCCCCGATGTTATCGATGCTCTCCCTGTTCACTTTTTGTCTTTGTCATAGTCAGAGGCTCCGCACCCGGGAGGGGCAGAGGGGCCAGATGTGCTGATTTTGGCCTGGTCGCTTGCCAAAGTGGCAGCAGACCCATCCGTTCCCGCAGCCGTCGCGGATTGAGAGAAGCCCCGAGTCTTTTTAGTCTTTTTTTGTTTTTTTTTCTCTTTAGGAGTGGAGGGCGGGGAATGAACCCGCGTCTCCCCTCCGCCGGCAAGAACCCCCAGGCCAGAGGGACCGACCTCAGCCAGGTCCTTCTCCGAAATGGAGAAGGTTCTGGTGGTCACAGGGGCACCGGTTGGAGGAGATCCCTTCCCTCCTTCTACTGTCTCGGAGACCCCAGACATTTGAGGAGGACCTTGCGGATTCGGGTTCGGTGCCTGGCGCCAAGCCCGGATTCTCCCCCATGGAAGGCCCTTCCATCTCTGGCTGGGTTGCCTCAAAGACCATGTCTATCTCAGCGGGGGCCTCCAGTTGCCCCCCCCCCCTCCGGACATCGCAGGTCCCGTTGGCAGAGTTACCAGTCATGTGTGGGGAGGCACAGGCCTTAACCCCGCCAAGGTTTAGTATTCTTGCCAGCAGGTCTTTTGAGGGAAGCGACCGAAGGGGCTTGGCTTCCCTCTCCCCCCTAAGGGGGTTTGCCGTACCGAGCCGCTTCAACGAGGGGCGGTCGGTAATGGGCTGCTTGCTGGCTTTCTTGG
Source organism: Ceratothoa steindachneri (assembly GCA_963969495.1). Classification (NCBI taxonomy): domain Eukaryota; kingdom Metazoa; phylum Arthropoda; class Malacostraca; order Isopoda; family Cymothoidae; genus Ceratothoa; species Ceratothoa steindachneri. The sequence continues at coordinate 139,797,916 of OZ018321.1, read as the reverse complement.
CAGTCCCCTTGGAAAGAAAAGAGGGGACTGCCGCTGGAAAAAGTGAGGTGCCCGAAAGCACCTGAAGAGAAGGGGGTGAGGGGAAGTCCCCTACACCCGTAGACGTAGGACAAAAGTAAGCCTTCTCTCCGGTTAAAGAATTATGGAGGGTCCCCTGCGCAAGCACAGTGGGGGGGACCTCTATTTTTTCGGTGGAGCTGCCCGATGGCGGCTCTGTTGATGAGCAAGGGAGGATTAAGGGAAGGTTTTGTTTTTTTACATCATTGGGCATAGTGACCCTAAATTTTCTGCGGGACGCAATAGCTCATCACTTCTCACAGTTGCCCGCACTGCAAGAGTGCTTACAGGCCTGGCAGAGCCAGGCGCCGCCATTTGGGACCACCCCTCCCGCCTGGTGGCCTGGCAGTCCATCTGCATGGCGGCTCCACCTTGAACACGGCGAAAAAAGATAGATTGTGAAGAGGAGAGGAAAAGGAATGTGAGGAAGGTAAGGGTGGAGATGAAGCAGGTTGTTAAAAAAAACCCATCCCGAACGGAAGCTCAGGGGTTAGGGAACGTTGTCCCCTCCTCCCTCAGCCCCGATCCGGGACGGTTGGCTTGAGAAGAAAGTCAGCATCTACCTTATGAAATTAGAGGCTGACCAGAGAAAGTTGTGGGAGAGGTTGTATGAAAAGCGAGGAAACACAAGTGTTTTGAAGGAAGGAGAAGAGGCTAAGTTTGGGTCGGACGGGGTGCTGAGTCCCGTCAGCACGGCTGCCAGGATGGAAAATTCTTGCGCCCCTTACGGGGTGGCCTAGTAAACAGGCCAATAGATAAAGAGGCTTGCAAAAGAGGTTTCAATGAGCCTATTCACTCTTTTAGTTGCGGTCGGATGTGAATGAGTAAGGCGAGAATTTAGAAAAAGAGAATTATGACTTAACCAATAAGGAGCGATTGCTGGAACTTTCTCAATAAGTTAGGTAAAAAAAATGTACATACGAGTATAAAAGAAAGCGGAAATATGAAATGGCCGAACTATTTTGTTCCGTTTGAACTGATTTAGCTCGCTTGTTTATTGACTCATAGAGTAGAAGATCTTAGTTGACCATCCCTTACTTAGAATCGAAATCAGTCTCGTAATTTCGCATGTTGGGAAGGATTAAATTTTTCCTGAGGCCAAATAGAAGAAATTATTGCTCATTGAGGACAGCCCTGACGGCCTTTTTCTAAGCGCGTGATACTCAAGTTCTCAAAATTTTGAGTAAATTTTACTGCAGTTGACATCTGAAAAAGTGCGTGCTATCATGGCTCCAACACCTGTGGATGAGTTTACTCTCACCCTACAAGACTGCATTAGCTGTGGGCAAATATCTTCCACACATTTTAATACTAATTTCACTACTGTTTTGAAAAATTTCATTAGAAATTTTGACTGCAGTTGACATCTGAAAAAACGTGCTATCATGGCTCCAACACCTGTGGATGAGTTCACTATTATCCCACAAGACTGCATGAGCTGTGAGTAAATATCTTCCACACATTTTAATACTAATTTCACTGTTGTTTTTACAGATTTCAGTGTGGGATACCCTCGCTAGTTTTCGCTTTGGAATTTGAGATTATTGCTTGAAGATCAATTTTATTGATCAGAACCATATTAGGAGCGTTGTGAGGCCCGCCCACTGCTTACTGACTCCACTACTTAAAATCCCAATCGCTAGCGGCTCCATTTAATCAGTTGAGAGCCGGCAAGGAATGAGGCAAAGTTAGGTCTCTTTGTCCTAGAAACACTCAGTAGTTTCCTCTTTTAGCTTCTCTGCTCTTGTTGAGGAATGGGAGCATGTAACGACAGTCTCCTCTTTTAGAGCCCTTTTAGTGGTGTTGATCCCACCATAAGATTGAATTAGACGTAAGTGTAGAAGTCCTTATTTTTAGCCGCTCTGTGAAGTTCTTCAACCGGGAGAACCAATTTTTATTTGCAAGATCTCATCAACGAGGGCAGAAGCGCACCAGAGAAACACAAGTCTTGTACACATTAACTGCTAAGAGATGAGGTTCCTCAGTCGGCTGAAATTTACATTTACTGTTGAGTGAGGAAGAGCTGTAGTTGTGTGGTCTGACACCAACCAGCGAACAATGGGAAGTTTTTATGGCCTCCAATTCAAAGTTATGGTAGGGTAGGGATAAAACCCCTTTGGCAAGTTCCACAGGTCGAAGAGTTGGGTTGAACATTGATGCATCAGCTGTGTAGGTCTCAGTGACCTGCTTTTAACGAGGTCAGAAAGCTTTGCCCACTCTCGATGGGATTCGAACCCGACACCTAGGTGGAAATCTCTCGTCGTATCTAAGTGAGAGGTTAAATGGAGTAGTTTTCTGCTGCTCTTACGGGGTTTTAACTATCGCTGGACCTCCTACTGGTCTTTGTTGATCCTATCCAGTCCTGTAGCCATTTGTAGTGCGCGGGAGAGCCTTTACGTTACTCATGTTACCCCCGGCTAGGCTCTCCCGACTAGGGCGGAAGCCACGTTGAGCTCCTACGAGTGGACTGGGTTCTCCCACAGATGTCCTTGTGTTGTTCATGTTGCAAATAAGTGTTGAACAGTGCCTGGTGGCAGTGAGGACATAGCTGCACCGGAGCCTTGCCAGGGCGACCCGTGGGGTGGGAGATCTCTGGATTAACATCCGGTAGGATGGCGTCCAAGTAGGTGGTTGTGGTTCTCGAGATTGCTGTGACGCGTGTGGATGAATAGTTTTGTGGGCAATGGTTTCAGGTGGGGGTTTCTGAGTGTCTGGGGGAAGTAAGTCCTTGGACTTTTTCCCATACCATGTGGTAATGAGTTGTGTGTAGTGGTTTGGGTTTCTTTTAGCATGAAAACTTGTGTTTCCAGGGGTTTGAAGAGGTGTAGACGCGTCACGACCTTTGTTTCTTGGTGACTCGGAGTGCACGCACCCTGTTGTTAGACGGAGCGCTTTGTTTTGCGTCTTCAGTAGTGCGCTGAGGCGAGTGAGGGGCGAGGTTTGGTGTCCAGGCATGTGCGGATGTGAAGGTGGATTCCTTGAATTGCCCAAATGTGCTCGAAACACGCTTGTGTTGTTGGAAATTCAGTCCAGTGTGTTACGACACCCAGCAGCGTGGGAGTTTTATTTAAAGAGTAGAGGTATTTGTTAACGTGAGACGGGGGCGTTTGTTGTACACCCATTTGTATGTTGTGGAGAAAGGGGGGGATATTGAAGGTCCTTAAGATGTCAAATAAACTGGCTTCCACTATTGGTGCCTTGAAGACCCACCTCTTCCGGGATCTTCATTTAATGCTAGTTTAGCGTTCTGTGAGGGTTCGCGTATCTGAACCGCGCCATGCAAATGCATTATCTACAGATTCTGTCCTTCTGAAACAGATGGAGGATTGTGGCACTCAGGAAAGGGTGCCACAACGCCCAATCCTCTTTTAAAGTCTCTTCTCAATACTTTCTTTCCAAATATTCAATTACTTTCTAGAAGAGATACCGACATCCACCAACCCCAAAGATATGTAGCGATTTTTCTCCAGACTAATTGATTAGGCGATTTTTTAGATAATTGCCCCCCCACTTATGCAAGATCTCCCCCCTCCTACCTGGATCAAGTGATTGTTATCTAGGATTAGTATGAGGGTACGAAAATTATTTGCAATCTAACCACTTTTATTTCATCGTAGATGCTTGCCCCGTGTAGTGTTGCACATGGTACCAGGAGCAGCATCAGACTCACTCAGCCCATGACAAAGGACTTACTAGTTTGAGACTACCCAAGCTTTATTCCTTCTAGACTACTTTTTACCCAATTTCTTGCCTATTTCCTTAGCCGGCGGCTAATTTCACAGGCTAGTCGCCGAGCAGCGGTTGTCCCTCTCTGGTCGGGGGCTGGTTCACACGCAAAAGGGGTGTCGTGTATCATGGGGAAACCTAGCTGTATCTGACATCTGGAAAACTGTGCGCCAACATGGTCTCAATGCCGGTGAGTTTGCGGCTATATATCTGCCACACATTTTTAATTCCGCCTTTTTTACAGCTTTCTTTGCAACCTTACTGCAGGATCCGCCCTAGATGCTATTGCGTTGCAAACTAAGAAAAATAATCGAACATGCTCGGCTGAGAAATTATTGAGGCTTAAAAATATAGATTAAAGTGAGGAGGGGAGCGAATTCATTGGGGGCCAAGGGGGGAGTAATCTTAGATTTTTAAATTAAAATTTGGTTGTTTTTGTTAAAAGAAATGCCAGCTCCTTCTCCCCTTTTAGTACTAAGTAAAATTCCTTGTTGGATTACTTCTTTATAGTGACGGATCTAGGGGGGGGCTGAAGCCACCCCCATCCAATGTTTTAATCCATCTTGTATTCTGTTATTCAGCGTTGTGTAATAATGTAGGTATGTGTATATATATATATATATAAATCGATGCAATCGAATGTACATTATACATGTATAAAATAGATGGAAATCTAAAAAATAATTAAATTCAATATTATACCGTACCTTATATATGTATTTTAAGCCCTTTGTGCCTTAGAGCCTCATCGGACACCGTACCTTATTTGACGTTCAATAACTACGATTCATAATTTCCTGATGTGTAGAAAAGACATTCGTATCTGAGAGAGTTAGTGCTCACTCTTTTATGAGATGCTGTTATTTATTATAATTATCAATGTTGTGTAAGATAAACATCATTTCCCTTTTATCAGGCTACTCAGAGGGGAAAATTAGCCTGGATCCGCCACTGCTGCTTTTTAACAATTAGCAGCGAGAAGCAGGTTTTACGAGACTGTATGATGATAGCGGTTTGAAATAACACAATAACAATGTGGAATCTTTTATATTCCTTTATCATAATTAATATTTACATAAATACATAGAAACATTAAAATTTGCAAAATGACATTATAAAATTCAATTTTGTAGGAAATTGGATATTACGAATTGAATTGCCATGTATAACATACAATATGGCCTACATGTTTCACCAAGCAAAACAATAAAAGGCAAATTATTATATTTTTTCTTTTTAATAGGCCAGAATCCATTTACATACCTGGACCTATCACGTAATTTCCTTTTGAAGCCATTTTTTAATATTTCTCGTGTTTTTTTTCCCCTTTGTTTTGAGTTTAGGGGTGATATTTTGACAGTGTTTGGTTGTTAATTGATTAAATATTTGAATTTAAAAAAAAACAGGTATTGCTGGTTAAAATTTTTTTTTTAATACAGAAATTCGACTACAATTGATGACCTAGAATATAATGAAACCCTCTGGTTCCATCTTTTGTATTGAATTTGCTAAAAATATTTTTGAAAATTCTAAATTATATTAGTATTTCAAACTTGACCACAGTCCTATGGCTAATTTTTTTTAAAAAGTATAAAGTTGTTTATATTACTTGTATTAGTTACAAGCAAATTAACTTTATTATGCAAAAGAAAATCTCTTTAAAACCCACAAAAGTAATTTTAGACGGTCTATTTTTTATATTATTTCCAGAAAAAATTAATTGTACAAATATATAACAATACTCCCTAACACAGTGACTTAAACGGCTTGTAACAAATATTAAAAAACTTTGCTTTATGAATCCAAATGTTCTGCAATAAGCACCTAAAAACGAAATTTCCATCCATCTTTCAGGCCTACTATATCTCTTACGACAAGAAAACTTTCCAATCAATTTATTCGGTACACTCAAATAGTTTTATTTGTTACAATCATTCGATTCAGAGAATAATAATATACCGATAATTTTCGGAACCCCATTCGAACTAAGGCTGGCGGCCATCAAACGCGCGGTTGTATTAGTGATCTTAATTCGTTTATTTATCACTTTATCGATCAGTATTAGCTCGCTTGCTATAGCTGGAGCGGAGCTGTGTGTGACTAGGGCATGAGTATTTAACCTATGTTTAAAAAAAGTGAAAAAATGACTGAAAAACTAGATATATATATAT